>VXBW01000383.1:103547-130470 GCA_013400375.1 Thinocorus orbignyianus
ATGAAGCGGGGCTGGGGGGGTGTCTGGGTGTTTGTTTGTTTTTTCCTCTTCGTAGCTGCTGAATATCCGTCCTGGATCCAGTGCAGGAGAGGGGGGATGCTGCGACAAGGAGGAGAGATGGCTCCCTCCTTTCCTTGTTTTCTCCCCAGGGATGGGGATGTGATGGGAGACATGGGCTTGGCTCCAACTTCAGCTCCTCATTTTCCAGCACCAGATGCAGACAGCAGCTACAAGACCACCAAACTGGCTTTTCAGCAGCCCTCCAAGCCTGGGCACACTCTGGGGTTCCGCTTCAAGTTGAGCCCCATCCCAGGGACCAGAGGGTGGGACACATCCCAGGATGTGTCTACCAGAATAAAGCCTTCACTGCCCTGGTCCAGCCCAGCACTTGCTGGTGCTATGCCAGGATCCCTCCTGGCACCGTGATGCCTGCCCAGGGGAGATGCTGGCTGTAGGGCTGGGCGATGCCCTGCTCTTGGCTGCGGCCAGCAGGAGAGGTGATGGTTTTGGCCAGGTTCTGACCAGTATTGGAACCAATGGCATGCTGCGAGTGCACCCAAGCCAACATGCAGCAGGAGCCTGGACACCCCTGGGCACATAGAGCCTGGCTGCTCTGACTTATTTATTCCCTGATCAAGAGAGAAAAATACAGAAGGAACCACGCAGCTGCGGGTGGGAGGGCAGGGAGAAGGAGGGAAGGGGTGGAAATCAATGCTGGAGCTGATCAGCAGTATTGACAGCTTCGCTAAGGGGCTGATGGCTCCCATTCATCGCCCCCGCAGGGGCTGCCCCCACCACGGGGGGCTGCTGGAGGGACACCCCAGCCCGGCTGAACACTGCCAAGCCTCAACGAAGGCGTTAACGGCCAGCCAGAAATCGAAGATTTGTTATTATCCAGCAGTGGAACAATAGCCTGGCTGGGCATATTCATCACCGCTCTGGCCCTCGGGGGTGGAAATACGTTGAGATTGCAGATTATTTATTTATATTGGGGAGCTGGGGGATGCTGGCGGCGCAGAGGAAGGAGTTTCCTCCTCTCTGCATGCGCTGCTGCTGGACACTGACCCCTGCAAGGGCTCCGGGGGCTGCCCAAGGCTGAGCACCGTGCCCTGATTTACGGCAGGGCAAGGCTCTGGGTTTCAGAGCACCCTTTGGGTAAAGGGCAGAGACCTATTGGAAAATTTGGAGGTGATTTGGAGGTGAAGCTCTCAAGACCACCAGTCCATGTCACCTCTTCTCCTGCAGCTGTTCACAAGCGGATTTGTGAGGAAGGCTCTTGAGATGCAAGGCTCTTGGAGAGAGGGTCCAGAGAAACTGATTCCCTCGGTCCAAAATTTTCCATGCACCTCTCTCTTAACGGTAGTACCTAAAAGGCTCCAGCTTGGAGGGTGTGAAACCACAAAGGTTTTCACAAATAGGATTTTAGTTTCGCTCTAGCTAATAGGGGCAGGGCAGCCCTAAAATAACAGGTCAGCTCTCTACCAGGAAGCTAGATGTTCCCCTGAAAAATGACTTGACTTGGGTGCAGGAATCCTCCAAGATCAAAAGATTGAACCAAAAACTTTTCTCTGGTGTAAGTGACAGCCCTGGGTGCCTGCAGGAAGCTTGGTCTTGAGGAAAATGCCCTCTCTGCTTCCTTGATGGGAAAAACTTCCACCTGAACTGGGATACTGCGGAGCACTGTGAATCTTTATGGCTCGTGAGCAGGAAGGAGTTATTTTTAGTTTTGTTCTATACTTCTGTGGCAGAAAATGCTTTCTCAGCCAGAAAAAAAAAATCATATTGTGGATAAAATGAAACTAGGAAAACATCCCCCTTTTTTTCAGCGGAGTCAGAAAAACACTGCTTTTCACTAGTCAGAAGGACAAGAAAACTTTGGAACAAATTAAAAGAGAATTTCTGGCTTTGCAGCTCCCAGTCACCACAGTTCTTGTTTTCCTTTAGCTGTTGCCCACACCTGCGGCCAGCATTTGCTCCGGTGATTCGTGCTGGGGATTCAGGATGGCATTTATGGCCCCAGCTCCTGGAGGGGTGTGAGCTTCCCGAGCCCCCCGGGGATACCCACCACAAGGGCTGGGCGCGGCCGGGAGGGAGGTGCAGCCACCCTGCTGAGTGATGGTCCCAGTAGAGCCAAACCCCCCAGGGAATCTGGGCAGGGGGTGTTAAGTTTGAGTTGAGAGTTGAACCCCAGGGGAAGAGAAGAGGAACAAGGAGGGATGGAGGATCCCAGCCTGAGGGCTAATGAGGCTGGGATGGTGCCAAAGCCCTGGCTCCACCACAGCAGCTCCGAGGAAAGTTGAAAAGCCCAGCTTAAGAGAACAAAAGCCCGCTACGAATGCAAGGGGACGGTCCAAGAAGTACTTCCTCCATCCAATCTGCTTCCCTACACACCCCCCTCCCCATCACCCCTGGGGAAAAAAAAAAACAAACCACAAACAAACGAGAAACAACAAGACCCCCAGCCTTGCACACCTCAGTCGCCAGGCAGATGTGCAGGTCTGTGTCACCAAAGCTGTGAAGTGGCACCAAAGGGCACCCCATTTCATACTCATCCCCTCCCTGCTGTGCTGCCCCACTGCCCGAATGTGGGTACCAGGGAGCATCCCGTCCGTGGCTGCCTGTGCTGGCATGTGCATGCCTGCTTCCCGCTGCTCCCTGCCCTCCTCTCTTTTTTCTTTTTTTTTTTNGTTGGTTTTTTTTTGTTTTTTTTTCTGCTGAGCAAGTTCAAAAAAGCAAAACTGGTGCCTTTGTAATACTGCAGCACCGTTAGGGCCCTCCTAAAACTGGTGCGGGGAGGCGGGAGAGATCGGCTCATTAGCTGGAGGCTTTGAAGTGGGCTGTGTTTGGGGTTCATTTGTATGCCGGCAGAAGGAAAACCTCTGTGTTTCAAGGATGCTTTTCTGGAGGGGCTTCCTGGAAACATAACAAACATGACCCCGAGGAGCGCTACATCTCCCCCGCCCCCTCCTCAGCCCACAGAGACAGCCCAGGCGGGTGGGAGATGAAACGCAGGGCCGTGCTCCACACCGCACAAAGGCAGCCCAGCCCCAGCAGCACAGCGGCCAAGTTCCCCTGGAGAAGACCAAAGCTGGCCCTGAGCGAGCCTATTTGTTGCAGAAGTGGTCCCTACCCAAGGGATGGGGATCTCATGGCCCAGCCCTGTGCCATCCCACCTGTTCCTGAAGAAGAGCTGAGAAGCAGGAGACATCTGTTCCTCCCCGGGTGTCAAACAAGCAGCACAGAGATCATGGTAGGTCTGATGCCACCATAGGTTCATCAGGATCTGCCCCACTCTCACCCCACTTGCTGTGGCTGGATACCAGGAGACAGAAATCAAGACATGACTCTCAATTCAAATCAACACAAAAAGGTGCAAAGCTGGGTTTCCCCTCTCTGCCGCAGCTCCTGGACCTGCTGAGCAGAGCCAGTGCTGGTGGACTGCACTCCTAAGGGGACTGTGAATCTTCCTGTGTCACTGCATCAAAGTAAAAGAAATCTTGAGCTTTATGGTGCTTGGAGGGACCTCAAAACACGTTCTTTAGATGCTCTGCCTGCTTGCTACCCTGCTGCTCCCCACTTTAGGATGAGGGATGGGCACCTCCATCCCTCCCTGCCCAGCAGCTGCCACAGGACACAGCTGGTGGGACTCTCCAGGGAAAGGAAAAAGAAACGTCAACAAAATAGAGCCTGGATGGCTCTACCTCCCTCCCTGATGCTGTCTCTCTCCCCCTTCCCTTCAGCAGTCTCTCTGTCTCTACTTGCCTCTCCATGGCTCCATCTGACTCTGCCTCCCCTTCTCCCCCCGCATCTCCTGCAGCGCTGCCAGTGACAGGGAGCGCTCGGAGAAAGACGAATTGAAATGACACGCAAGCTCCAGCGTGACTGCTGGGGTGATGCATGGGGAGCCGTCACTTGGTGCTCGTCGTGAGTGGTACAGATGACGGACCGTCCTCCTCTGCCAAGGGGTCAAGGACGATTGAAGGGCATAACGGCTGAAGCTGAGGCAGGGAGAGTGGGGAGGAAAATAATCTCTTCGCTTTTGTCCATGCTCCTGCCAGCAACCTGGAGCACCTCAATGGCGTTTTAAAGCAGATGACTTCCCAGCGCCGTTTGCTTGCCCTAAGTTTCTCACTTTCTGCCAACAAGAGCAGCAAAGAATCAGCCCAAATCCCCTGCCTCCAGCACTGGTGTTCCCAAGGGAGCACTGGAGACCTGGCAAGGTGCTGCTAGTGCTGGCATCCCAAATCCCGCCTCCCACCTCATTCCTTGTGGATTTGCATTAGTGCCGAAGCAGAGGTGGGACTTACACAGCAGAGCTTTGCAAGTGGCAGGCAAAACCTGGGGCTGACAGTGCTGAAGAACCCTTCCATCATCTGCATCCCTTCTCCCCATCTGAGGTCTGAAGACCCTCTTTGTGACCTCCACCAAGTTGAGGACAGCAGAGCAAGCCCTACCAGAGCTGCTGAAGTCCCTGGCTGGAGCAAGTTTGCTGACCTGTACCCAGCCAGGAACCTGGACCTGCTGGACTGTCACAGAGAACCATGCTGGGCTTGGTCGCATGGAATCAACCGATCTCTTGGGGAAAGAATTTTCATCAGCTCACAGGGAGGTAAGCTTGGGAGAGACCTCTGTGCATCACCTACCTCCCCCTTCTCCAAGGCAAACCTGACTGAAGTCTTCAGCTTCTCCTTCAGCTTCCTCTGTAGCACCATATTTGTAGAAAGAAAGCTACTGCTTCTAGGATCTTATTCCGTCCTTCGGGGTGAAGATCCAGTGGACTTCAGCCTGGAAAAAAAAAAATTATTAGACAAATTCATCCTTCTTTGAAATGCTGTCTCAGGGTGATGGGGAAATGCAGCTCAAATCTACAAATTCCTGTCAAATTCGGCAAACCAGCTTGCCTAAATAAACTCATTTCTAACAGAGATATCACATTGGAAAAGCTGGATCGTTTCACCATGATGTTTTTAACTGAAATGACACAGATTTGGATCTTTCACTTGCTTTGATGAAGGAGGAAAAAAAATATGTTATAAAAAATAGTACAAGGTATTTTATTTTTAATGAAACACTTCAGCTGACTCAAGAGGAAAAGAAAAAACCCTCCTTGGCGTGGGGAGAAAATTGTTCTAGTCGCTTGTGTAAAAGCAGAGTGAAAATCACCTCCCCAATAACCCACCCAGAATGAGCCAGGATCTGGGAATCACTCATGCCAGGTTCCCAAGGGAGCACAGGGAGAGGTACAGGGGTGACAGCCCCGTCTGTGCCACCCAGCCATGGCCATAAACCCAAGGCAGCGTGTCGAGCAAGCAGGCTGGCTGAGATGTCTCTGCTTCCTACACGGCTGTAAGCGTGCCAGGAGAAGCGGTTGGAAAAGAGCAAGAAAGAAGAGGGAATGGCAAGGCTGGACAGATGCAGACAGTTGGCATCAGCCGCTAAATTACCAGCCAATTTCCCACATACAACCTGGGGACCTGGGCTTTCAGCTGAGCACATTAAGGCTGGTGCCCCTTTTAATTGCTGTAGATCTTGACATATGTCCCTCAACTTTGGTGTCTCTGACAGCCCTGGGCTAAGCCAGCTTTCAAAGCGGGGGAAAATGCTGTTACCTGGTTTATTTGGGGTCTTGCTGGATCCAGTCCTGGTGCAGTTGGTGGGAGCAGATTCACTCTTTGGGGCTGATTTCTCTCTGATCCCGGTATGGAGAGCAGGCAGGAGTGACATTGCTACGGTTTCCACCTCCACTGATGCCAGAAGTTAAGTGACAAGTCAAGTCTTGACCGAGGGAGGAGGCTGGGGACCAGCGAGGAGGCGCAGGGATGCGATGACCCTGCGGACGTGCTACTGGAGCTTGGTTGCTCTGAGAAGGAAGACAGGGAGAGGAGAAAGCTGTGAGACCCTTAGCAGATCCTGTCAGCCTTATTCACACATTATCAGATGGGGGAAGCCCAAAGGGCTGTGAGGGAGGTAATTAATCTTGGTCTTGAGCAGAAAGGCTCTCAGAAAGGAGGGGGGAGGTCAAAATGAGGCACTGTTTGAGGAGAGATGGGAACTTTGCAAACGCTTGAATGGTTTTTTGCCCTCAATGTGCAGCTCACCCCAGATCTGAAGACACCTTTGTACTTCCCCCTGGTTTAATTTGGATTTTTTTCATTTGGGATCATCAGTTTCTCCTCACCATAAAACACATCATCATCACTGTAAAGCACTTTTATGACACCTTTATCTGATTATCTGAAAGCACTTAATCAGCATTAACTCATTAAGCTTCCCCACAGCCGCAGCAGGAGGAGGCAGGGGCTGGTGCCTGCTCCAAGAGCAGACCCATGCATGGGGGTGTCTGGGGCTCTGTCTGGGGTCAGAGCCACCAGCACCTCTTGGTCCCCAGCTCCACAAGCTTTGCCATAGGGAATTCACTGCATTTCCTCTGCAGAGCAAGGCAGACTGGACAGATAAAAGGTTTCTCTGGCAGGTGGATCTGCACCATCCTTCAGACGTCAAAGGAGAAGCATCTCACATAGGTTCTCAGCACTCCCGAAGAAGTGCTAGGGCTGTGTCTCTTGGACCTTAAGATGGGGTAGCTGAGTTTCACCCACCTGCCACCTGTCCTAATGCAACATATAGGGTCTCATGATATAACACACAGGGTCTAGGCCAGCTCTGACTGTGAAGACAGACAGACTTGTGTAAACAGCCTTCCTGACTCAGGTGGTTTATGGTAGAGGAGAAAAAAAAAAAATAAATACCTCAATCGCAGAGATCAAATCTCACTCATGGAGCCGCAGCAACTTGCTGAGCCCTGGTGACACCCCACCGGAGTGGGCTGTGAGTCCCAGAGTTGAGCTGCAGAATTTGGCCTCAAGAATAAAGCACGGGAGCATCCCCACCCCAACAGGCTTTGCTGAGTGTCAGTGTCCTGGTGCTTCATGCATGGGTGATTGCTGTGCTGGGAGGAGGAAGGGGGACACACCTAACCTCACCACCGGGGCGGTGGGTGTGGGATGCTACTGGCTCCCCCTCTGCACAGACACCCCCAGGGTCTTCTCCAGCAGCATGCCAGGACAAGGCAACTCCCCCACCCGCAGCAGCGGCACTTGGTTATTCAGAGATGGCCGTTCTCCTGGCTCTGGTGGCAAATTAGACCCCTGGAAAGGGGTGGTGGGCAGGGTTGCCCATCTGCTCCTGTTTTTGTCCATCAATTAGGCCTCATTTCCAGCATGCTGACTGTGGTTCATTGGTTTCCGCTTCACGTTCCTCGTGGTTTTCAGACACCATAGCAGAACAGCTCCATGCTGTCTCCAGAGAGCTCTTGCCTTTGGACTCAGGCCATGTTTTTCCCCCTTTTCTTTTCTCCCTCCCATGTTTTCCACACACCCCCTCCCAAGCTTGTTCAAAGAGTGTTCCTCTGGAGCAGCTCAAAGAGTAGACCCTGGCCAGCCAGGTCAGGCCACACACTGGGTGTTGCAGGATGCTCAGGACAGCCATCACCACCACCCACCCGTCGTTTCATCCACTGCTGTGTCCTCAGACAGTTCAAAACCCCTCTGCAGAGCTTCCCCTGCCTGACGTCTCACCAGAGCAGTGATTCTCCCCCACATCTGCATCACCCCCAGTTGGCAAAGCCGCACATCCCCAGCAGCATTTCCTGCAGATCTGAATCACTGTACCCTCAGCCAGCTTTTCTCCATCAATCCTCTCACCTGTGGATCGGGATTTCCAGTGCAGAGCCCATGGAGCATGTCCTTGCCCATGTATGAGGCTGGTGTCATGGCCACATGGACCACCAAGGTGGTCAGGTTGCCCTGGGGTTCCCTCCCAGGTCTAGCTTGCCAAAGTCTTCCACCCTTTTGCCAGAAGAAACTTGATTCTCTGGGCTGTGCAAATCTCTCTTCAAATCCAGGGCAGCAGGGAAAGAATGAGACAGGAGAAGAAACCCAGAGTCAAGAGAAGTTAGAGAGTTCATGGTAAGGAGAAGGGATACCATTCAGCTATTTCTAACACTTCTTCAGCATCAAGAGCAAAAAAATAATGTGCTTAAGTGGATGATGTGGGTTTGGGACTGGATTAGAGGTCTAGCTTTCACACTCTGGTCAGTCCCGAGTTTAGGGTACAAAAAGCCTGGAGCTAGATGGGGAAAAAAATAGGTGTTGGTGGGACTTCAGGTGCATGGCTAGGACCTACCACCACTCCCAAGGGTACAGGGTGCCAGGGACCCACCTTCTTCAGGCAGCCTCTGCTAGGAACTGCCCCTGGGTGGGCTCAGGGACAAAGTGCAGGGGTCTCCCACACATTCTCAGCTGGCAGAGCTGATGTGGGGCACCCCAGGACAAGGCTGGGGCTCAGGAAACTTGGGTGGAGGCTCTGACCTCCTTGGTTCACTGCCACCAGGGGTCCCAGGTGCCTCTTAGAGACTTGGTTGCCCGCCACACAAGCCTCACACAGAATCAGCAAAGCATCACTTTCTCTTCCCAAATCGAATAGCGGGTGATTCTGGCAAAGAGAGAAATATAAAATAAACACACAGAAGACCTTGGCCTGTACGTGGGTTAAGTCTGTTGTCAGGTACCGGAAGTACATGGAGACACCTCCTTCAAATCTGAGCTCCTATCCTGACCTTCCCTTCACTGTCTGGGGGTGCTGCTGCATTCCATCTACCCATTTTTACACCCCAAATATATTATTATTTAATTCCCTTTGCAGCTGCCTGCAGCTCTTGATGGCCAAGCAGTTCCTCAGCTGATAAAAAAAAAAAAAAAAAGTTGAGCATCAGTCAGTAAATCAGCAGCAACAGAATTGCTGAATCATTAAATCTTATGCTGTAATCTATTTTAGCTGAGTTTAGGAGCGAGTTGCCGGGAGAGTGCGCGCACGCACACACACACACACACACACTGCCTTTGGTGTTGAAACATGAATGCCCACAGGAGGAAGGCAGCATGTGTGTCTAGAGAATGTGAACACCCTTTTCTCTCCTCTCTCCATCCTTTTTTTGCAGGCTTTGGCTAGATTTGTATTCTAACTAAACAAACCTGGCGGTGCTGGGGGGCTGTGCACCCCGGAGCAGCTCCCTGCCTGATGCCGTGTCTGAGTTTGTGGCTTGGGTCTCATTTTGGGGAGGTATTTGTGCTTATCCATCTACATATAACCCGGATCATGGATGCAGCCAGTGGGCTTTAAAAACAAAACCAAAATAAAACACCTTGAGCAATCCCTGATTTTCCTAGATGTGGCCAAGGTGGCTCCAGCCCATTTCAGTCCCTGCCTGAAAGGAGAATTTCCCTCCCATGTGAAGAACTATATATTTTGACTTTGTCCTCAGCTAAGACGAAAAAAAAATATATTTTTTTTTTTTAACAAACTGGGGATTTGTAAGTCAGGGTCAGCTCTGATGGGAATAATACAAATAATTCAGAGCTACTTTCTGAGCCCTGGCTGCACCTTAGGGTCAAGCAGGTCTGAGCATGAGCCACCACTTAGTGTAATCCTACTTTGCCAACACAGAAAGCAATCGGTGGGATACCTGGACCAGGTATGATGCCTTTCTACAAGCACTCATCCACCCCCTGATGAAGTGTTATCTGGGGAACCGGGGAAGTGAGGAGTGAGAGGGGAAACAACATCTACTCTTTCACAGTTCTGGGCTGCCTTTTTTCTCCCTGCTTATTTGATGAAAGGAGAAATAAGGTTCTAGAAGATGTAAGATAAAAGATCCCAGAGTCTTGTCCAGGACAATCATAGCCCAGGAAAGCTGCTTTTATGATTAACTATTTGCACTAGTACTTTTACTTAGAATGGTTAGAGCTGGAAGGAACCTTAAAGATCACCTCCTTCCCATCCCCCTGCAAAACCCCAACCAGCTTGGTCCTGAACACCTCCAGGGATGGAGCAGCCACAGCTTCTCTCACCAGTCCCTTCAGCCCAGCACAGCATTTGTGAATCCATCTGTGCTCCAGCAAGCAGACAGCTTAGGGACAGGAGTAAGACAAAAGTGAAGGCAACCCTCAGCAATCTGCAAGGAGATGATGAAGCTCTCAGCACCTGAGTATCCAGAGTTCTGTCCTGCCACACAGCCATGGTCAGAGGGTCTTGTACCATAGACTGACCTTCATCAAGAACCTCTGCAGAGGTATCTTCTTCCCAGAGCAAACTGCCCACCATTATGCTGACGGGCTCATCTCAGGGCTCCTACCCACTCACTCTCCCCAAGTTTTCCTTTCATGGTGCCACCTCACTTGCAGTGAGGCTAAACCCACCAAAACCTGCTGCTTGTTTCCAGACCAGCCTCATGATGTGATGGAGGATCATCATCTCACCAGCTGCAACATCTATCCTTCCTATGGCTTTCCAGACATCAGAAAGCGAATACTGCTCCAGCAGAGCCACTTTTATCCCAGACTGGGATGTTTCTTGACCTTCACCAGAGCTTTCTGCCTGCTGCCAAGTTAAATGACCATTTGCTTCCTCATTTTTGCTCTTCTTTACAGGCATAAGAGTAGAAGAGCAAAGGGCAGAACCTTCCTGGAAACAGAGAGCGTGCAACCAATCTTACTTTTGGGGTGGCCAGATCCTGCTGGACGTGGCAACACAACCAGTGCATCTCCCAAGCTTCTGCAGGGCCCTCCACCCAGGCGTGTTTCCACCGCTGCCACCTCAAGGAGCTGCACAGAGCTATTAGCTGCTGTGAGGGATCCGTGGGGAACTAAAGGTCTCAGTCCTGCTCTGGGCCCTCCAAGGGGAGCTCAGTGATGTTCAGCCTCTCCCAGTTCTGAGCCAACCTCACGTGTGGATAAGGACATCTCACTCCTGCAAGAGTTTCCTCACGGCAGTGTCTTTTTATAGGTGGATCCTAATTTTTGAAGGGTTCTCATGGTGTTTTGGAAAGGGAAAGAGCTGGAGGCTCCACCACCTTCTTTGGGGACCCTCCTCCAGTACTGCAGATCCCCAGGGACCACACAATTTGGTGTTTGTACTGAACCCTAAAATCAGAGACAAGTGGATGAGTGGGTGGACAAATGATGACAGAAAGCAGATAAACAGAAGGATGAAGAGCTGGGTGGGGGAATGGCAAAGAGATCCAGACAGGGATGGATGGAGGGAAGCGTACCATGGGGCGGCTGTGCAGGCAGACACTTGGTTGATGGCTTCAAAAGACAAGAAGAGGCACATCAATGCACTACTGCCTCTTCTTCCTCCTCCTCTCTGGAGCAGAGGAGAGGATGGCCAGCCCTGGGACCAGGCAGGGCTGCCTGAGCACAGCCCAGCAGCAACCAGGGGCATCAGGCAGGGCTCTGTCCCCCAGCTGGAGGACAGGGGGGCTCAGTGGGGCACCTGGCTGGCCTGAGCGTCTGTTCCCTTTGAAGCGGGTGACTTGTAGAACTGCTGGAGAGGATTTGGCAGGACGGCGCTTCTGCTCTGCAGCAGGCCTCATAACAAGAGGATTGGCTTCCCTCCCTCCAGCACATGGCTCTCCCTCTCCTCCGCGCTCCCCGTTGAACGGCAGCCCAGTCGGCAAGCCCCTACAATCTCCCGTCCCCCCCAGCCCAACCTCATTGTCCCCGGGAGATGCCTCCTTCCCCCTCCCCACCTCTCCCTTCTCTTCTTGGCAAATTCTCCCCCTCCTCCTGGATCCAGCCGCTCTCATAATAGCATCCTTTTCATGGAGACAAATTGNCTGAAACGCATGTGGAACAGTTGCCCTCCAGCAAGATAAACAGCAACCCTTGGAGCCTAGGAAAGGGAGCAGAGGGTTGTTTTCCTGCTCTTACTCTGCTCCCCGAAGAGGTTGGGTCAAATCCAGAAGTCACCGGAGCACAGGGCAATGCAGCAGCCCAGCAGAGCCAGCCCAGCTGGGGAGTCCACAGGAGATCCCCATTCCCTTGTAAGAGGGGAACCCCTCAGGTGAGACGATGAACAAAGAAATACACAGAGAAGCCCCTCCAGCACCTTCTCCCACAGCAAGGGCATCAGACATCACACACAGCTTCTGCCACAAGGCAGAGGGGTCAGAAGAGCTTGACATTCTCCTCCTGATGGCTCTCTCCATGCTGTACAGATACCGCATCGCTTTCCTCCCCCTTCCTCCAGATCCTCTCCTTCAAGGGGAGCCCAAGCCACGGCGTTGGCTTTGGCTGGAATCTGTCACCTCTCCCTACCAAAAAAAAAAAAAAAATAGGCAAAGAGGTTAATTAGATGTTTGCAATCCAATTTACATCTTGTTTGTGAAACCAGCACTTCAGCTGTAACCTAGCCTGGGAGCCCCTGTGCCCTCGCTCTTTTGCTAAATTTATTTCACAGCTTTGCAGAACTGGCTCGGCCAGGTCAGAACTCTTCCATTATCATTTTATCGCTGCCTCTTACTCTGTAATTACAAGCTGCTTCCCTCACCCACCCCTCCACCCCACTGCCGCCTCCTCCTCCTCTTCTTCTTTCCCAGCCCCCTTCAAGCACAAGGTGGAAGATGCTGGTCTTGCTTTAAGCTTCTACGATTTGTCTCATCCACTGAGGCCAGGAACGGGTAGGCCCTGGTTTCAGGAGATAAGCAAGGGAAGGTGACCAGGAAAGGCGGGGGGGGACGGGACGGGGACGGAGGGACGGACACTGTTCTTCAGTTGTCGTCCCCCACCTTCCCCCACGATTAAAATCTTTTGATCCGCTGATGAATAGCAATGAGCAGTGGAAATTAAGGCCTGGAAACTCAGCATTGAAGAGGCTGGAATGAATCTGACATAAGGAGAGGAGCTGCAGAGCCACAGAGGTCTGTGACATGTCCCCTCACATGTCCTGTACCCAGACTCTCATTTGTCCTCAGGCATGGCCTGGGAGGGTGCTGGCTGACACAGGCCAAAATTGTGCCAGGACATATGCACGGAGGTGGCCAGCACTCCATGGAACTATACAGGAGCGCTTTGGGAACACTGTTGGCCATCACGCCCAGCCCCAGAAAACTCCAAGAGGAGGGAAGGGTCCCTGGGGAACGTCTCAGACGCACACCATACACAGCCAGGGACCAGTATCTCCCTGGGTAACAGCACCTCCTCCGTGCACACAAGGGCAGAGACAGTGATGGAGACTCAGTCCCAGGATGGCCATGGGCTGGCACTGTAGCCAGAGGAGAGTCCCCAGCCACCATGGTAACTCACTCTGGGCTCTTACTTGAAGACCGAGGACACATGGAGCAGCAGCACTGATCCCCACACCAAGTACACACTCTCCCCACTCTCCCCCAGCCCCCTTGATCTTATAACCCATCATCTCCCAAAGCACCAGTCTCCTCCACCTGCAGCAGGGGAAAGGGACCACATCCTCACCTGGTTGACACACCAGGGAAGGACCATGTTCTTCTACCCAAACTCAGCCTGAAGGACCTTCCCTAGAAAAGCAGATGGAGGGAAGATAACAGACAGAGGGATGCCCACACCTTTGGGGCTCTGTAACATCTTGGCCATGGGGTCAAGCCATGACAGGACTCACAGAGTTTGGGGTGGAGGCGGCCCTGGGAGAAAGGGATGCTGCCCTGCTGGGTGGACAGGGCCTGGATGCAGCTGGACACTGCCAGAAATGCCCTGCTTTGTGGTAAAATAAAATTTGGCTTCATTTCAGTCACCTGTGAGCATGAATCAGACAAGAACTTGCAGACAGCATGAATAGGCTCACACACGGCCAGCTCAATTGCCCATGAGAAGGTTCATGTAATTAACAGGCAGCCGGCTTTTCTTTCACGTGGCAAAGAAAGGACAGGGAATGTGTTGGGGATGTATTTTTCTGGGCCTGTCCCCTGCGAGCAGGTTTCTGCGGGAGAGCTCACAGACATGGGGACCACAACACAGTCTGTGACCAGGACCTGAGGGACAAGGAGGAATGGAACCAGAAACCACTTTGCTCAGCCCTGCTGCCCTCCCTTGTGGAAGCTGGGTTCCTTCCTATCCTTGGGGACAGGAAAGAAAGGTCTTTTCCCTGCTAAAGCCACAGTGCCAGGAGCACAGGGGGAGCCCCCTCTCTACTGGAAATGGTATAAGGGTGGATCTTGTTGGTCCATGGGCTGAGCAGGGCCTGCACCGTGCTCATACCCCCTGTTTGGCGCGATCCCCCATCTCATAATACCATTGGGGACAGTATTCAATGCTTATGTCTATCACGCACCATGCCATAATCACTTGAGTACATTTCCCAACCCCAGAACACATTCAGCTCTGCCTGTGTTGTTCAGCTCCCATGGACCATGGTTGTCCACAGGCACACGGACAGCACCAGCCACAGACACCTCTGTCCCTGCCCGAAACAAAGATCAAAGCCTCTGCTCCACACCATGCGGGCTCAGATATGAGGACAGCACTCCCTCTCCCCTCTGCTGGAGGAACATTAAAACCCCATTAACCTGGGGTTGTTATTAATCATGCCACATTACCCAGTGGGGACAGCCCTGACGTCTGAGTGCCCAGGCTCCCGCCAGCTCCCGCGGCCCAGCTCCAGGTGACACAGGCACAGAGAAGGAAGGATTCATTTATAACCGTGCAAGCACGCCAGCTCCAGATAATGAATTTCCTCCATGAGGCAAAGGGGGAAAGCTCCACCAAGATTGGAAATAATCACCCTGAGGCAAGGCAGGGACTGGACTCCGGACACCTCTCGCCCCTGGAGATGATAATCCCCTTTGTGACTGGGCTAAGGGCAAGGCGAGGAAACCACGGTTTGTCATCTGCTTGGACTGCATCCATCCTCTGGAAGACGATTCCCAGCTGTGCTGCAGAGCACACCCAACAAGAAGCAGAGGTCTCAGGCTGGAATCAACCCAGGAGCTCAGGAGATGTTCACTTTGGAGACCTCCTAAGGACACAGAGGGGACATCTTCAGCGTGCACCGAACAGGTTAATGCCACAAGAGCAAAGCCTCTGCCTGCATGTATGTATGTAGGCTGAAGCCCCATCAAGCCCTCACAGTTCCGTGATATTAAAGCTTTCCCCTCATGCATAGAAGCAAGCAGGGGGGCTAATTGCTTCTTATGACACTATAATGGTAGGACTATTTACAGTAGATTAAAATCCAATTCATAATGAGGTATAATAACTTTGCAAATGCCAGGATTCGTCAAAGGGTGAGGAGCGCTGCTGAGACATAGAGCTGAACAGCCTTGGACTTGGGGTCTGAGCCTTGGTATCGGGGGACGAGGCTCTTGCCAGAGCCAGGGTGGGGTTTTGATTGGCTTCTCTCATATGTTGACCAGGGGCTGGAGAGAGGGGGTATGGGAACTAGCACAGCCCTAGAACAGCCTTACGTCCAAGGGCACTGCCCTGGGAGGAGGCAAAACATCTGGAAGAGTGAGCTGTGCATGGCCAAGAGATTGGACACATCTACAGATCTACCTGGGTTTTGCCTGCCATGCCAGAAACTGAACTCCTTCCTGTCCTGGTTTCCAGCAGGGACGGGGTTGATTCTCCCCTCTNCCCCAGGGAAATTTTGACCTAGACTCAGATAAACCAAAAATCCTGCAGTGACGTTGAACCTGTTGGGTACCAAGGGTGCTGAAGCAACCTCCAGAGCAGGATCCAGTACTCTCATGTAGAAAATCTCACTTGTAGATGTCTCACACCATTCTACATCACCAGACCCCTCCCCAAAAAAGAAACATCTCCTCTCCGTGGTGACATAGTGGCCCTTCCCACATGCCCCCAAGACAGTCACATTCAGCCACTCACTAAGGACATGATCAGAGAGCACCTGGGGTTCTGACCCAAGTTTGCTGGATGCTCCTAAAGCAGGGGGGATTTTTGTCCTGCAGAAAAGCAATGGTTGATATTGGATCCAGTCTGGATTTGCTTCCTGTCTTCATCACATGTTTACGGATGTGACCTTGAATGAGCCCAGCAGCACATCATTCCTGACTCATTCAAAGGAGGCATTTATTTATTCCCTGCCAATGACATGGGCTGACAGTACCCTCTGAATTTCAAACAGGACTCAATTCTATTTTGATAGTCTGGTGACTCCTCTGGAAAACAGACAAAAGAAAGAGACCAAAAAGCTAAGATCTGATTTCTTCATTTGGAAAGAGAATATTGTTCCCAAGATCCAGAGGTTCTGTGCAATTTCTGGATCCCAATGAGTGGGTTCAGCATGATGCTGGCACTATGCACAAGACCTTCAGTAACATCCCTTGGGTCTCCAGTGATCACCAAGGTCTTCTGCTCAATACCAACACTAGAGACTGCCCCAAAGGACTTGTCACCACCAGAGGTGGAACTGCAGAAGACAAACAGGTACCAGGCTAGAAGGAGGTGTAGGGCATGCTTGGGTTACCATGAGCCCCTTTGTGTTCTCCCAGCATTACCAGGCTCTCCAAGTACCACTCCACTACCTTCCCACATCTCCACACCTGCTTATATGCAAAACCAGCTGTCAACTTAAAAAAAAAAAAAATTGATAGCAAGCCCTTCTGAAATTTAGTTCTTCAGTAAAAACGCTGTGAATTTGTCACTCATCCTGCCAGACACTCAGTACTCCCAGCTTGTGACTGCCAAGTCACATGCATCCAGGATGAAGAGAGTTAGAAGTAATATTTGATTTCCTAAAGGATGAAACCCTCTCACCTCTACAGACTCTTCCTCAATGAGATCACTTAAACAGCTACTCCACATGTGGGAACACAGGAGGAACATTGAATTTTAAAAATAAGAACAACCTTAATATTCTAAAGAGTAAGACAAGAAGACAAACTCAACTGTGCCAAACTCACACATCAGCAGCAGGTTCTTCCTGACAAAGGCTCCATGTAGCACTCTCCCCAGTGTCTGAGCTGAGCATGTCCCATAGCCAGGACACAGCAGGTCCCATCCCATCTCATCTCACCCTCACCATGCAAAATGAGCCTGGTGGTGGTAACTAGGGTCAACCGTGAGGCCACAACAGCAGCAAGCCTATGGCAATGGGTTGTGTTTGACATCAAGCTGGAAACACAAGTCAGGCTCAGTGATTCCTCCACAGATCCATGGAGACAAGATAGATCCAAGTTGGGAAGTCAGGATCTCAATGGGGTCTGCGTCAAGATGATGAACAGCCAGGCACAGTCAAGGCTAGAGCAGGTACACCTACAGTAAAGCTGAAAAAAAGAACAAAGACCCAGGCCTGAGCTTAAATAGACCTCCCACCCATGGGCAGAGGGTGTGGGTGGAGGCCCCAGGTCAGGGCTGTTAAGGCCAATTAGTGCCCATGGAGCCCTGATACCCATTGCCTTCAGTGCCAGAACCTTTGTCTCAATGGTATGGGTGCACCAAAGCAGAAACCTTCTTACTCCTCGGGCTGGGTGTTTGCCCAGCATCCTAGTGAAATTAAGAGGATTTATTTGGTGTGAACAAAGATAATGGGTCTCAGGTGGGTATTGACCGTTCTGGTTAGATTGAAGCCTCGACAATTTGTCCACAGCAGCCCTTGGTGGTAGCAGAGCTAAGTGAGTTTCAGCAGTCACAGGACTGGCTAAGGCACCTCTGTGTGTGGAGAACATGAACCAGTTGCAAGGTCCAGGACTCTCCAGAGCTGAGAGGTGTATGCAGAGAAGGTAAAGGGGTATCTGTCACGTAGAGATGGATCTGCCTTGTAACCACCACCATGTAACAGAATGCTCCTGAATGGGCACCCCAACAGACCCTGCCTAGTGATGGGGCTGTCAGGTTTCAAGGAGAGGACAGAGCTTCTCCTCGAAGCAGAGCTGTGAGGACCAGTCACAGGCCAGGTTGATGGCTCGCAGACTTCCCTTTTGGCATTTCCAGAGCAGAGGCTGGCAGCCACCTCACCCCAGGATTCCTCACACACTTTTATAGATAGGTCCTTCCTAGTGGGAGAGGGAAGATGCTCATAAAGCCAACCTTAAGCAGAACACATGTGTGTTGGATGACTCAA
The DNA here is from genome assembly GCA_013400375.1 of Thinocorus orbignyianus. Classification (NCBI taxonomy): domain Eukaryota; kingdom Metazoa; phylum Chordata; class Aves; order Ciconiiformes; family Thinocoridae; genus Thinocorus; species Thinocorus orbignyianus. The sequence goes on from VXBW01000383.1 coordinate 121,437, forward strand.
TATGTTCAAGCTGTAAAGGAGGAGACATCCAGGAGGCAGGTGTGTCCAGCACAACAGGTGGAATGGGGCCCAGGAACACCTCCGACCGCATGACACCTCCTAGCATCACTCCATGAGGAGACATGGTTTCTTGGCCGCAGTCTGAACCAATTATCTTCTGGCAAACGTGATGCTCTTCGATTCACCAGGACTGAGAAGAAAGACCAGTTTTCCCCTATTCTGTTCTTGTTTGAATGTGAGAGGGAGAGTGAGCTGCGGCAGGCAATGGAGAAGAAAGGGATTGAGAGGATGGCATTGCATCCCGATTGGAAAGAGCCAGTGGCCACTGCCCAAGTGAAATTCCAACTTTATGACATAATGGGCTTTTTCTAACCAGCGCTTGCTATTAACTTCAGCACTGGCTTAAACCCCCTGGCCTCAGGCACAAGCAAAGCAGAGCTCATATACTGTAAATGTTAATACTGCTTTAGCACTGTAATAAGCTAAAAGGTGGATGCAAGATCTGGCACATTAATTCCTTTTTTCATCTTTTTAGCACATTTCAGGGTAATATGAATAATAAATATTTGAGCTCATGAAGGTTAACGGATGGATAGCCCTGGAGACTAGGACTCCCCAGGCAGGAAGGCAGCAGCTCCCTTCTGTGTATCGGTGTCTCCAGCAGCGATCCAGGAAATCAGCCTCCTCCAGAGAAGTCAGAGTTGCTCTTTGGCAGGGAAATGTCTTGTGCAAAAACTTGTGGCCCAGCATAGTTGCTCACACTTCAAATAGGAGCATTTGGGCTGATGAGTGAGCAGAGGTGGGTGTTTCCAAGAGTCACGGGACAAAGGTATGGAGAGAGGAGAGCCTCCTCCATCCCAACACAAACTCCCAGTCTCCAATTCAACCAGAGCCAGGTTTAACCAGCAAAGGGCCCTCAGCCTCAAAGCTGTTTAGGAGTTTACTTCCCACTGCAACTAGGTCTTGATTCATCTGGATGGAGAAGCTCACAGGTGGAGTGTGGGGGCTGAGCACACACCTCCAGAGTTTTAAATTCCAGTTGACCCCGCTCTTGCTGAGGGAATGGTCTAGGGGCAGAGGCACTGGATGGATCTGACCTTCATGTCCTCTTCAACCCTGAGGCTCCAGGCCTGGCCTTGTTTTGCAGGTGTTGGGTCTAACTTGGAGGACTTTTCATGTCTGTTTTTCAGGTTGCACCCACACAACACCTTGAGGACAGTATCTGCAGATGCTGAGCATGGCAAAGGGCTAGCTATTGGCAGAGCAGGGTGAAAAATCTTGCTGGGGCCAGCAGAAGTCTGTACATCACCTCTGGTTTACAAAAGCACCGCAACAAGAAGAACAGGGCTTGAGGAGAAAGTGAGCCAGCTTTGGCTTTCAATCAAGATCCACAGGAGAGCCCCAGATTGCCCCACAGCTGTGTGGGCTTGCAGGGAAGCAGCCTAGAAAGGATGTGGAAAATCTCCTAATCCAGCTTCCCCTTCCACAACCAAACTGGTATCCAGACCCTGAACAAGGACTATGTCAGGAGAGAAAGGGTAGGTCTGGTGACCCAGGAAAAGGATTTGAACCCTCTGCTGGGGGAGCAGACACCACAGCTCATACAGATGCCTCCTGTGACTCCCACTTCTGATAAGTGTGACCCCTTGCCAGGAAATCCCAGTGTCACAGCAGAAGCTGTACTGCCTCTCTTCTCTGTGGTCCAGGGCTGGTGGGCATCAGTGCTACGGGACACCAGGACAGCCAGGACGTGTCTCTTCCCCTGGTACCCAGTGATGGGATGGGTGATGGAGACATCTCTGTTGTCATGGTGTGTCACCAAAGGTTAAGGTGCAGGAGGAGGGTCTTGACTGTGCAATCAACCTGGAGCAGGGACATAGTCCCCTTCCTGTCCCTGATGGGGTGATCCAGGAGCTGCAGGGGCTGGTGGGGGCAGAGATGCTACGTTCTCCCCTGCAGATGCCTGATGCTCCCACCCTGGCCAGTGCTGCAGGAACTGGAACAGTTGGGGAGCACTGGCCTTGTGCCACTCTGAGAAGACAGTCAGGGAGATGGGGCAGCTGTGGGTCTGGCAGGGGACACGAGAAGGGCAGGATGGAGAAGGACTGTTTGATGGAGCGAGGTGCTCAGCAGGGAGCTGCATGCCCAGGGCTGGGTATCGCCAGCCAAGGGACAACCACTGGGAGCAGCCCATGCCAATGCATGGCTGGGGAGCACTGGTGGCCAGGAGATGGGGTCCCCAGGGGCTGCAAGCCCTCTTCACCCCACTGCCCACCTACGTGCACGCGTGTTACGTACAACCACGTGTTTGCTGACAACCGAGCATCCTCAGTGATGGCCTTTGGACCCCGATTTGGGTGGGGGGAGAAGGAAGGGGAGAACTGGCCGCCGCTGTCTGGGGGTGCGTGCCTAGATGCTGTGGAGGGGAGCGATGCTCCCCCCCNCCCCGTGTTTGCCTTTCACTTTGCTCACTCTTGCGTGACAGCGGAGCCCCCCTCCCTCCTTCGCTGGCAATCCTTGGGGGATATCAAGGGCAAGCAAGAGAAGGGTTACCTGGAGGAAAGGGTTGCTAAGCAACCCCCTCCCCGACACCCCCCCCAAGCACCGCAAACCCAAAACTCGTTCCAGGCCTGCAACCAGATTAGCATATTAATGAGGTTGTAATTTCCCCGGAATTGTCTGCACGTCTATGCCCGCTCACAGCACACTGGCCCAGGAGTTTGCTATGCAAATAAACTGGTTTTACAGGCTATGGCTTAATTAACTCATCAAGTTCATCTTCCTAACAAAAAAGGCAGACTAACTACGGATTAATGGACCTGTGTTTGCTCTTCTTTCTCTCTCCCTCTCACCGGCTCCCCAAGGTAATGCCTCCCTCCAGACCCTGCCATTCCCGGCCAGAGCCTCCATCCTGGGTGGATCCTCCGTCCTCGCAAGGAGTTAAATCCTTGGAATAGAGATGGGAGTGGGGGGGGAAGAGAGATCTTAATACTGCTTCCAGCAGAGTCTGGGAGGTTTCCTCATCGACTTCAAGGGGAATAAGATGGATCAGGCCTCAAGGATGGTAATTATGCCTCCAGTTGAAGCTGGCAGGTGACCACTTATGAGAAGGAGGTGGCACGTCATGACACTGTCTCTTTAAAACGGTTGTCTCTGTGCGGATCAGGGGTCGGGGATTTTGGGGAGAGGGATTAAGGCACCATTTCTAGGTGAGTTCTGGCAATCCTGCTCCATCCCTAACGGTGCAGGGTCAGAGCAGGCAAGAGGGATGCTCTCTCCCCTGGGTTAATTAGAAAGGCCCTTCTTGCCTGCGTCCCATGCTCAGAGACACTATGTCTTTTGAAAATGACCCCAAAAAAAGTCACTGGGGGAAAGTTCACACAGTCGAAAGTCTGTATAAAACAGCAAATCCCTGGATCAGAGCTTTCTTTGAATGTTAACGTCGTTACGAGTTCATCTCCCTTTCCCCTCCCTACTTTTCCATCTTGCCCTTCCTTCCGTGGCTGGGAAGAAGGAAGCGGGGAGTTTTCTGTCGGACCCAGGCAGCCCTTTGCCTGTATTTGGGTACAGATGTGCCCCCTATTGCTCTCACATCTGTGGGGGTTTTGAAACACACAGAGCTGAGCTGAGAGCGCCTCAGCCCCGAGGCTGTGTGTAAAGTGACTCCACTTGGAGATGAAATGTCTGAGCATATCTTTTCCTTTTTTTTTCTCTCTTCCAGCCGTATTGTTAGTTAATTGTAGCTTGACGTCCAGGAAGGTTTTCCATGGCTGGGAAGGTGGCCTAGGATACTAAATTCAGAGCCTAGGATGGGAAGGGTTTATTTAGCATTCATGGCATGAATTATGTGGGTCCGACACACAGAGCCCTGAGTAGCTGGGAGCCCAACCAGCCAAAAAGGCAAAGGGAAACTGAGGAACAGAGCTGCTTAAGAGTACCCAAGGTGGCCCTGTGGCCATCCAGCTTGGTTTCTTAGCTTCCAAACCATGCAAGCCACAGCAGACCTACTTGTCTGCCACTCCACAGCAACACTACTGTAAGCCCCACACTCCCACCCTCCTGGGATTTGCCCCATATAATCACCTGTGGCTTCGCTGTTGGGGTGGGGAAGGGGCTGGTTCTCCAGCTGACTGAGCTATCAAAGGCCTCGCAGTTGCTCCATGCTCTCAGTTCTGCAACATCACCTTAGGAAACCTCAGCAGAGGTCCACACTTCCCTTGGTAGAAAGTTCAGGAGCATTCAAATCACACTCGTGGAATGGACTTTAGTTGGAGCTTTCTTACTAAAGTTGGTTTAGACTGGACAAAGTCCTTGAAAAATCTAACTGTACTCAGAAGCTTTTCTGCATTCGCAGGGAAATGGACTGGCTGACCTAAAAGGTCTTTTCCATCTCTAATTTCTGTGGTTGTGTGATTCATCCCTCTTCTTTGAAAGTGTTTCCTACATGAAACGTCTAGTAGAAGGGGGGAAAAAAATGATACTAAATAATCTTTTTTCATTTCCTCTCATCATTGTCAGAGATTATGAGAGGTGAGGAATATGTCTGCTGTGACATTAGCCGAGCAATGGAAGGAAAAGGCAAACCAGGATTCAGCTTAGCAGCCAAAAAAGAAACTATTCAGGCAAGGTGGGATAGGAGAAGGCATGCTGGAGACATCCTTTCCAGGAACGCAATTGTTCCTTACTTTCCCAGATCTAGAGAAAATACTGGAGAAAAACATAAGAATAGAGCATTGGCCACACCCCAACCAAGGAAAGAACCTCACTCAAGCTGCTGTCACCAGGAGGGACCAGGACCCATCATCTAGGGAAGAGCAGCAGAGCAAGGCAGGCATATACGAGTTCTGTGGGATGTTCCTGGGGACTGCCAGAGCTGTGAGTTCAATGTTCTTATCATCCTTCAAGGAATTTCTCCACTGTCAGCTTCCCCAGTTTCCTCTTAATCCATTAAGCTCTTGCAGCAAGGAGTTCCACAGATAACTCAGTGCAAGAAGTATAGTTTGTCATAAATCTAGCTTCTATCACTTTCACCTGAGGATATGAAATGCTTTTTAGTGTCATGCTGTTCTCCTACCAGCTGTTTGGTGTAGGAAATGCTACCAAAGGCATCACATCATTTCAGCAAGGAAACAAACGACTCCTGAGGTCAACCAAGCCATTCCCCCGGGAATGCCAAAGAACGTCTGTCCATCTTGAAGCAGCCCTGCATGGGGAGGGACTGGGAGTTACCTCAAACAAGGGCACAGGAGAGGTGCCTTGGCTTGCAGCCACCGGTGCCCTCCTTGGCTCCCCCACCCCTGCTCCCCATCCCAGTCCCTGACCCGTTCCCCAGTCCCATGGACCCACATGAAAGTGGCCCCATCCTTGCAGGCTCAGTGTCCACCACTGCATCCCTCCGCTCTCCAGATGTCAGTGGTGAGGCTGTCTTTGCTCCCATGGCTGTCAGGTGGCTTTGGTTCATAGTGCTGCTTATCAGGGACAAAAATAATCAAGTCATGCCTCTTTCCTGCTGGATAATGCCTTGCAAACCACCCCATTTGCTAATCCTCCCTTTTCCACATGCTCAGCAGCACGCAAGGGTTGTCGTTGCTGGAAAACAGCCCCTTTCAACTTGTTTCTTCTTTAAAAGTTTAGTGTGAGGTTGGCAGCACGCTCACATCGGATAATTTCCAGGGGAGCTGATGTGTTTCAGCAGGGGCTCGTGCAGCCAGCCTGGCACTGCACTCCCAGCCACTAATCTGAGGGTGTCAGGATGGGAAGGCAACTGGGGATGGAGCTGCTGTTCCTAAAATGAAGGGCAAATGTGGGGGGACAAACCCCAGCAGGAAAGCAAACTCTGCATCTGGTCCCAGGTCATTTATCAGTGAGTTTTTGTCAGTTATTTGGGGATCAGAGGCATTTTGAATGATGATTACCCACCTTCAACTGTTACCCAGGGGGTGTTTATTCGAAGAATTTTTGTGACCATAATATAGGGCTTTCAGCTCTTTTTATTTCATTCATTTAGTGATGTAGACTTTCATTCTCTTTTTTTCTTTCATTCCCTGGGAGCAAGAGAAGTAATACAAACCAAAGCCATTCGGCAGCATCACTCTTTCCCTGCAAAATGCATTTATACAGATTTTCTTAAAATAAAAAAAAAATAAAATAAAAAAAAAAAGGTGAAAGGTTTGTTGTATTGTTACAGTCAGAGAACAACTCCAAATCTGAAGGTTTGCCAGATGCCATTTCCGTCCATAAGTGCCAATCCTTTTTCAGGTGACATTCCAGGACACTGAATTTTTTTGTGTAGTCATTACCTCAACAAAAAGGAGGAAAAACATTTTTCTGAAACACCCAAGAGGACCAAGTGGTGGGAAGCTGGATCTACACAAGCTGAGCCTTGAAATAAAAAGATGCCTGATGTCTCTTTTTTTTTTTTTTTAATGATAAGGACAGAGTAATAAAACAAGGGAACAAATTTATGGAAGGAGACAGCAACTTCTCCCCTGCTTAGGAGCCGGCTGCCCCTGGCAGGGGAGGCTGCTGCTTAACCACAAGTCGTAGGGCAGGATGCAGAAATTACCGGGCGAATCTCTACGGCTTGTGCTCCATGGGAGGTCAGGCCACACGATCATCAGGGTCCCTTCTGGCCCTAAAATCTATGAATCTATTGATGCTCTGAGGCTTAAAAAGCAGCAGCTGCTCCTATGCAGCACCTAGTTCTCATAAGCATTTGGAATAATGGATCCATATTGTGCCAATGCATACTAATGTTCATATACATTTGCAGCACACAATGTGATGGCTTTGGAGACACCCAGGTGTCAGATTGAATCAGTGTCAGTGACACACCGTACCAGGACTTCGCGGCAGGTCCCTGTTGGCTTCTCCAGCGGGAAGCTTTCGCTTCTTTGAAATTACCGTGTTTATCCCTTAGGTTTTTGAAGGAAAAAAAAAAAAAAAAAAGACATTGTACCAGGCCCACAGCAGGACTGGTGTTCACAGTTTGCAGCCAGGCAAAGCCTGGTTTCCACAGGGTTAGAGATGTGGATGTGAGGGAAAACAAAGAGAGATGCTTTGTGAGCGGTCCCCAAAGAGAGGAGGGGTGCCAAAAAAGTTCAGGGGTGCAGCCTTCCGCTCTCTCCATTAATCTCCTCTCATGCACCAGCGCAGAGATGAAGAGCGGGGGCCAGGGGCTGAGCTCAGCTCTGTGGGCACAGTCCCTGCTGAAGTCCAGAGAAGTTGCACAAAGCATTTGGGAGCCAAAGCCCTGAGCCTGCCTCTGCCGGCTTTAATCCCTCCCGGCTTTCAAGTGCAGAATCAGGTTCAGATTCCGCAAAAGAGAAAATGGCCTCTTTAATTGCTGCCCCCTGGGTGGGGATTGCGGGGCAGGTGGGGGAGGCACAGGATGAACAAACAGGCTCCAAACTCCTCCAGCCCCCTTTGCTCCGCACCCACGCGTGCGAGTGTCCGTGGGTGTGCAAGCAGAGAGAAGCACCCTGGGTGGAGTGAGCAGGGCATGGGCTGCCAGGTGGTGGCTTCCCCTGGCTCCAGGCTTGAGCTGTACAGTTTGTGAGGCTGCGGGGCTGTGTGCACACCATACAACACCTTCACATTTTTATACAGACATGTAGAAACCTCATCTCAAAATAAGCAAGCCTGCATCAGCTTCGTCTCCCTTTCCTGCCCAAATTCTCTTGTCAAGCTCCATGAGCCCACATGGGAAGCTGCCCAAAACATCATCCGTTTGCAGTCACACAACAAAGCAGCACACCCCAGCAAGTCCTCGCTCATTTGAACGCTCGTTATTCCCCCAGGTGAGCTGACAAGGCAGCCCCAGTGCTGGGGACACGGGGGCTTTGTCACCACCCAGGTGTTGCAAGGGTTAAGCTGTCCCCGCACACAGGGTGCCTGCCCCTGCTTCGGGACTGGGGGGATGGAGGGGTGGGTGGGGGTCTCCTTGGGAGTGCCTTGCCCCCTGCCCAGGGCATCTCAGGGCTCAATCCCGCTCACTGGCTGAGGTGAGGAGCCCTCTCAAGGCTCCAGTGGCCATCCCCACCTCTGCTTGTGAGACTTTGCTTCTGACAGGCACACTAAACCTACATTCCCATACACCGGTTTGGGTTTGTTTTTTTTTCCCTGTACAAAAAAAAAATCAGAAGCATTTAAAGAAAAACAAAAAGAAACCAACAGCTTCCCAAGCCCACGGGGACTCTCTCCCCTTCAAACCCCCCACCTCACCCCACGACCCCACATGGTCCCCTGCTGCCAGATCTTCTCTCCTGGTTCTGGGGCACCTTGAGAAGCCTAAGGCACCCAGATACCAACAGGAGACTCCCCTGACCAGAGCAGACTGCCCTGGTTTTGTTGTCCTGGCCATGGTTAAGAGGAAGGTTATGCATTCCTAGCAGGGACTTGTCAACAGAAGGAAGCAGGGACAGAGGAGAAAGGAAGGCAGGGAAAAAATCAAGATGACCATGTTCCCAGGTGACCATGACAGCCCAAGCACTCACCAGAACTGCACATTAGGCAGCTGATGAGGTTAGAGAGGTCCCATCTTCAGTTCCCCCTTCCCTCAGGCAACGGACGTGTTTTCAGATCCCAAACCAGCATGAGGTGCTTCTGCCCCTGGCTTCTCACCCAGGTTGTGACAGTGGGCATCAGAGAGGTCTAGGCCACTCAGCTCTTCTCCTGGCCCCCAGGCAACCTTAGGAAGAACTCTTTCTTCTGGCCTACACGGAGAGAAAAACCTCATCTCCTGGTATGAAAAGATGGGGCTGAAGGATAATGTCAGCTCCCACAGAGCCTGGGGATGTCAGAGAAGGCAGGACCACTGAGATGGGTGTTGCAAGAGGACTGTGCATGTGAAGGTTGTTTTTGTGTGTGCATGTAACATGTGGAAGACGTGTTTCTGAGCCATGGAGGTGTAGGGGAAGAGGATGCGGGTGCGTGCAAGGAAGCATGTATGTGAGCACTGTATGTGCACGTACGTGGACATGCATGAAGTAACAGAATGGAACATGCAGGTTGGGTGATGTACAGTGGGAAAGGG
>VXBW01000387.1:0-12022 GCA_013400375.1 Thinocorus orbignyianus
AACCCACATCACCAGAAAAAACAAAACCCCCAAATCCTAAAGAAACTATCAAAAACCTACTGCTGTTCAAAATATAGGATGGCTTTGGAGGATCTCCTAGCACAAAAAGATGAAAGAACCAGGAAAGAAAATGTTAACCTTCATCCTTCTCCACAGAGAATCTCCTTTCTGGACCTTTGGATTTTCAATTTTGGGCAAAGGCAGCTTTCTGCCATAACACACTAAAAAAAAACAAACCCAAAACTATGGGCTAGTAATAGCAAAGTTGGCTTCACCATAAATAGATGTAAGCTGGCGTGCCAGGAACCGACTGGGGTTTAAATCATTGCAAAAGAGGATTAAAGAAAAGAATACTGAGAGCAGCAATAGGCAGGGAAGACTGGTGTTTACTCCTTACCTGACTGAAAATGTGAACTACCTTGTCCTCATCATTACTTTAAACCAACAGAGCTAATTGTTAGCCAACACAAATTTTTTCCTCATTTTTGGTAAACAAACTGCGATGCTTTAATAAAATCACGCTGAAATACATTAAACTCAGCTTGCATAGCCAAGTGTTTTTGCAAAGCTACTACAGGGAGCAGAGAAACATATTATGGCTACGTAATTCTCTGTAAACAAAGTAGAAAAACAATTGGCACTTCCGTAACAGAGTTTGAACCCTCTAAAATATCTTGCCAGTAAAATGAAAGAATCTCTTTTTGCTTGTTTGTTTTAATTAATAATACAAGTTTAAAGGTCATTCAAAAGTTGGACCTGAGTTACTAACATCATGGGTTCTTGCAAGATTAGAATTGCAATAAATTGTTGAGAAAGTTTTCGTGCAGAAATGATATAATTTTGAAGATCGTAATTCAGAAAGGTGAAAAAGAGCTGAGACAGATTATACAGAAAGTTTTGACTGATGGAGAAACCTGTCCATTGGTGTTTCATGCACAATCATTCACATACACACACGTATAAAGTAATTTATTTGAGGCCACAGTTTAGCTTTTCACACACACACACACACACACACACACACACACACACACACACAACCTAAAACATAAGAACTGAGCAACACAGTTTTCGCAAAGAAAGCCAGGCCATTAGTGTGTGACATCTCACAGAAATAATATCACACAGCAGTCTTCTTTCACTTCCGAGGCTGATCAGAACGTGCATTATATTTAGTACATCATGAATGCAATAACCCAAGAAAGAACATGGACATAAACCATTAACCCATTGGGAAGAAACTGTGGAAGAGGATTAACCTTTTAAAAGGAAAACGATGCCATTAAAATACACACAGACTTTGAAGAAAAGAAGCTGTGCCAAGTAACTGGGGTCAGAATTGAGCCATTCGTAGTTATACTTGGACTTCAACACAAAGAACTCAGAGCACATTAAAGTACGATGATAACTGAAGAAGCCAGCTAAAAAGAAAATCAGTTGAGTGTAACTTAGCTATCTGAAAGCAGACTTGTGAGAATCAAACGGATCATATTCCAAAAGGCTCCCATACCTAACAGTACTGGAAAACACAGAATAACAGAGGTTTGAGCACATGCAATCTGACCTGTACTTACAAAGAATTGCTTATTCTCAGCTAATGAAATCAAGCATGTGAAATCTCAATATGAAAAACAATTGGGGGGGGTGGGGAGGGGAATCACTAATTTTTCCTATCCTTCCTTTGTATTATGAGTAAGTTTTAGAAAGCAAAATCATCAGGTGACATCACCTTGTAGTATTTCCAATTAAAATAAACGATGTTGCTCTTAATGCAGTTTACAACCTCATAAATAACCATTCTGAGGGAAAAAAAATAATAAAAACAAGAAAAACCCCAAACCAAAAAAACAAAAAACCAACAACCCAAAAAGCAACCTACCATTTACCCAGCAACCATACAGCAATATGAAAGACATTAAATTCCTCCTTCTACACTTCAGGATACAGGAGTGCTCTGATATTCCAAATATTAGGGGATGTTACTTGCTCATGATACTTTTAAATCATATCTATGAACGCGCTTGACTTTTCTTGGAAGAGAGAAAAAGGCATACCCTAATTCATCAGCTTCTCTTTTAAAGCTGACATCTGTCTGTCCCCTTACAGCATAAAATAAAAGCCAGGCTTTCGGTTTGCAGGCTCCAGATTGTTCGTTCAATCGCTGCACTGAAATCACAGCGTGCAAGGGCTGTGTTCCACCTCAGGACTATTTGTGGCGGCTGCCACAAACAGAGATGTCTGTGCTCACCAGGGAAGAAGGGGGCATTTCAGACTGTGAAGCTGATTGCGCTGGAAGTGTTTACTAATAGAGATGTCAATGAAGTAAAGGCGTTTCAGTACCTGAGTTAACTAGCTGTTGCTCCATGACCCCGCAGCCCAGGACCTCCATCCATTCTCCTTGAAAGTTGATCTCCATCTCAAAGGAAGGGTGAGTAAACGGGAAGTAGCAGTCCACCCATCTGACTTGCAGTCCTGTAGCAGAGTTTTTTAAAATAAATAAATAAATATGAAGGGCGTAGGCTTAAAAGGCCATCCCTCCAACCATCTGTAAAACTTGTCCTTCAACCAATGACGCCAATTACAGCAATCCACAGAAAATAAATAGCAAACAAACTAATTTACAACACTTGTGCAAGGTGATAAATCTTAAAACTTGTGGAAAAAAATGACCATGTCTTTTCTAATATGAAAAACGCTTTGTGCAATTCAAGCACCCTTTGAAACCAAATCAATCATTTGTCAAACTCTAGCAACCACCTGGTATCGAACAAAAATGAGCCAAGATCATAGGAAAGTCAGTAATTTTGTTATTCTTTGCACCAGGAAATGACTAACTGCTCCTCAGAGGAAAAACTAAGCCTTTAATTTTTGCTTAGTATTTCATGGATCAGCCAAGCAAGTACTGTTTTTTTCATCAGGACCTATTTTAAATACAAAGCTGTTCTTTCCGTGCATGTTAAAATATGAAAGCTAAGAATAGATATTAATACACACATTATATATACTGAGTTGTGTGTGATTAAGGCATGCTATATACGAACAGGCACGGCATGCTCTAGACCCAGGAGACAACAGTTTCACTTTGTATGGATGTGAAATGTAAGAGAAAGGTGCTGCTGGGTAACTTCTCCTCCTCCCCAGCTCAGCCCCTCTGCAAGCACCACTGCACAGAGCAAGGAAAGCCCTGGCATCTTGGAGCAGCGGAGCCAGAAGAGGGCAAGGTCTACAGTACCACCAAAAGCAGAGGAGTTGTCAAGGCCCTCATTATCTTTGATGAGGTTTAGTTCTTGTAACCATTTACACAAGCTTTGTTGTGCTCAAGAATTTTTTCTAACTATTAGGAGTCAGGGAAAAAAAAAAACAATCTCATAAACAAGAATCATAAAAACTCAAAAGAGAATTGAACTGTGAATTCTGTGGGCTAATGCCTTAACCCCAAGCCCATCTTCCCCTTCAGTTAAGTGAAATGCTAATGAATATTAGGATCCTTAGCAATCAGGCAGGTCCAGTTTTGAAAGAAAGGAGCACATCAAAGGTTGTTTGGGAGATAGTAACTGTTGACACCCCAGGTTTGATTTTCAGGCTTTTTTTGGTTTGTTTCATAGAAAAAAATTAAAACGCAAAATTGCAAGATTTATACTGAGAGGTTCTCAAACTAAAACATTTTTTGTACCCTTAGGGATTAGATTGTCTTGGATTACTTCTGAATCATTAAATGTGGCTACAGAAGCTGAAACAGTGGTACAACAGAAACGTACCTTCATAGCCAAAACAGAAAATACCTAATGGCTATGGAGACCTTTCACGGATGCCATGAACTTCCAAATGGAGAGACGGGTTTCAAAACACACACATTGGTACTTCTAGATTTTCTTTTCTCTCTTGAAAATCAACCTTAGGAAGTTATACAAGTGATAAAAAAAGCATCTTGATAATTTCACACACAGAACTCAGAAAAGTATTAGAAATTATACCATTCATAACTGTACCGTGACCTACAGCAATCACTTTATTGCTTTTTGTCTGTATTACAATCAAAAAAAATTACATAGATGATAAAAGTGAATACAACAGTACAGTGTGTAAAAACCATTTTTTTTAATTTCCCAGTCTTGGTACAAATGCATTTTTCATCCTAGGGCTGTACCACTCTGCATTCACTGTAAAGCCATGCATATATAAAATATCTCCATTTATCTTGCAATATTTGCAACTACAGCAAGAATGACATTGAATGTTCAAGTAGTTTTGTGTTCAGTAACATTTGGATAATGGTTTCTTTTCAATCCTCTGACTACTTCAAAATGAAGGTCTGGGGGGGATAAAAAGGATTTATCTATTTTTTGTTCTTAATTAATATAATTTTTAAAAGGTAAAAAATAAATTTAAAGGTCTTTTTTTTTAACTTTAATGCATATTAGTACTTAAGAGGCATTTGCTTCAAATGCAAATAAGCAAAGAAAAACCTGAATAAGCCAAAACAAATTCACAACAAAGAAACTACTCTCACCTTCATTCTGTTCACTAAATTAATAGTTAATTCTATATACCACAATAAAGCAGTCACAACAACTGGGAATACCTCTGTAGGTTACATTCAAGTGGTCTTTCAGAGTTTTGACTCTGGAACACTTTACTGAAAAGCAGAGGGAGCTCAGCCTTCAGCAAGATTAAACTTTCTAACTCCACTTCTATAGAGTGTCACACAATAAATGGGTACATTTATTATTTAGATACAAAATATTGTCTTGGTGCTCAATAGATTCCCAAGGAATAAAGGGCATTGCTCACACTCAGCAAATTAAACCACTAAAGACTTAAAAGGATTATGAAGATTAGGCTTTGTGTAGTACTATGTAATTTAGCTGATTCGGCCTAATTTATTGCTTCACATACAGACTAGGAAATGCTAGCAAAAATTATCTTTTCTAGAGATTTTAGAAGGCCAAGAGATGTATACCAGTCTTAAGACACAGAGGCATTTAAAAGAGCACAAGGTTGAATTCTAACTGAACAGCGATCACTAGATACAAAATCAGTAATTTCCCTAAGTTCAGAGAGATAGATTTGCATCGGCAGAGGACACCTGCTCATTTCACAGTGTTCACAGGGCTCCTTCCAGTGAGCAAACATTGGTTAGGGACTTATATCTCCAATGAGTAAGGGAAAAGGGGAATAGTTACTGTTATTTCCAAGTACTGAATCCAGGTAAGGAATTGGTCATTGCCTGCACTCAAAAGTAATGGTGTTATCAGATATTAAGATAAACAAGTATCCCCCAGTGCTAGCCTAGCTGAGACTGACTGTGAAAAAGGCTTGACCAAAGGTATTAAGAAAGAAAGAAAGAGGAAAAAAAACCCATCACATTAAAGCAGTCTATTGCTACGCTACAGAAGCAACAAAGCCAGAGACCCAGGTGGTCTTCCCCGACCAGAAATTCTCTTTGTTGCTGAGGATTATTTTTAGAGAAGGAGTCTATGGGAGAAAAAGGAGAGGGGGGCAAGGGTGTGCTGAGGAGCACAGAAGGTATTGAGCTGCGGCCACTTGAGGGGTGTGTTGGTTTCTAAGTACTCTGCACCTCATTGCTTCAGCTAATTCATCTCACTGGCAGCAGACAGGAGCCGGCGGCCCATAGACCTGTGTTAGCTCACATTATTATTAGCCAGACCATTAGGTGCTGAATAAATTATTTGGGGCTTTTTTTCAAACTCCGTACACTCCATAGATCTCCTTGCAGTCAAATGAGGTATCAGTACAATAGATGTAAGAAGAAGAAAGAGCAGAACAATGTGTTTGATTTAAAAGACATCCAGTGGCTGTTCAGTGAGAACAAGCAGCGGTGCAATCATCAAAGCAGAGCATTTCTCAGCCTTCTGCCTTCTCTTACCAGTGCCTAGGAACTGGGTAGATAAATATGGGATAGCAATGAATTTTGGGCCATTGAATATAAAGCAACAAAGCACAGAACCAGCATAGTCATTCTTTTCTATTTGCTATAGTAAGATTACTTCTGAGTCTCTTCACATCCAGAAAGCCCTTGGAAAAACTATACAGAAGGATTAGAGAAAGAACTGGAGTTGGGAAAGACCAGTCAACTTTAAGAAGAAACTGAAGCGAGCTAGCCTTGGAAAGCCTCATTGCAAGGTAACTGAAATGAGACAGAAGGGACTTCCTACGCTGCCAGATCTGCATGTGGAGGTGTCAGGTAAATGAGTGGATTTCTAGTGTACACTGCATCTGGAGGTAACAGGAAAACTAAGAAAGGTGATCTCTACGTGTAACATTTGAAATAGATTCTTGACAGCAAAATCTCACAAACTGAAAGACCATCACTTGTAGAACGCAAAATCAGACACGGCATACCACTAGAAAAATGTTATAAAAGAAACAGTCTTGCATTGTAAAGTGTTTAAGACAATTGGCTGCACGCTCCAAATCCTTCCCTCTCTCTAATGCTGTTCCTTTGCCTGTTGGCAAAGCCAGGAAGAAATAAAAAGACAAACCTTGGAAATAAATGTACGTGTAGGTTTTTAGAAAGTCTTTGAGCTTACTCTGGAGGTATTCAAAAGACAGGTTGACATAGTGCTTACTGACATGGTTTAGTGATTTTGTTGTGGGGTTTTTTTAATCCAAGTTAGATTGGTGGTTGGACTAGATGATCTTAAAGGTCCCTTCCAACCGAGAGAATTCTATGATGCTGTATCTTGTCTTTATACTTCAGGGAAAAAATCCAGGACACAGAAACAAAAAAAACCCTACAGTAAGAAGGCAGCACCTACATTCAGTTTGTAGGTTCAAAACAATTTAATAATATTTTTTTTTATGTCTTTCTAGCCACTGTGTGGACTGCAGAAAAACTAGAACAGCCAACAAACTGAAGCTTTAGGTGCAAAACCTGTCAATAGTTAGAGAAGGATGTCACTGTAGTCTCAGATAATAACTCCCAGAAATTTCTCACTTTAAACAACATTCTCAGCATTTGAGGTTGAGAAAAAAATATCAGAATACCATTCTTACTATTACTCACTTTGTTCCTAATTTTTTATGTTTCAAAAGACTGCTGTTAAGTAAAATATTACCACAAGAAAAACTGAACTCAGGAACTTAAAAAATTTTTTTACCAGATGGGATAGAACAAAAACTGGTAAAAGTTTTGCTTGAGAATTTCAAACAAATATTCAAGCAGTTATATATAGGACTTGCTATCATAATCAATCTACTCTTGGAACTACTGCTCTAAATGCAGTGGGCATCCTAAAAGAGCCTTGAAAGTAGCCAGCATATCCTATGCATTCTAATAGTACCCAGTAGTTCCTCAACAGAAAAATTAATCTGTTCAGAAGAGAAGACTCCTTGCCAGGAAATAGCATTAATGTAGCAATTTTGACTCAGGCCGTTTATAAATTCAGCTCCTGAAACCAAAAGCAGGTAGTTCCATTGGAGGGGATATTTCATCCGTACACATAGACATTCATTACTCCTCCTCACTCCACTTTAAGTACCAAATGAATTATTTTTCAGCTGGGTGCAAACTTACCAAACATCACCTCTCCTCAGCTGCCAGGTTTAATTTTTTTTGCAGGAAGAAAACACTCACAACAGTTTGAGTGTGTATGCAGTAAAGCAGCACATGCATATACACACTCCTTCTCCTGTCAAGCTCCACGCTGCCGCTGTGAGGTGTGAGCCCCACACGCTCCCCAGGAGCACCCAGCTCTGATGCAGCCCCCAGTGTGATGCTGCAGCCATGCTCTCTCCCTCCAGGGACACAGGAGCTCCATGAGGACAAAGTAGAAGGGGTCCCACACAGCTTTGTCCTGGAGCTGGAGTTGCCTCTCCTCCCAGGACTCACACTGATGGGTATGCTGCGTTTTACACATGGCTTTTGTCACACAAGTGTCTGTAGTTGGGTCTGGCACTTGTCCCTGTGTTCATGCCTGCTATGTCATCCTGAGACACTGTCTACCTGACCATCTTCACAAAGATCTGATGATTCAGAACAGGGTTGTGTGCACTAGTATTTAGGAAAACCAAAAGAGTGTGGCCTCTTGGACTATGCCCAATGATTTTATAAGGTATGGATACAATAGTATTAAAGTACCATCACATATCAATACAGGTTACAGTTGAAAGGTTAATCAATAGACAGTTGCCCGGACACTAAAGACACTGTGGAGAGTTCTGACCAAACTTAAGGCAGAAATGTAATGGTAAAGAATAAGAATGAAGACTCCTAAAATTACCGTAACTCTCATTAGAAAACAACCCACATTGCTATTTCTATACCAGCTGCCAACATCACCCCTAAGTCTCCTGGTTTTATTATGCAAGAAAATGTTTTTCAAAAGTGTGGATGTCTACAACCACCAGCAGTCCAGGAAAAAAGGCAGAAGAACCTACCATCCCCAAAGATGTGAGTCATGAGCTTTGTGAGCACTTGCTTCAGGTTGAACTCCACCAGCCTCACTGCCTCCATGGTGTGACACTCTTGCTTGTGTGCAGTGCGATGACCTTGCTCAAACAACTGTAAGCCTTCACCGTCTTTAATGTTGGAGAACAACTAGAACAAAACCACAGAAAACACCTGTGTTTTGCATCAATTACTCTCTGAACGAAAACACAGAATGAAGTTGTATTCATTTAAGTGAGAATCTTACCTGCTAAGTCTGCACCACGGAAAACAAACGTAAAGACTGATTTTATACAAAAAACGGAAAACAGGGACATAAATCAGTAATAGAACAGAAATATGCAAACAGTAAGATTTGTTTTATTTCTGTACCATATCTGCAAATAATCTGATTAGCTACAGGAAAACATCAACTTGTAATGGATGCACCTCGTTTTTTTTCTGATCCCATTGCTTTGAAAGTTATCATGCAGAACAAAGTACACTGTATATGTAAATTACATCCCAAAAACTACAATACACCATGGCATTTATCACAGCTTCAACTTTTTAAAAAATTGAATGATGCAAAAGAAATACTAAAAAACCCAAAAACTCTTTTTAAAATCTGTAATCAAACAAACTTTAGAAAGAAACCAAAACAGAGCAATAAAAAACCACACCCAACACCAAGACAAAAAAAAAAATCCCTGGCAGTTTATTGAGAACTTAAGCTGTCTACATTTGATTCATCTTGGGTACAGTTTATTCATTTAATAACTATCAGTTTCCTGTGCTTTCCCCCCCCAGCACCTTTCTGCATACAAGATTTTGTCTATGGGGAGCATTTAAGGATTCACAGGCTTGGTCTGGGGTTTCCAAAGAAATAACAAAACACAGGGACAGGATGTACAGGGCATGTGACAGGCTTGCCCTTTATGCAGAGGCCACTCTCCACCGCATTTGATGCAAGTTGAGGATTTCTGATTTCCTTTACAATCCCATCGGTTTCCGGCCAGGCGACTCCAGACAGATACATACCAGCAATTCCACATCCCCTCTGAGGAAACAATAAAACATTCTTGCTAAGCCACATCGTTGGAGGGTCTGTCTTGGGGAGAGAAGCAGACATTTTACACTATAAGAGGATTTTTGTTGGAAATCCTTACAGTTGTACACAAAACAACTCAGCTAAGTTCAGAGGGCAAGGAGAGCTAATTGTGAAAGTGTTTCTAGTGCCCTTCCCTCCTCCTCCACCTTCCATAGTCAAGCACAGAGGGGAAAAAACATGCATTTTCTTCACATTAAGCCTCCCAGCATAACTAGCTCCTACTCCAGAGATGCCACGAACAGTGTGTAACCTTAACAACTCGCAGATGCCCACAAAAGTTGTTTTAATTGCAGTTTGATGCCTTCAGGGCACTAAATGCTTTTAAAAACTTTCAAGTGAACCTCTGATAGCCTACAAATGCTGGGCACAATTAATTAAGCCTAGCTTCTAGCACATTTCATGCAGATACAATACACACAGAAGGAGTCTGAGTTTAGATGGCATGCAAACTAGCAGCAAAATGGATTGAGGGAATAAAAAAATCCCATCAGTAGCATTTAGCTTTGTGTTGCTAGTCAGAAGGAAAGGACTGAAAGATCTGAGAAAACACTTCTCAAGTTAGTATCTTTAGTGCACTGCAGAAAAATACAAAAGGCAAGACAGAAATACTGAATAAAACTATTATCTGTCAGTCTAACAAAGATGCCTTTACTAATCAAAAGGCAGCAGCTTGACAAAACTAGGTATTACACTTTAAAATAACAGATTCTTTATGCAAGTGCTCACCTGAAGGATTAAACCCCGTTCTTCCTACTGGCATTATTCCTGGTTCTGGCTGGAAGAAGCAGAAAATATCCACCCTATAACTAATTGATTGTCTGGAGGGCAGATCAGCCATCCAACGTGTGGTTCTGAAAGCCAAGGGGTATTCAGAGAGGCCAGCATTAGCCTAGGGAGGCAAACTGTCTTAGGGTCACTGGGTGATCAACGTGCAGCACAGAATTACCCTCCAGATTAAAACTGGTTCCTCAGACCACTGCAAGGAACAGCCAGTCCGGACACTGCCTTTCAAATACAGCATTTATGTCAACAAGTACACAGAATTATTTTTCCTTACCACTGTATTATTCCTGAAATGTTAATACTGCACTTACTTTCTGAATCAAAATTCTATTTTAATAGATTAGATCAGATGTAGCAACAAAATATGTGCAAGAACCATTAGAGCAAACACATTCAGGGATGCCCCAGCCCTCTATCCTACCAGCATCTTCATCCTGCCAAACCAGCCATATGCCCCGTCCCCTTCTCCACGCCAGGTCAAGTGTCTGTGCAGCATTGTGCTGAGCTGGGGAGGTGGATCAAGTAACCCAGGAGAAGGGAGGGAAGGGTGGGATGTTATAATGGCCAAATTCAGCTCCATAATCAATTAGGAGCATACTGGCAGCACCAAAAGACACACTTTCTGTACAGGTGTGAATCTGCACCAGTTTGCACAGGCTGGAATGCACAGTATTAGGGGGCTCCCCAAAAGACAGGCAGAGGCAAGGAAACAGCCCCTACAGTCAGGCACCAAGAGGCACTTCTGTGTTCTCCACAGAGGCTCAGTCAAATCCCGTTAACTCCAGCACAGCTATGGACAGGGTTAAAAAGATGCCTTACAGTTATATTAATATCTATCCCCTTCTTTTAATTCACTGACATTGCTATGTCAATATGAGCGGTTTTGAACTGATACACCAATTTCACTATTACAATGACTGAACTGTACTAAGTACATGTCTTGGATGACAAACTCTCCAACATTTCTACATACATAAAGCTGGGAAAGTCAAAGTTTGAATAAAATGAAGAATCACCTACAGTTGCTCCTTTTTGATGTCAATTCTTCTCAAGCACCTATCTGAGGAAATGGACAAAAAGTAAACCAAACAGTCTTGCATAAAACACTGATACAGCTAAGATGCCACAATTTCACGCACATTTACTCCTTCAGTGCACACGAAAATAAAATGCAGTATTTTATTGTATTGGATATGATCAGTCACTATTGCTACCAGAAAAGAAATTTCCTGTAGACATAAATCAAGCACCTTTGTATCTGTTTAGCGTAACAACAAGAAATTTGTTCAAGTGATGGCATGTAAAACACTGAATATTGTGTCATCATGCAGAAGTCCAAAAAAAATTAATAATTACCAGGGTTTATCAGCATATCTGACTGATGCTGCATTACAAAGGAGAAGGCAGGAAGGAATCAAACTGACCTTACCATCTGGGCTGAAACTTACTCACAATTTAGCTCATAATAAGAATAAAGTCAAAATTGTTAACGTGTAGTGGCCAAAAGATACCAGGTTTTAACTGGACAGATACAAACAGAGTTATGCTCCTTTAAAAGCACTTTGTGGTTGTCCTGGTTTCCAGCAGGGACAGCTATTCCATCCCATGTGCGCCAGGCCCATGGGCAGCAGGGAGCTGGCCGGGAAGGGGACACAACGACAGGAGGTGGGCGTGGTGACGGCGCGGCATCGGGGTATATCTGAGTGGCCGGGGCCGGGGAGGGGGTTTGCAACGGCGGC
>VXBW01000387.1:12353-42842 GCA_013400375.1 Thinocorus orbignyianus
TGAGTGGCCGGGGCCGGGGAGGGGGTTTGCAACGGCGGCGGCGGTCAGGACGGCACGGGCTGCGGTTGCTATCGTACTCACATTTGTATCCCCCCCATTTGTGTTATTGTTTCCCTGTAATACTTGTTGTTCTGTTAAACAGTTTTCTTTTGTCTCAACCCACGAGTCTGCCTTTTCCTTCCCATCCTCTCCTCACCGCTGTGGGGAGTCAGAGCGAGCGGGCTGCCACGTGGCTCTTTGTTGCCGCCAAGGCCAAACCACGACAGTGGTACTTTTCAACCAGGCACAGAGGGCAGAAATCACATGCATGATTTCAGCAGAGGCCCCCAACATTTTGTCAGTCACTTGACAGACTTTTTTTTAATCTCATATCACTTCATTATCCATATGCATAGGATTCAGTCCATGATTAAATGTCTCTTTACAGGATGGCATTCATAGTAGGCTTCTGATCAGAAACACCCGTAACTACATCCTGTCTTTCCACAATGCACTTGTGTATTCCTCCTGCCAGTCATGCATACGCCAGCAATTAAGATAATGAATACATAATGCTCATGAACTTATACTCACAAACTGGCACTTAAGACTATCTCTACATGAGGATCTGCATGAGGCAACACTCAACCTTGCCACACCGAGTACATTTTGACTCTCCAGCCCTGATGAATATCTCTATAAATAAACAAAGAGCTGCACTCTAAATCCACTTACAAATAGCAGACCATTTCCACAGCATTTTAAATGTGCTGTCACACTCAACCAATGGGTCAGGAATGATGAAGATGATGCCACTTGAAGATGGCTCATCTAAAAGAAAACCTAATGCCAAGTCCATATCAGTCTTCAGGACTATAAAACTTGTAAAGCTGCAGCCCCATCCAGGCCATTTCAGGTGCCAAAGATATACACAGTCCACCGTCTGAATAACAGAATGCTCTTCACCTCATATTAATGAGCATTTGCTTCGGGAGAAAAAGGCAAAAATCACTTCAAGCAGTGAGCCTGCAGCTGGTCACCTTAATTTCAGGATCCTTCCATTTTCAGTCCTCCAATTGCAGTAAGGAAAGGTTATTTCTATTTCCCTTTTCTTTTTAACCTAACAAAATGTTTCTGAAAAAATCATAATCATCACAATCAATTTAAGGGAAAACTATACAAATGGTTTTGAACAGCAAAGAAAAAGCAACACTGCTACAAAGGTATCAGTTAAACACAGGTATCAATGAATGAGCCACATATGATAGGACTTGCTTCTTTTCCTGTGGCAAAAGAAATTCCTTTATTTTTAAGCACCCTTGACTTCCCAGACAGACTCTAAAGCACTGTTGGATTTCTTTTTTAGCTGGATGAGACCAAGTAAGATAAAGTTTGAAAAACTATTTAATATAAAGTTTTTGCAATAAGAGATGCACTAATGGCTTCCAAACTTTCTAGACCATGGACCACTATGAAAATCTCATAGACCTTCTGCTGCCCTTTGTTGTCAAATTTTTAGCAAAAAATAACAAAGACTAGAATGGGGGTCCTTGGACCAGTGAAACTCTATTTATTACAGCATGATTTATACACCACAACTTGAAAAATACTGAATAATACAACATTTGCAATTTGGATAGACACCCATGAGACTGAAGTTCCACCTAAACTAGCCAGGCCCTTTCTTCCTACCACTCAGTCAAATTGCAGCTTCAGCAATAAATTCACCTCAGAATATTGTAGCAATACTGCTCTTCTTTTTCTTACCATAGTGGATGTAGTTCAGGTGCCCCTGCCTCTGTAGGCTCCCTCCTGCTCCCTGAGAGGATGGCCATCTCTCAGGCTCCTTAGGACAGCTCACAACCAACATCTCAAACAGCATCCCAGAGGCAGAAGCACCTGAAAGTTGATGTGATGCCACTGCTTATTGAGCTGCGTGTCTCAACCAAACGCGTGCAGCCTGCACCACTGCCCAATGCGTGGATGTGCTTAAGATGCAGGTACAGCAACTGCTGACATGCAGTGGTATCACCAAGAGATGGCACAAGCATGGGCCCACATAGGGAGATACGTGGTAGATATCCATCCCAAGAAAAAGAAAAGAAAAAAAAAATTCTATTTCATCATCTGCCACCTATAGAAGAAAGCTGCATGGATCTCTACTTTAATACTATGACCTCAAAGTACCCAGGAAATCCCAAATTCCCTCTGACTCACACGCCGTTACACAACAGGAGATGAATGTCCTCAGTCAGAGGGGCTCTCTACATCCATCTTGTCTGGCTAAAGAGTCACTGGCTCTCACACATCCCTTAATCCTTGCCAGCTGAGGCACAGAAGAGCATCATCCAAATCAGAAGCAGCACACAGAAAAAGCGATTTCCAGAGGCTGATTTGAGGGTCTTCTGTGACCCCTAGGCCAGCCTCTCCCTATCCTCAGGCTGCAGAGAGCTAAGAGTACCTTTCCTAGGCCAATTAAGCCTTTTTAAATATTTGTCCCTCAGTACCCAGCTAAACATTGCTGTTATGACTCCCAGTTACATACACAAATATTGTCACACATTCTGTAAATGCTCCAAATGACTCTATATAATAGGCTGATCCCTGGAACAATATCATATTATTTTTTTAACTCCTTCACATGTGAGGATTAAAAAAAAAAAGTGACTGAAGACAAGAAGGATTCTTCGTTTGATACAATGTCAGAACAGAAGCACAGTGTCCAAAGCTGTAGTAACATATGGGATTTTGGAGAAGTTAAAGCTAATGACACCAGTCCTGCAAGTGGAAACGTAGGCATGCATTGAATAGAAATAAAAAACCTTAAAATTTTTTTTTAAAAAAAGAAAAAACCTCAAAAAGTTTTAAAAAAGTAACCAAAGATATAGGTCAACCAGGTATCCACACCTACACCAAAGCATATGGAAAAGAATAAAAGCAACTTTTTTTTTTTAACAATACACAAGAAATACGACTGAAGTACACAATACAAAAAAAATAGGGAAAGGTTTATGTATTTCTAAAAATAAGAGGAAATCTACATTCCTATTACATAGGACAAGAGTCTCTGTATTTCAGGATATAAGTACTATTAAATTACAGTATCAAAAAAAAATTGCGATTATATATACTGCTCTGGAGGAGCAGTTATTATTTTTAACTGGAATATTTCCAGTTTTCCATTGTATCCTACGAAAAAAGTTGTAATTTCCACCAAAAACATTTCAATGGAGAATAAAGAAGTATCTCTACTATTTCTTTGCAGTCTCTCTGTTTATAGTTTTCAGATGTTTGCACAAACAAGCCTGATGTAGAGCATCATTTCTCTATCTGAACAATCTGGTACTGGCCTTCATTGGAAAAAGGTCGCTAAATTAAAAGAAAAATTCCCATCTTTTCACATCTGTTCCCCTTAAAATTTATGTATATTCAGTACAGGCTGTAAAATACCTTATAATGTCTCCTTCCAATGTGTAAACATTATTTGTTGTCAAGTGAAAAATGTTTTGCAATTGCCATTGGGTTTATGTTGGCTCCCTCTGGTGGCTAAAATGTACGAAGTGCAATTTAGTTGAGAATTTTTTTTTTATTTTTTTTTCCATAAATTGTGGCAAGTAAAGGACTGCAAAGTCCACAACATAGCACAAAAATAATTTGGTTTATAAACCACCCAGGAAAGTTTATTTAAAAGTTTCAAACCTGACTACTGTAGTATCAATATTGCCAACCAAAGGCTTAAAGAAAAAAGCCATACACCATAAAAGAAAAAAAAAATAAAATAAACCTATACGACCCTTAGAAGGAAAACAGGCATGCTGGAGAAGAGAATACAAAAGAAATATAATTTGGGGGTAATATTTAAGAAGAATAGTACATTTTACATCCAGAATTTTGAAGCAGATTTGGGAAGCTATTTTGGCACAGGTTTTAACTATTTCTATTAGTTTCTAACTCTTCTATTACTACATTCAGGTAGTAATTACCTAAAATATTTTTAAATGTATGGAGAACATGCCTAAATACATTTTCAGATGTTCTTTGATAGCAGTCCAAGGATATTTTTAAAACATTTTATGGGAAATTTCATCATTAATTATTCTAACTTTAAAAATAATTTCATTTGGAAGATGGGAATTCCTTTAGCACTTTAATCTTTGCACTTACACAAAGGCATAGAAATGCATCAGTTACCTGCCCATCTTTGAATCATTACAAAAATAATCAAGCATTATGAAAAATTGTATAGCCAAAGAAACAAATAGCTCAGAAGCATCTCGGAGTAAAACACTGTAAAACTGCCAAACTGTGTTCAGTTTTTCCAGCTCGTATTTCCAATGTAATGATTTTAACTTCAATTTTAGTCACCGGGCAGAAGTTCTAACCTAGCCTTGATTACAGAATTTGATATGTGTAAAGGAGAGACACTTCTCCACATTACCTACATCTTTCTCATCCTGCCTAAAATTTTAGCTGAGGATGAACCAACCTCCCCCCCTTCCCAAACTATCAAATTCCTCTAAACTCAAGTTTCTATCAAATCACTCTAGATTTTGGGGTTTGTTCTAACCCCCCTAGTTCTCTGGTCATTTTCACTAAGCAAACAAAAAAGGAAAATGTATAAAATCAAAAGCGTGGAGCAGTAAACTGACTACAGCATATAATATTATTGTATTGGCCGTAAGATGAAAAGTAACCAGGGCTTTAGCAAAGAGCTAACAGTTCTTCCCTTAGTTTTTATCCTCAGCACAACTCTTATCCTGTGCAAATTTCCTCATTCCAGAGACTGCAGTCTGGTTATGAATGAGAAGTCTGAGATGAAGGTAACAGGCCCTGACATTCACACATTTCTGCTCAGTGGGTTACAACTTTAACATGGGTATAAATAAGCAAACATGAAAATATAAAAATATTTCTCTCATGTAGTATTACCTCCACTTAGTCTTTCTTCCGCTCAGACAGTTTCTTCTGGAATTATTTAAATTTGAGTTATTTTGAATAGGCAACCAGAATACAAACCACAGAAAAAGTCCCCAGTGAAATTCCAGAATTACACAATCATTTTTTCCACATGGCTCTTACAATGATGACTGTAAGCAGCTTTACATATCGCAATACTCTATCAGTATTCAATCTGCAACTAAAATAAAAAAAATATGCTTTAGATCATGCTCAGGTTCACAATTCCTGTCGCCCACTAAACACCACTTTACACATTGTACACCATACCACTATTCTTTCTTCAGGGACATAAGAAGTCAGCAGGACTTTCATTCTTTAGACACACACACGTTTTCCAGCACATAGCTCATCAGCTATTAACATTCTCAAATCATTTTCAATTTACAGTTACCTATTAACAAACTCAATTATTTTCTTGGGAAAAAAGAAAGAAGAGAAAAAGAAGCAAGCAATCTACAGTGCAATGAATCAGATGGTTACACATTGTGTATTTCTAGATAGACGTCAGTGAACATTTCTGTAATGTTCTTTCCAGTTATTAAATTCCTATTATTATCATTCTCATTCTTAAATTTGTAGAGAAGAAACAGTCTGTCATTAGAACCAAAATTTCTTAAGAAGCATATTAATTAACAATAATTTCAATAATTAGATCAATCACACCTGAGTTTGCAGAAATGTCACCCTGCAAGAGTGTAAATGTTACAATTTTGTGACAGATAAAATCTTTCCATATGAATTCCTGAACTCCTGCTCAAGTAAAAAATTTGTCTCAAACATAAAGAAATTACATTTTCTTTATGTAGTATTGTATATTTTCCTCTTGCATATACCCTGATTATGTTCATAAACAGGTCTATGGGAAAAGAACAGCAAACAAGATTGGGTAAACCTGGAAGATTGCCCCTTCCTGGTTACCAAAGAAGTGGTTGCAAGCTGTATTCAGCACAGCTCACAGAACACCTGCAGAGGCAGGTATGTTTTTGAAGCAGAAGCAGCACTGACAGCTCGAGGTGGGAAACACCAGTGCAGGCAGCACAAACCCTTTCCACCAGTGAGAAAAGCAGTGCTCTATGATGATCCTAGTTTTCCCTCAGGCATCCAAACCGATCAGGCTTCCCTGCCAAGCTCCTGTCACCCAT
This sequence comes from Thinocorus orbignyianus, assembly GCA_013400375.1. Taxonomy (NCBI): domain Eukaryota; kingdom Metazoa; phylum Chordata; class Aves; order Ciconiiformes; family Thinocoridae; genus Thinocorus; species Thinocorus orbignyianus. The sequence continues at coordinate 18,434 of VXBW01000387.1, forward strand.
TCGCAACCACATTAAGAACATTCTGCATCTCAGTATTATTAGAATAAGCTAGTTTCAGTTATAGAAATGGGAATTTGGCAGTAGTGCTACAATCATACACAAATTATACATATCAATTACTATTTGGAAAACAAACTAGCTTATATTTATCCTTTGTCAATGATACGGCAGAATATTTAATGACACCCAAGCATGTGCAGAACACACAAGCTGTGCCAACAAAATATATAAACTCAAGAGCCTTGGACATCTACCTAGAGCTCTTTAATTGATGCCTCTGGACACTGATGAGTTTACTGTGCATGTATTATGCACCCATAACTATCAGCTGCAACAGATGAATCCTTCAATGTAGCTTTAGGATGAGATGAAGAATGAAGCAATTCATTAAAGAAGGCATTCGTTTACAGAAGGTTGGCCTATTAAAAGGAAAAAGATACATAATAAAAGCTGCACTCTGGATGTAGCTGCAACAACTCACATCCATGAATCCTTCAAGTATTAATATGACAAAGTTGCTCATAAAGTGACCTCACCAGAAGAGCCCTGTGATAGAACTAAAACTGAATCATGCAGATCATTACCTGAACAAGCTGCTTCCTTTCAGATAATTCTTAATTTGCTAGCTTTGAGGAATACTGTCTTCCCACTTTGTCCACATTTTTCCACCTATATTGTTCCCAAATTAAATGTATAACTATATGATCAATCACTTGATCTTCATCAATGTACAGCAGAGCACATATGCTGCTGTAACACATTTACATGCATACCCTTTGCGTACAGCAAACACAAGATTATGCGACTTACCCAAAATTTCTTTCACCCCAACTAGCAAATTCCTACCTCATGACAGGAGAAGAGTCGAACTCCTTCCATCTGGTGGAAGACTGGGTAGTGGGTGTTATCAATCGTATCACGGCGATAGACGTCTCCCACTGCCAGAAAGGCATCTAGACCAGAGTGTATCAAGTCCCACTGATGAGCTGATGTATGGGCTCTTAGCATGTGATCACGATTCAAGTAGTAGTTATCTTCTTTCCTTCTGCTGGCATGGTTTTGTGGGATAAGCAAACTATCAAAATTCTGCTGTACTGTAACCACTGGAGAAAGACCATCATAGACAGAAAAGAGTGGAGTCCCGCGGCGTCCTGTATATTGTTTATAAAAGTGGTCCTTCACCTGCTCTTTGATTAGCCACAAAGGGTGATGCTTTTTGTTGTGCAAGTTCTTTCCCACCTTGGAAAGAATCTTCTCTGTGACATTGCTGTAGTCATCCTGAGGATAAGCTTTACCAAGCAGTTCCACAGTATTTGAGCGGGGTGTGTTGACAGCAAAATCTGAAGGTACAGACTTGAATGAAGAATGCCTTGAATGGGTGGGAATTCCTCTTACCTTTACTTTTGGTGCTAAAGCTGTTTTAGAATACTTAGCTACTCTCATGAATTTCCAGAGCATTGCCATTGCAAACTCTTATGATCTAGAGAAAGAAAAAACAAAACATTGAGTTACGAACTACAGTCTTGCTGCAGGAATTTCGCTCTATCCCTCAGATACTAGCAATTCAAATGTTTGCTTGATTAATATGACAACATTCCCATTATAAACCACTATTTTGACTTTGGAGGAGGGAAAATATGCCTCTGATCAAATTTCAGCTAGGACAGGATATATTATTCAATTATCAGTCTTCTGCATCATTGCATCAGATTTAATGACTCTAGACCTTGCCTTAACCCCATTCCAGATACTGCTACTCTCTACAGCTGAATAAACATCAGGCCTTCTTTGAAACAGTATTTTTCATCCATCCAGTTAAAACACAAGGCAATAACTGAATACCACTTATGAGAAACCCAGAAATTTAACAATACCCTTCGGCAGTCAGGGACTTGCTTATCATAAGACCCCAAGCATTAACTCATTTTTGTATCACCTCCCCCCATTAGCAGAAGCTACAACCAGATGCACGTGGCCCACACTATGCAATCATTGCTAATTCTTACTTAATGCCAAACAAAACCAGTTTAATCTTTCAAACCACTGAACTACCATGCAAAAACAGATGGCCAGACCACAAGGCATATATTTATACATAAACAGCATATTAAGTTCACATATGAGTACTGCACAAGATTCCCAATAAAGGCTCCACAGAGTCAGAACCAACATTAGCATTTTGGGGAGAGCACAAAGACCCTTTTCCATGTGTTCCCAGAATGGCTACTGTCACGGCTTACACAGCTATACCAAGCTGTGAGGCTCCCCAAATATCAGGAAGGGGACTCCAGTGATGAGACCCTGAAGGGTGTCTGAACCAAACAACTTGTTTCCTATCAAAAGGTGATCTTTACATGTGCACCCTGTTTACAAACAAGCTTCATGCTTCATGTGTTCACAGCTGCACTGCTCTCTAGTCCTCAAAGAGATAATCCCAAAACCAAGAGTTTTGAGGTTCGTGAGCCCTTCAGTCACTCCAAACGCGTAAACCCATTCCAAGATGCAAAATCACTCTAACATCTAGGTTCTGGGAACAGCATAGGTTTTAATAAATTAATTAAGCATTACAATATGCTTATTATAGAACGAGAAAACAGAGGCATTAGAATTTAAGTGACTGGGGAAAGGCATCTGCTCCAAACAACAAACTGGTCTGTAATTCTCTATGACCCAAGAAATCCAGGGTCAAACGCTTTCTGGGTGATAGTGTTTTCCATGAAAGTCTTCATAAACAAATAGGGGAAGGAAGGACATTAGTAATGAAAAAACAGGGTCTTCAAGGGATAGCTTTCCACCTTCATGGTAGGATTACAGTATCTGGCTTAGCGTTCCATGGGAACATAAGAGAAGCAAGTGTTAAAAAAGAACAAACAAGCCAGTTTTATTTTTCATACTCTTAAGCTCCAAAAATATATATGCAAATAAAAGAGACACATTCTAGAATACAGAGTCCCCAAAAACAGATCCATAAAAGATAATGCATATGTTCACATTTGGCTTCCTTTCTTCTGCCTTATGCCTGGATGTTCTCAATAGGTCTACATCCTGAAGTTTACTATCTCGATAAATTAAAACAAAGGCAAGTCAGGTAGTCAGAATTTAAATTTGGCATGGCAGTGTGAGATCACTAAATATTTGGTTTAGTCCTTTTTCCGGTGGAATATTTTAAGAAGAAAAAGCAGCTACAACTATTACCCAGTTTCGAAATCTTTTAGGACTGGAGGGTTTTTGCCTTTTTTCTTTTTTTAAAGAGTTTGCAAAACTATTTCACCAAATTAGTTCTTGGCTATAACTGATAAGGTTCTTCCATGAATGAATTCACACATACACATCAAACCCCTCTGACATAAACTAAACAAGGGATAACCTTATATTTTGAAAAGAGGCTCTATTTTCCCCAAACATACGTTCTCCTTCATGGAAAGTGAGTTCTCATTTTCAAACAGCTGCTTGAAATACCCAGTTCTAGTCAGATAACGAATTCAGCTTCCCTTAAGTAAATATCACCATCTGCCCATACATTTATTTTTCTGAAAAAAATGGATTCAAAACTTATACATAACTGTAAAGTATGAAAAACTCTCGTGACTTTATCGTCAGTCTCGTGATGTTTGTTGCTTTCCTAAATATCATTCCTCTGAGAATCAAACAATCATACAAGAAGTTTAACTTTCACATAAACAGTTCCCATGACTGTAGCTTCATGGAAACAGAAATTAGAACATGAACCATAAGCCGGGGGGGGGATGATGTCTGTTTATTTTAAGACTTGTAGTTTTTAAGGGAGAGTAACATACAGAACTCTAACGGTTTACCTGCTGATTTTTCAGTATTTGTAATAAGCAACACCGCTACCGGTTTCTGATAGTTCAGAAATGCTAATTTCTCTGAGCAGGTGATACATACTCTTCACAAACTTGCTTCTATCAGAGTTTTCATCTTAACATTAGGCTTATGCCTTAATAGTGCACTAGTGTCTGCACTATTATTCTAATCTGAAGCAGTGAGCAGTAAGGAAAAAAAGTTAGAATCACCCAGTGTTACCCGATGAGTTACCCAATGTCCAAGTACTATAAACAACAGCACACAAGTAGTAAAGGAGCCACACACAAAAATGCCAGAAACACTGAAGTCTTCCACCAACACTCTTCTGCTCCCCGCTCCCTCTACAGACTCACGTATACTACTTCCAAGATCATTACAGAAAAATATTAGACTGAGTTCAGCTCAACTGGTGATGAATCACATTTGGGGAGAGAAGCCATAGAGAAGGAAAGAAAACACCATGTTTACAGTGTTTATGCTGTACAAGAAACCTTCAAATCAAACAAATGTTTACCAGGGTGGAGAGCAACACTTAACTGATGTTAAGGATACACTAATTACTTATGTTTGCATGTAATAAATAGTTACTTCTAGTAAACATCCATCTAAAGGTCTGAAAAAGCACAGTGTATATTTCTCATTTTCTTCATTTCCACAATGCTTATTATTTGGCAGTAAAAAGAAACTGGTTTCTGTGCACACTGACAAAACCTGAATCCCACAGCAGAGACTGTCAGCCTGCTAACAACCACAGCCAGCCAAAAAGCAGCTGTAGGTCCTGTAGCTGAAAACAAATACATAAATGGGAAATAAACATTGAACAACCATGACTGGCACCTACAATTCAAAGATGGCAAAGCACTCCACCAGCACTATCAGTGGGTTACGTGCTCCGGGCTCTGACTCGCAACTGGGAGCTGATGCAAGGTTTTGAAAGCAGATGGCCCTGCCAGCACCTCCTCATGGGGCTTTGCAAAGCACTGAAGGTAGACGTGCAAGCATCAAGCCCACCACCTCCTGTTGCACAGCTCCTTACCTTGACACTGCCACTGCTACATTCTCGGCTGCCTCAGCAGCTCCTCTGAAGCTCCACGGGTCTGTTCCCGTACCTCAGTCTCCACACTGAAACGTCTAATACAACTGATCTTCAGTGGGGATGATACTGTACATTATGTTTTGGCAATACATGCCTACATGTGGGTATGAGCTTCCAAGCAACTTCCAAGGTAGAAGTTGCTTGGAAGGATGCCACCCAGGGATGAAGGCATCAGAACAACCCTGTCCATGCTGCAGATAGACCAGGCACAGATGTGACAGCACAGACCCTGTACCACTTCTACAGCACCTTCAAGTTGATTGGCAAGGTTCCTTCATCCACCCCAGAAACCCAACCATCCCCTGTGCAGCAGCACAGCAGGCGTTACAAGTGCAGAAGTACACCACTGTCAGGAGCTTAATGACAGGGAAACAGCAGACAAGCAGACAGAACACCAAACAATATTGTGGTTTTGGAGCAGCACATGCAAAAGGAAAAAAAAAAAAAAGAAGGAAAAAAAAAAAAAAGGAAAAAAAAAAAAAAAAAAAAAAAAAAAAAGGAAAAAAAAAAAAAAAAAAAAAAAAAAAAAAAAAGGGAAAAAAAAAAAAGGAAAAAAAAAAGAAGAAAAAAAAGAGGAAAAAAAAAGAAAAAAAAAAGAGAAAAAGGCAGCTTGACGTGATAAGGTATCACATTGCTGCACTGTTAAGGCATGCTCTTGCATGTCTAAATCACAGTGCAGAAAGGATTAAGACAGCATTACCACAGCTGCAATGGTATTTTGTCACAAACCTCTGCTCCACTGAGCTTTAAAGAAAGAATCTTAAACCCAGTGAAATTCCTTCTTACGCTTGCCTTGAAAAAGGAGGTGAAAAGAGGGGCAGCTTAGTAGCTCACAATGAAAAGAAAAAGGTCTGTGGCACCAGTGCTGTTTTACTCACCCACCTCTCCTAGAAAAGTGGAAGAGAGAAAACGCTCTTCTTTGAGTGAACTAGAGCCCACCAGTGAACCAAACAGGCTTGCTTTCAGGGCCACTTGCTAGTTATTTATCTCTGGGAAGCAAGGGCATCCTCACTCTCCCTGACCGCTTTTCTGTGTGCCCTGTGCTTTTTACTGTTTGTGGCTGCAGAAACACAGATAGGCTACTGCATACAGAAACCAAAGAACATGATGGGTTTGAAATCAAAATTCTACAAAGATGAGAGTCTGTCTCCTATCCAAGAATAGCTAATTAATGCAAGACTCTGAAGTGCCATGGAAAATGTTAGAAAAGTTGGGCTGCCACCATTTTGTGATGTGACAGCTTTTATCTACTGTATGTGTGGGGAGGGGAGTTCAACCAACATAGCATATGTTAAAACAAAAATTATAAACATATGCTAGGCTGCTAAAATTGGACATTTACCAGTCTGCTTAGCAATTTAGCTAAGCATTTAATTTTAGTTTTGAAAACTATGTAGGCATACAGTAGCAAATATAATTGTATTGCCATGACCATATCTACATTGCATGGGATATAGCAGAAATTATTTTGCATGCAATACTAATAATTAGCTCAGATTTTTTCCGAGCTCATTTTAAAAAGCACATGTATCATTGCACATCAGAACAGACTCTCACTCTTATTGAGCATGCTGATGTTAAGTTACACACATAGTCCTCTGAAATAGCCTTACAACTTAGAATGGATCCATTTTAGAACACCACCTTTCAAAGGCAGAACATTTTTAGATGCCCCTGATGATGGCTAAAGACCCCATGGAACAAAATACTGCATGTGCTACAAAGCCACAGGCAAACTAACATAGCCTTCAAGTATTTGGCTCCTAATTTTTCCATATACTTGGAGTACATCTAGTTAATAATCCATCAACAAGTTCCAAGAAACATACAGAGTAACTTTGTTTTGTTGTTGTTATTTTTCTTAACTGAAACAAAACTGTGTCATAAGCTTGCTTGCTGTCTGTTCTCTAATAGTGATACATTAATCACGACGCTGCCTTCAGCAACATTTTGAGGTTTACAATATTGAGAGAAAATTAAAAAACCTCTTCTGGGATAAGGCATGACCGTGTTTTCTCTCAGCATTACACGTAAGACCTTCTTAAGTAGGACGTAAAAGGCATTAACAACGATGGACCTTTTTCACTGATCCAGAAGATGTCTATTGTCTGAACAAAGGGCGCTATTTCCTGCCCTGTCTCCCATACGTGAGCATCTAAAGGCAAGCACAGAAAACATGGTCTGTATTTCTGAGGCACCCCTTCAACCAGCGTTCTTTGGGACTGCAGGATGGGCTGAGATAGTCATAGCAGGCACCACGTCTTCGGAGAGGGAAATGCACTTCTGCAAGGACCTCAGGCAAGTACCAGTTTTAAAATGTTTAGAATCATCATTTGAGTACATTCACTTGTTGGATATTGCAAATAATGACAAATGTCATATTCACATCACACTGCAACAAGTTTCAGTTCCCCACGCAGTCTTCCAAAGGCTGCTACAGGCACTAGTTTCCTGACACACAGTGTCACTCCAAGATTGTTCAGTTTTATCTGTAAGTTTTCCACTTCTTAGAAGGACAGTACTTCTCATGGTGTACGATTCAAGACAGGTAAAACGTGTTTCGGTAGTCAAAATTCTTGTAAACAGTTTCAAAGAATGACATAATAGGGTTTCAAGAAAACCTGTAGTGAATTTGGTTTAAGCAGTTGAAAAGTAAGAATACCCACACACTGGAATTTGTGATCAGCAAGCTTATCAGGTAGATGAAATCACTGAATTATTCAGACAATATAATTTTTTAAAAGAGGAAAGTATACAGCACAGTTGGCACTAGAAGTTACAGACCAAAGGCAAACAAATTCAGACTCCTGGTTCTAGAAGATGGAAAGATTCCAAACTCTGTAACATGCAAAATTCAGAAGTTTTATATATACATAACAGTAAATTAAATTAAGGGAAATCACCCCTGCTCAGAAACAGTATCTAATTTTCTTTCATTTATGCCTTAATTATCCCTGGATTTTATTTTTCACAAAAACTAAAACAGAGTTTATTTTTTACAGAAGAAATTATGTCAATTATGTCAATTAAGTCCTTTAGTGGAAACTTTCAATAGTGTATAATGACTAAAGGACTCAAAACTCTACTGAAAATTCAACAGCTGTGACCTGATAAAAAAAACAAACCAAAACAAAACAAACTTGTGCTTTTCCCTCCCTCCACAATACAGGAAAACAACCAATAGTCAATTCCACATTTTAAGGGAAAATCCTCATTACACAAAGATACTTTGAACGTGTCACATTACAAATTAGAGACTGCAAAAAGGCAATGCAGAAATCATTCTCAAATATTCTCAAATGTGCCTCCTGCTTTTAAATACATCAATTTTTCAAGGGCTGCAATCTGAAAAAAAATATTACATTTGTCTGCTGAGGGAATATTCTTTTTCCAATACCTTGAAAATGTTGTCGACTCGCTTTCTTCCTCAGAAGGCATACTGTAAATAACTGTCAGGTGAAAGGGACAGAGACTTATAAATACCCATAAAATCCTCACTGCAGTCAAGATTACCACTATTTCTTCTGCCTTCTTTTTTGCATCAATATCTGCAACTAGATTGCCTGTATTCTTCTATAGAGGTATATGCCTTCAATAATTTTATTCCTATGGAGTTTTATCTGAATAAGAATTAATTTGTTTAAAAATAAGATATTAGCAGCATTTATGCACAGTGATAGACTTCCTTAGTTCTCACTGATTAACTACTCCATTTGGACATAATAAAACCAGTGAGGTCTCATCCTGCCATTACAGGAGGAGGCAGTAAGAAATGTTTTTGCAGTCAGCTACTAAATGCCAAGAATGGGACACATGCAGGCTTGGTAACAATGCAAAGGACAGCAGAGGAAGTATAAGTAATTAATCTTAAATATTACCGATTTCCACAATAGTAATGCAAAACACTACACCACAGATCAACAATTCCACAGCATGGGAGGTGATACACATGGTAGGTGCTGCCCTCTTAAACAGCAGAACCTCCTGACATTCAGTGCTGCTTCTCACATAGAGAAAGTTGCCTATAGAAGCATTGCCATGTGGTAGTAGTCTCTGTGGGAAGAAGACACACACTGCAATACACTGCAGAAAAAAATAAAGCTATAGGTATATACTTTATTTTTTACAATTTAAGGCAGAATAGTTTAACCACAGCCACCAGAAAGTGCTGGACCCTCCTGGGGGACCAACCATGAAGCTATAATCTCCCTACTGGAGAAATGCTGCGCCTCCCTGGCATTGGTAGCGTCAGGAGCAGCCCAGACCTCTAGAGATACCTGCAGTAGACAAAGAAGACATCCTTCAGCTCAGAAGGCATCATTCACTGATCAGACAATGCCTGCCTGAAGGCAGTAAGAGACACAGCAACATCCTACATATCAGGTTCAACATACATGCTACCTAATGGGCTGCATTTAACCTTCATCTGAAAAATACCCAGCAGGCCCAAACACCCAAGGTTCAGACACCTCTTAGGTCACAGCGAAAAATTAAACTTGAGAAACAAACTCAGTCCACCCAATACTAAGGAAACCAAATGACTTAGATGGATCATGCCAAAGGAGGTGGCAAAAATGAATCACCCAGTTCATCCACAAACTAGAACTCTTCAGCTTTACCTGCTCTCTCAGTAGTGCTCTGATTCCTGCCATCTCCCTCTATTCTTGAGAAGAAATCCATGACTCACCACAGATCTCCAGATACTCTCCTTAGTAATACCCTAGACATCATCCTGTAGTTTAAAAGGATAATCTAAATATTAATATGAAATAAATATAATGAACATTTTAAACCAAGGAGCTATTGCATGGTTTTAACACGTATGTAATCAATATTTCAATCAAACTAGCCTTTCTTACCATGTTTCAAACCTAATTGATCGGGGGGTAGTTTTGCATCCTGTCCATTTTGTCACACCTAGCTCTAAAGAGATCAGTTTCACATATTTGCTATGAGCTTGAGCCAAAATATCACAAGATGCACATCACAAACCTAGCCATGATGTGAACTTGATCCCAACTCAAGCTAACTCAGCTGCAGTATCATGCCTTGGTCCGCCTCTATTACAGAAATAATGAAAGTCTGTGAACAGACAGAGCCTTTACCAGGAGTATGTATATTTCAACAACCAATCAAAAAAAGAAAGACAGAGACACATTTCTATACGGATTTTACTTCAGAATCAATAAGTCTCACAGACTTCAGTATAGACAAAGTAAAGAAAACGTAGATGTTTGCAGCAGAGACTCTACTGCAGTCCAACACCTCTCAGTTAGAAAATACAGGGTCACGTGTGAACAAAGTCATCTCCAGTTAGAACTGCACCATCTTCATTTATCTGTCACAGACAAAAACTCTGACAAAACGTTTAAAGAAAAGATTAGAAGGCTACTAAGGAAAGAACGGCATTTCCCTGCCTGGGGCATACCACTTCTCTGAGGTTGGTAGGAACAGGGCTGAAATATTAATGAGCAAGCCATTTGTCAAGAAAATTATGCAAGAAACTTGGCAGCCATAAAAAGAGGCAAGCAATGAGATACCAAGCTAGGGTAGTACAAATTAAGTGGTTAAAAGACAAATAGGGAAGGTGGGGAGGGGGAAAAAAGAAAGAAAAAAAGGAAAAAGAAGCCTAAAATTTAATTTCCTTGTCCATGCTCATAAACTAGAGAAGAAAACACTAAATGAATGAATGAGAGTATTTAAAGATAAAAAATCATTAGAATTAGCTGCTCAAAGATCTAGAATTTAAGTTTTCAAGTCTTTATTCCACCAGAAATTACTTCTGGTGATATTCTTTGCAAATAAATTAGCTTACCATGAAGTATGTGAGCTAACATGAACAAAGGCAAAAAAAAAAAAATAAAATCCCGTTAATTCCCACGACAGATAGATATAAAAAAAATAAAAAAGAATAAAAAAGAAACTCGTTTTGAGGTTTTCTCACAAATCATAACAAAGACAGACAAAGGCAAAATTGTAACAATTGTGGCAAATTATATGTTAAAACATATACTTCTCAAAAAGATCTAAAGCCTAAATCTGCTCCAGAAGTTTCCAAGTATTATTTCTACATAAGTGGTACTTGCTAAAAAAATAAAATAAAAAAATTAGGAAAGACTCAGTGATACTCCACGTTCCTGTCATTTCCTCCCACTTCTTACATTTGTTCACAAATGTTGATATAATTTTAATATATATACATTTTTAGTGACAAGTATACTATAATTTTATACAGTACCTATTACATAATAAACTGTAAGACTTAGTTTTTAAAGGGACATTGCTAATTTTTAACGTAAGCAAATTCAAAAAGCATGCAAAGCATCATCATATACGAAAAAGAAAAATAACTTAAACCTTTTATTAATAAAGAAGAAACACCTATTCGCAAATAAAACAAATTATTAATGTCCATTGATTTACCAAAACATAGCGATAGTCGCTTTGTTAAATGTTAAACATGTCCAGGAATGTGATCCGTGGGTTCGATCACCACTGACACCAGCTGGACATACTGACACATATACAGAACAGCGTTAGACAGCAATATTTAGACTTCAATTGAGCAGCTCTCTACTCTTCCATAGCATATCTCTACATAGGATCTCAAAGTGCTTTTCAGCCATTAACCAATTAAGCTCTACAATAACTCCATGGGAAAAGCTTTGCATTAGTTATACCCATTAGCACGGCAGTTCTCGATTCAAAAGTGCTCTACTTCAACATCTTGGCTGCCTGGCAGTGCAGTCAGCATTTGCTGAAGAGTTTTGCAGAACCGAGGCCCAAGAGCCCAGCAAAGCTCACACAAAGCCCATAATGACTTTGGAGTAAAGGAAAAAGATGGCAAATCCAACCAATATCATGAAACAGCAACAAGGGTGCCTCCTACATTATCCATTATTACCATGGTAGTAGCTGCTGAAGCAAGGCAGACTACAGACAAAATATGAAGATACACAACCTAGAAAGGAATATTGCCATGTCTGGTACCACCAGCATAAGCCATCAGAAAGAAGCATGAAGTCAGCAGTGACAGATACACATATTAGTGCCAAATGATTCTACATTATAACCTGTACCACCACCAGAGGGCAGAGTAAAAGCAAAGCCACAGGGCGAGTTAAAAGCATCATAGGATGCTTTGAAACCAAATCCTAATTGAGTGGAGGGAGCAGGAGTCTCAAAAGTGCAAGGTAGGAAATGGTGACTTACTTAGGCCAGAATCAACTACGTGGGCTTGAGAAGGTCAGTGAGTTAACTTTAAAGTAAAAGGCACGGCAACAGCCCCTCTCCCTTAAATGCCTAAAAACCAATGGACTGTTGCTATAATGAGCTGCTGCAAAAGGTGAGTAAGGTCTCACTCAAACGAAAACATAACCGGTATCTATACAACATCAACTGGGACAGCCACAGATTTGTAATGCATACTAACATTTTTTCAGTATGAAATTTTCATATTAAACTCCTGGTATTCCAGGGACCACTGACTGGAGCTATTAAATAAAAAGGACAGTTTAGACTTGTTCTGTTCTCTAAATCTGCTAGCTAATTTCAAAATTACACTTTCCCAAGTACAGGTTATCATGTAACAAATACAGTGATTGATATTGATTTTATTTTTGGTTTTTTTTTTCCTCTGTAGTTATTATTACCAGATTTGGTCTTTTTTAAAAAAAGAATTCATTTAATTTTAATTCTGCTACTCTATGCATACTCAAAGAGCCAAAAGAATTACAGGAAATTTGCCCAGCTTGCTATTTGATACAACAAAATCTGGCCTAGCAGGGCATATTGCCTCATTTTTTAGACAACATTAAAATACGAATATTGGACTTTACTTCCCAGGCTGAGCAGATAAAATCATATTTATCATGTCTTATGAACCTGATTTATCTACAAATCTACTGAACACACAAATGTGAAGTGGCAATTAATTCAAAAAACACATAAGCAAAACTGCAAGGATTTAAATGCATAATTGTAATCATCCACCTCTGTAGGTACAGAATAAACCTGCCTGTGGTAATTTCCTATTTATAATTCCAATTAAACATTTCTAGTTGTTTACACGTTCTTATCCCCAAGCCCCTCCAGTCACACCAAGAGGTGTGTTCAGCTGGATGACGTTGCAGGTTTTTGCTCCATTCTTTCCTTGTGCCACATGAGACCCCAGACCTTTCTAAGACTGTTTTGAGGTCCGTTCTCACCTAAACCTGACTGAACACCAAACACCACTGAAAAAAAAAAAAAAGAAAAAACAAACAAAAAACAACAACAAACCAAACTACTTGCACGAAGCTAAAAACATTTCTGTGAGTAACATAAGAGCTGCAAATCATTCTGTAAATTACTACATCCTGGTAATTTGGCCTAAATTAATTGGCATTGGGTTTTTTTGTTGTTCAGATGTTATTTGAGGGGTTTCTAATAACAATTATTTTCTGCCACCCAACCATAAAAAGCTGTATGCTCAATTGCCGCCTTTGACATTTGCTCAGACATGGTAGAACAATTTTTGGGAAATATTTCCATAAAATCCATCAGGTAACTAAGGATGAAAAGTCTCAGGATTATTATTTTTTTTTTTAACCCTTAAAGTTAAACCCACTATCCTAGACCTTTCCAGTACTTCATTTTCTGCCATCCGAATATACACATTGCCAATACACATTGTCACACTCCCCTTTTCAAATTATTCTTTCTGTCATATAGTGGGAAGCAGAGCAGAGTAATTAGACTGGCTCAAGCAGCTGCTGATTGCTTTCAGTGTGTAGATCATTCATTGACACCAGAGAGAAGTCTTACTAACTAAGGATCAATAAATTAGATCAGAATGTTTAAATTTTCTTCAACAAAGCTTGAGAGCATTGCCACAAAAAATAAACTTTTTTCTAAGGCAAGTTATCTGCAAACAAATGTTCAGTGATTTTACTGCATAGGGAAGTTTACTAAAGAAATATAAAGAATAGAAGTTTAGCAGAATGACACCAAAGTCTCTTTTCAATTGTCATTTACCTCTTACTTCAGAGCTACCAAGAAACACAGCTTGAAGGAAAAGAAAGCAATCAAGCCATGACATTAACATTTCGACATCAGTTAAAGCACTGCATCCAGTGAAGGGGCCTTCAGTCACAAAATACATCATTACAATCAGAACCTCTGTTCATAATTGCAGGAAGAGATAAAATACTGTACACAGGCAGACAAAAATAATAAAAAATAATAAAAAATTACAACCTCTTGCTTCCAGGCTGATGCTATTTAATTAAGACAAAAGCAGGGCAAAGACAGTTTCCTGCATTATCACTGCTAGTACTCTTTGTTACACTTCTGCTATGTTTGCTGTAAATTGGGAAATAAACTATAGAAAGATATCTCCTAGCGTACCCAAAGATGACATATACTCGCACTTAAGGCTGAAATTCACCACTTTACAGAGGGGTAGTACTCATTGCCAGGGAAGCTTTCTAAAGATAACCATAAAATCATGTACAGTTGTCATGCTTGAATCCTGCCCTTAGATGTATCTCACACAGCAAGGATTTGCAGTTTAAGGCCTGAAGTCAAATCTGTTTATTGAGAACTATAGAACATGATCTTGTGACATGCCAGGTACACTCAAAATAACACTACATCTCTGCATGAATGTTATTCATTCAACAGTTCAAATAATTACCGTGCTAATCTCCATTCTTTATTCAGTTTAAGTTCCACAAGAATCAAATTTAGTGCATTCAGTACATCTGTCACTCTAACTTCTGCCATCTCAAAAATCACAAGTTTATTATTAGCAACCTGTGGGCAATTACTGTAATTATTAGCAGGCTTGAATTCATCTTAATCAGTGTTTGTTTCAATTCCACAGACAAACAAGACACCACCAACAAAACACCACAGTAAGAACATCAATGACTTTACACAGCTAGATATAGTCATGCTGTTGTGTTTGGTCCTCTCTCTTGGCCCCAAAAATAATAATAATAATAAAAAAAATACATTGAATTCTATGTATTTTTCAGTACGTCACATAATGCCTTCATGACATACAACTGAATGCATATTTCCTTCTATGGATAAAAATGTCAAAGAAATTATAAAAGCATATTCTGTAATCATAGAATGGTTAGAGTTGGAAGGGACCTTAAAGACCACTGAGTTCCAACCCCCCTGCTGTGGGTAGAGCAGGTTGCTCAAAGTCCCATCCAGCCTGGCCTTGAACACCTCCAGGGACGGGGCATCCACAACTTCCCTGAACAACCTGTTCCAGTGCCTCACTGCCCTCACAGTAAAAAATTTCTTCCTAATATTTACTCTAAATCTCCCCTCTTCCATATTAAAACCGTCACCCCTTGTCCAATCGCTACATAAAGTATACACCAGTAAAAGTAAAATGCAAGTTCTGAACACAAAAGACTACCCTTTGATATTTAAAAGGATAGTTTCATATTAGTCTCTTCTCCAGCAAGCTACAAGCATCCAGTAATTACAGGAGTCCAACCTGAGAAAACACAAGCCTGACTGTCAAAGCTCCTAAAACAGCCACAGAATACGCTGATCTGACCATCCATCTATTGACAAACATTTCTCAACAGTCAAGTCAAGTGCTCATAGGAATAACTAGTCCTTATGCATCATCAGATCATTAAAAATTTCAACTTTTATTCTATCCCATCAATAAACAGTGGGGAAAAGATAGCATAGGCCAGAAACCAGGAGATTCCTAATTCCCCTTTTACACTTTCCAGCTTGTATTATCAAAGAAAAGGCAGATGACTCCCTCAAATATGCTTGCTTATAAGTACTTTCTACAGAAAATTGTGAATGAGGGCAAAATTTGTTGATTACATGACTGCTCAAAACTGTTGATTGCTTACTGTCAAAAATGAAAAGGTGTACTGAATGAGTTTTTGCAAGGATCTGAACTTGGTCTAGCTTCAGGGAGTATTTCCATTAGCAACCTACATAACTGATCAGAATAAACGCTTCAATCTGCTGAACATCAAGAGCCAACGCTGCAAGTATGCTGGGAAACAGGGTTGGAACTCAAAATTATTCTCTCAAACTGGAGAAGGGGTCAAAAAATGACAGCATGATTCATCAGGGCAGATGCAAGTTTCCATACTTTGGCAGAAAGTCATCTGTGCACCTACATCACAGCAAGTAAGCAGTTAGATGGCAGCTTCTTCAGAGGAGCGTTAGGAGTTATAATAGGCCATGAGCTGAATGTAAGTTCAAAATGTGATTTTAAAATGGAAAGAAACCATCCTATATGAATATAAACAAGAGTATATACCATATACATATATACACAAAATATGAAGGAAGCACTTCTGTCCTGTTTAGCAGGAAGGAATAAAAAAGTCAATTTTGTTGCAAGACATTTATAAAAAATAGTGTGACGCAATGGGAGAGAGTCCAAAGATAGCAAAAGAAATTACCACAAATCTCAAAGCAGGAACTATGTAGAAAGTCTGATTATAAAAGGACTATTCAGACTAGTGAAGAAAAATTTAAAGGCATTTTCATCATCAACACATCTGAAGAAAAGTTGCACACCCTATGAAATAACCTTCCTCCACTGTACCCCTGCTCGGACAAGCAGCAATACACCTACTGAAACCAAAGTCAGAAAAAATTATACCAGTTAGTAAGAGAAGTTGTCCTAGTTTGAGGTAAAACAAACCAATTTTCTGTTCTACAATTTTACTTTTTAGCTGGGCCTCTTTAACTAAACTCTGAAATTAACAGCACATTGTTCAGAGAACTGTTCACTCGCACAGTGATAAGACCTGATTATACCAAGGGATGGTGCAGAGAGGCCCTTGATTATTTTTATTGCTAGAAAAATCAAGGTCGGGTAATTTCATTATTTGCCCCATTGGAGGGTTGGAAGCGGGCAAGCGTAGAAGGGTCACACCTGCAGGGAGAAATGGACAGGACAGGTGACCCAAAACTGACCAATTTGGGTATTCCATCCCATCCACATCATGATCAGTATAAAAGCTGAGGGATCACAGGGTCAACTCTCTTTCTTCAATGGCCGATGTCCAAGGAGCACTCTGCCTGTTTGCCTGCCTTTGACCCCGATCTGAGTGTTCCTGACTCCAGATCTGGAATCCAGCTCCTGTCCATCACTGAGTCCAGTCTGGGACGTTTCCTGATGCCTGCTGGTGATATGATTGTCATCCTGGGAGCTTGATATGGTTTTGTATTTAATTCATTATTTTCTTCTTACTTTAATTTTAGTATTAATACTTCATTAAAGTAGTTTAGTTCATTCTGAACTCCTAAATCTCTTCCTCTCCTCTTTTTTTTTCCTTAAAGGAGGCGGGGGGGACATCATCTGTCTTTTCTGATTGGTCAGAACCACGACAGAAATACTTCCACAATTAGAGTGACACTTTATCCGCCTGTGCACACTCCACTGTAGTTTTCTTATTTCATTCCGATTTCTAAACAGCTGTGCTAAAAAACAACAGGTATAAAATTCAACCAGCTTGGGGGCCAAAGAAGAGGTCTTTCAAGTCTTGTTTTGGTTTGTTATCTTATAATTTTTATGATGATTATTACAAATTCTTTAATGAAACACATAATAGTGGGTTATCCCGTAGAGATCTAGCCAAGCCTGCCTTTCAGTGTTTTAATGGTGCTTGTGGCTGTGTGCCAGTTACACTGCTGAAAGCTTAGCAGGTGATGTATTTGCTTATAGGCACTGTCATATTTTATCTATCTCAGCATCTATTTAGTAAGTGCTTTAACATTCTAGAGTATGGCAGGTGCTACATAAAACATAGCATTATTTTCCATATTTTATTCTCCTCATTGGCATTCCTACTCTCAGATTAACTGGCAAGAGTACAAACATTCACAGTAATTTTATAAAAGAATGTTTTGATTGCTCACTGACAGCCATGGTTAACTGTGTACTTTCAGTAAACAAAACACAACACAATGTTCCTTTCCCATTACAACAAAAGGAAATACAATAGTAGACAAACTGCAGTGGTCATCCCCATAGACACCACTTGCTAATTGTACACTGCAACAATGGAACATGATTTACTTAAAACGTATTATGGTAGTGTTTCAATTAGCCACTTCATCTTGTTCCGTGGCATAAGATAGGCAGAAAAATCCATTTGGATTAAGGTTTTCTGTTTATAATTTGATCCTATTCGTATTTAAGATTTCTAGGTGGTCTAGATACAAACTCCCACTGAAATTAATGGAAAGACACGAGAAACATCTGTGGAAATCATATTAAGTTGACAAGATACTGTGTTTACTCCACTCTATAAACTGCGGTTGAAGTTTTTTAAAGGCTTTCTTAGTGTTCCTTCATACAGAAGTAATCATTTCCATCACTTACGTTCTTGAATAACTTTGCTTTCTCTTTCATCTCTCTTTTTCAAGAATAAGGGGACTGAAACTGAATACAATATTCAAGATTCAGCACTTCAACTGATATCACAAAAATATACAATAACATATCCAAGCATTATTTTTTTCTATACTTACATTTCATCTTGGTTGCAGTCTTGGCTGCAGTGAGATTAAACATTAAGCACAATATGAGCCTCTATGATGCCTGTGACTTCACTGCTTAAAAATAAAATAATCCTCCTTTCTTAAAGTAACACATTTTAAATCTGTGGTTTGTTACTCCAACACCCCTAAGCAGGTTCAAACAGAAATGTAAGAAACATATCTGAACTTTATTCAATAATTTTTCACTTTTGTTCATCCTTAAAACATGAACAACAGTGGTTCCTAACTAGCTGAATCTGATGTGCACATCATGTGTGATTCAGAAATGGTGCTTCACCGTCAATATTGTTTTATTTCACGGCAAAAGAATTTAATTCCTGTAAAAATCACATGACAATTCAATAGTTCAAAGTTTGATTAAAATCATTCTTTTGCCAATTCTTAAAGTAAATTTCAGTAAAACAAGGACAAGAGTCGGAAGAAAAGAAGGCAAGTGATTGGCTTCATTTGACAAAATAGTCACACATGCCTTCTCCTCCTCTTGCATCTTCTCCTTTAGCAGCACTACTGAGACTGAAGAGACCTGGCCCCCAAAAGACCTACCAACAGATGATGAAGCAACAGTAGTATTGCAGAATAATAACAATTTACATTAAAAGCCGAATAACTACTTGTTCAATAAAAATGTTCATTTCCATTTTCATGTACTTGTTGAAAACTGCCAGAAGAGAGTTAATAACAGTCTCCTACCATCTGAATGGCATCTGTTCACTTAATCAGCTCAGCTCTTCCCGCATGCCAGATTTAGGCAAATCAGTATCAACAGTATTGAATACATCTGTGTACAAGATATATCTGTTTTAAAGCATATCTGTTAATAGCTTAATAAAAGTAGTCGACAAAACCAAAGGATTTCTTTAGAAAAAGGATTCTGCAGATCCCCTCAGGATCTCCATCATTCAAACGCATGCAGGCACAAATGCCAACTCATGTTCATCACTCAGAAGTGATCTCAAAAGGATAATGATTTTACTGGTTTCAGGAATAATTTGGGGTTTTTTTCTGTTTTCCTGACAAAAAACTCTTTGACAAAAGTCTTCAATTCAAAAAATTATAGACTACACAGTTTGGGTAACAGAAGTGCCTTCAGACAAAAGTGGAAAGCTAAGTAAATCAGAATCACCTTCCCCCTTCTAGCAACTAATAACCATTTCGTTCAATTCTGAGTAAAAGCAGTATGTAAATAAAGGTGCAAAATATTTCTCTTTTTAACACTGAAGTTGAAATGCTTAGAGTACACATTAGAGAAATGTATTTTCAAACCATGGCAAGCTGCTTCAAAGCAGAAGATAAACACTGGAATCTAGAAAACCCTATAATTTAGGGTATCCTTGATGAACAAGATTCCCTAAACATAAGCATGTAATATACATGCTCTTTTAGCAAATGCTATTGCACATTGATATTAAATTGATTTAAAGGTTACAGGGCTCCCATAGCAAAACCCAAATACCACAAAATTTGCCTCTTTAGTATCTTAATTTTACTTGCATGTCAAATCCACCAAGATACAGAAATCAGATATTTTTCTTTAGCAACATAAGTAAGTTTGCAGCTATGTCTTAGAAGCCACTTTAGTATGTGAGTTGTCAGCACTCACATTAACTATTACATACTGTATTAACCTTTCAGACACGCACATTCTGAGGTAGATTTATAGAGTCATACAATTATACTTTATTCCATTTTTCTTTATTTGCTCCTATGCATCCCAGGCCTAAGTCATCATCAGAATAAGGCAGTAAAACAGCACTGAAGGCAATCATGTAGCAACCATTTGCTTCAGTCGTTACTGATTCCTCCTGACAGCCAGATCATCTTGGGGTTTGACAGCACGCAATGCATCCCAGGAAACACATCTACTGCACCGGTATGAATTTCAGACATCATGAAGTCTGAGACAGCCTGCATTTTCTCCTGATGGAATGGGAAGAACCAATCCTGCAGCCTTTTTCCTGCCAACACATCCAGGCAGGCTGAGGGATGAGCCCCTCAGACCAGAAAGGAAAGACTTCCTGGCCCAGGCACCACAGACACAAATATATAAATATAAATACAAATATAAAGGTGCCGTCTTACTCCAGAACAACAGACAAGGTGGAAATTAGATAAAAATTCGTCTGAGACAAGAAATTTACATTCCTTCCTTCGCATAAAGCAAATTATTATTATTGGAATGGAGGAAGCTTAGATCGAAGCCTGAACTATACTCTAAGCTCTGCATGTACATACAACAGTCCTAATTGCTTACAACCCACAACCAGATAGATAGGAGCAAAACCAAGAAATAGATATTTTATGGAATGCTTGTTCATATATTTTCTGCTATGAAAATGAGTGAAGTATAAAAAAAAAATTATGCACTCAACTCTTAAATCCATCAAAAAAACAAAGCTGTATAAAGAATGAAGCTGGGGGATACTAACTTTCTGCATAGTAAAACAAGCACCTGCTATCAACTGGGAAAACTTAATTACTGTAATAAATCAAAGATCAGAATAACTCTCTAAAAAACCGTGGAAAATAATATAAACACCTTTTTGCCACTTCAAAAATCATATGTCACCATATTCTATGCATAACATTTCCAGAACAGTATCGTAACAGGCTTGTCAGAACAAAGTCACCTGCACCTTGATAATTAACGGATACCATCTTGAGAAGGAAAAACTAGAAAACCATGGCATTCAGAAACAATCTGTTTCATTCAATGAAGACACTGCCTTTGCTTATATCCCACCAGTTTTAAACATGGAATATGTTTTTGGGGAAAAGTGTATAATGTTAGGTTTCTGTATTTTTAATTGAATTAAAATTTCCATCCAAATGCAACTGTACACATCCCAAAACAGAATTAACCATTAGCTGGTAAGTAGGAAATGTACCAATCAATATTTTATAAAACAAGAACATGCAAATTTTAAGAAACTAGTTATGCTTGTGCTCGATTCTATAATTGCTTAAGAAGTGCAAAATCAATGCTTACTTTAGCATAAAGGACTAACGCCATTTACCAAATGACATTTCTCACTTTTTGCCAGCTAATGAGAACCACATATTTTCAAAGAAAATAACATAAAATACACAAAAGCTTCCCTATTCCTTTAAAGAATCCATTTTCAATTATGATTTAAATCAATCCGGCTCAACTGATGTCCTGGCTTGCTCCCACCAATCTGCAAGCTTCCCCTTCCATGGTTAGAATGAATGTTATTAAGTTTCACACTGATGGGTAGCAGGAAGCTGTTAGCTCACGTAAATGACTTCTTGTGTGGATCAAAGGAAGGTCTTTAACAAGTGCCTTCCCTAACAATCTCCTCGTGATGCTCTCAGGAAAACTGAGACGGCAGTCTGGAATAGAGTTCCCACTCTCAATTAACCTGGGCTGGTTCCAGCTAATGAAGTGGAAGGGACAGGGAAAAAAATTAACTAGTTCTACTACACTACTTTCAGCATACGGCCATATTTATATCCCATACTAATTTATCCAGCTTCCAAATATAAGATGATCAACATATAGCCAAGATAAATTCAGTGAACAGTATTAATTTTATTTGCAGTGTCTAAATTCAAAGTGTTTTTACAAAAATAACAAGCAAGTTACATCAAGAAAAGGCAACTGCAATCTAAATGTCTTCTCTAGATAAGTTTAGCAAAAATCAGAGATAGGAGAAAACATGTCAATCTTCTCTTCAAGACAGGCAAGAAGGAGGATCTGGGGAACTACAAGCCTCACCTCCATCTCTGGGAAGATGGCAGAGACTCTAATCCTGAAAATAACTTCCAAAACATGTAAAGTTAATTAGGAACCACCAGTGTAGATTTATGAAGGGAAAATCATGTCTGATCCACCTGTTAGCCTATAAAGAGATTATCGGCTTGGCGAATGAGAGCAGTGGATGTGTTCCCTAGCATATGCTGAGGCCTGAGCAGCAGGAAAGCAGTTGATGAGAAAAGGACCTAATGATCCAGATACAGATAACAAGTTGACCACAAGCCAGTCACGTGTGACAAAAGGCCAACAGCATCCAGGTCTGCATTAGGAAGGCCGTCTGCCAGCAGGTCAAGGGAATGGTCCTTCCCCTCTGCTCAGTACTAGTAAGGCCACACCTGGAGTGCTGTGTCCAGCTCTGGGCTTCTCAGCTAAGAAAGATGATAAAGGGATTTCAGCATCCCTGCACTGTCCTATAAAAGTATGGGGATAACGATGCAATAATCGGGTTTCAATTTCTTTTGGTTGCCACTATTTCCTTTGATCCATGGTTAACGTGAAGCCTCTGCAACAACAGCATTTTCAATATACTCTACAGATAGCAAGGCAGCATGTCCCCACCACACAACAAGGATTAAAGACATGACACCATATGTTTTGTGTCCTGCAGAATCTTTTAAAATATTTTGGGATTTTCAAGAGGAACGGTGGTTGCTCACTTCAGCTCTTTCAGTATTTTGGGAAATAATTCAAGCTTTTTGTTTTCAAAAAAAAACCATACAGAAAAAATAAAACAAAACCCAAACAAACAGTAACACACTGACTTCCATTCTTACATGTGACAAGCCAAAAATGCTCTTACAATGGCACTCCATTTCTGCTTGCAGGTAGGTGGGGGGTAATGGGTTGTTTAATTTTTTCCAAAGAAGAGCAGCTGCAACTACTTGCAGATCACACATGAGAACCTTGCCATTTCTTTAAGGACTGTTCATTCCACTTTACCAGAGGGCAGAGGTAGTGGTGGCTCTTAGTTGTGCCAAGAAAAGGAAAACGCGGAGCTCTGAAACACTGTCCTGCCACTGAGAAACACAGACACACGACCCAAAGAAAAGCTAAGTCCAAACTTACATAATCCCCACCAGAGATGGTTTCCCTAGAAGCACTCTGCTTGCACGCTCCTAACTGTTGGTGAAATAACAGGCTACAGTACCCAGGCAATGTTTTAAGTAAAGCATAACAGAGCATTTTCTTCAGGACTGTATTTGATTTCCTCATCTAAGTGTTTAAATCTATACTGGCTCAAACACCACCTACAATTATGCCAACACTTTGTCAAAAATAACTTGCCTTATATACATATATATATGTATATATAACATAGACAATCCAAACCCCACCACGTATCTATCCTAACTCATGGAGTCAGGAGAAACTCAACATGCTGGCATCCCCCAACACCATCTAGAGGGTGTAAGCAGCCAGTGCAGTGAGGTGTGAACAAGAAGGGATGGAGACACCACCATTTCAAAGGAGAGAAAGTCTTCACTTACTCCTCTCAGAATTCCTGCAACATATAAAATATTTTCTACTTTACCTTTATAATGCATTCCATATACCCTATATACTTGTTACACATTTTCAATGCCCTACTTAACTCTGTTTTTCATATTCTTTTCTCCTAGAGCATTTTGCTAATATTAAAAAAAAAAAAAAAAGTACTGTTTTATACTGTTCTCTCACGTCATTTCATTTCAACCTTTTAATCTGATTGAGGTGTGCTCCATGGTCTATTTTTGTCCCTCTCAACACAACAAACTCATACACAGCCATGGACACGCGTGAACACATTCTCCTACATAACAACAGCCTTCTACTTGTTTATCAACATCTTTCTTTAACTGGCTACAGCTTTTTATTATTTATTTACAATAAATATTTCCTATTCTTGTAATCTTTGTCTAATCTCTAGTTTGCCACCTGTAAATGTCTGCATGATCTGACACCAACCCAGCAAAGCATTTCTACTTTTTCATCTCTCTACAACACTTCAAACTAAATGTCTCCTTAACTGCTTCAGCAGATCAGGGCAGAACACTCATTGTCCTGGAGAACCAAAGTTCTCCTTCTATCAACTAAATAGAAGACTTTTTTTTCACTTGAGGCACCTGCTCTGCATGACTTCCTGGAGAAGCATCACTCTGACACACAATACATTAAACTAGCTTTAA
>VXBW01000387.1:42893-162239 GCA_013400375.1 Thinocorus orbignyianus
ACCCCCCAGAAAACTAGATACCAGAACAAAACCATAAGGCTGTTTTTGCCCCATTGTGAGATAGTACCCAAACATTTGAACCTTCTTGTTTTTTGGCCTCGGATTAACCTCTAATGCATGGGCAATCAATCAGAGTAAGTATTATTTTGGCACATCTATTTTCCAGTGTCAGACTTATCTCTATTTATTGCAGTAGTTTTCATGCAGGTCCTGATTAAGTATTGTTTTTCCCTTTTAGATGCCTATAAAAAACCACAAGTAACCAGTAATTTCACACCCAAAATGTTAAGAAAACAGAACCATTTTCCTATTTAAATACTACCCATATCTAATGAGCAGGTTACCATTTCATCACATCCCAAAAGACAGGAATAACAGCTGTAACACTTCAATCCTTCAAGATCATTGCAAATCTTACAAGCCTGTATCTATACACTGTGAACTTTAATAGAAGTCTCTTCCATCATAATTTACATATTTAAGTAGCTTTGCATGCATCCCCTAAACTTCTACTGATTACTGCAAAGAGCCTGTAAAGTTTTAGAAGGAACAAAACTTGGTAACATACTGTTGTGGTTTGGGCTGGGTTGGCCAATGACAAGATGACAGATGCTCTCCCCCACCTCCCACTCCAGGGAGAGAAAAAAAAGAGAAGAGATTCATGAGCTTAGGAAAAAACTAAACTACTTTGCTGATATATTAGTAATAAAATTGTAAAGGGAAGTAACTAAATAGCTGTAATATATTAAAAAATATACACAAAACCATATCAAGCTCCAATGCCCCATCCCTGGAAGTGTTCAAGGCCAGGCTGGATGGGGTTTTGAGCAACTTGCCCTAGTGGGAGGTGTCCCTGCCCATGGCAGGGGGATTGGAACTCAATGATCTTTAAGGTCCCTTCCAACTCTA
Source organism: Thinocorus orbignyianus (assembly GCA_013400375.1). Taxonomy (NCBI): domain Eukaryota; kingdom Metazoa; phylum Chordata; class Aves; order Ciconiiformes; family Thinocoridae; genus Thinocorus; species Thinocorus orbignyianus. Next base: position 43,803 of record VXBW01000387.1, read on the forward strand.
ACCATTCTATGATTCTGTGAAGCTCCCAGGGAGATGTCAACAGCAGGCACCGGGAAAGTTCCAGACTGGTATTGGTGATGTATGGGAACTGAATTCCGGAATGCTCTGATGGGGATTGAAGGCGGAGAAACCAACAGGGTCCTCCTCAGGTATCAGAGTCACCAAAGAAGAACCCTTGAAGAGGAGCCAACCTGATCTCCTTGATCCCTCAGCTTCTATACTGATGGGCAGATGGGATGGGACACCCTATTGGTCAGTTTGGGTCACCTGACCTGCTCACCCCTCCCCACAGGTACAGCCCCTCCATGGGGCAAACAACCCCGTCAGCTGAGCCCGGCTGCCACAAACAAGGATATGCAAGAGCCTCTCTCATTGAATAGAAAATTGGCTTTGCTCCACCCCAAGCCAGAACACATCCTGGCATAAAACAGAATAACTATAGATATTAAAAATAATAAATTTTTTTTTTAAAAAACCAACCAAACAACAACAAAAAAAGAAAACTAGCTGTATTTTGCTGTTGAGTTTTTTTGTTTCCACTTGGGAGAGAGAGGAGTACTTCCTTGTATTATTTGCAGGGGGAAAATATAAATTCACATTTTCTTCATTGGAGGAATTTTTTCTGGTCACCCCTAAAAATCCCTGAAGAGTTAGAAGACAGGCGTGCAAAAGTAAGTTTGTCTCCTCCTGTTTTTTTGAGACTATTTTAGTGATGCACAGATAGGAAAACTGCTTATCTGTAAAAGGGTCTCCTTCCAATTCAGAAAACAGAATAAAAATAAAAATTAAAAAAAAAATAAAATCAAGCAGAGAACTCTGTCCATGCCTATCCTTTCATTATTGAATTTTTATAGAGTGTCTCATGTAACTTGACATTCTACTTAATGTCTCCAGCTTCTGGAATGGGAGGATGAGAGTGGAAAGCATAGTTTCCTTACGGAAGAAGCTTAGAAATGTCTATTTGTAATTTTCCAAGCCCAGAACAACAAAGGAGACTGCAGCCACCAACATAAAAACTTCATTTCAAACACAGAAAAATAAATCATGGTTTGAAACTATTGGCTTATAATTTAATGAGCTTTACCACACATGAATTAAAAAGCAAGCAATGTCAATAAAAAACACAATTAAATTATTTTTACGTTTCTTGCAAATTAAACATGTATGGTTTCTGATATTGGTTTGAATATATAGGAGCACTCTGATCCCTTTCAACATCTGTGAGGGAAGAAGAAAAGCTGAGAAAACCCAGACTACACACATTGTGGAAAGGGACATATCTGGAAAACAAAAACACGAGTTTAGGTAAAGTTTGGGTAGTTGAGGTAGAACTGTTCCCCTGTCTATCAACAGGCTGTGATTTGAAACAGATTGATTTAGGAGCTGGTAACAAATTTGCTGCAGTGGATTATCATTCACATCAGTGCTATTTACATGTGTGCATACACACACACACACACACATATTTGATTACAAGCTATTACTCATTTATGCTTTTCTCTAGTCGACAGAGGAACACTACTACCCAATCTCTTTTCTCTTTGAAATTACCTTGCATCGCATCATGTGTGATACAATTTCCATTAAGTGAAGCATTTACACTGAGACTGAACACCTCTGGAAAGAATAAATTCAATCCCTGATCATCCCACTCACACTGTCAATCTAGAGAATACAACGCTCCTTCCGACTTTCATATCAGTAATGGTTGAACTTTGCTATTTTATATTGAAAACAAGAACAGAGAGGAAAAACCTGTATATTTTAAGGACCTGTAGAACTGAAGGTTCACATGCATTTCCCTCCACTTGCTTTCTCTTCGCAATGACCTTCTGTATGCCGAATTTCAAAGCAGGGTGAGGTTCTAAAATATTTAGTAGTCATTCACTTATTTATTTTTTATTATTATTTTCACCTCTCCTTTTTGAAAAGTTTTATTCAAAGATCTCCCACATTAGTATGCCATCCCCTCTCCACCACACTGCAATTCTTCTGCAGACGATAATATCAGTATCTCAGTTCTTTATGAGAGCAAAAGACAAAACACTGACCTTTGGGTCAGATGCTTCATGTAGCTGTACTGGTTTAACTGACAGTAGGATAGAGCCCAGTTGCTTAACAAAGCCTCAAGCAGAAAATCAGCACTAAAGGAGAACACTTTAAACATAAATAAAGATGTGCAACAGCAGCAAGGGAAATTAAGAACTGACAGATGCTCTCTTTCAAACTTGCCTCAATCTGAAGGGCTCATTTGCCACCAAAACTGTTAAAAATGCTCAATGACAAAGTTAGTACCTACACTTTGACCATACTGTTTTATTGCTCTCTCAAATCACTTTTATTCCTATATCGTTAAATAAACAAATGTAGAAATGCCTCAGTGTTATTAGTTACATATGTCAATCATGATTCAAGGAAATAATTCATTATGTATGCCTTGTATTAGATACTGGACCATTTGTACTGTGATTTAAAATGGAAGGGATGGACCTGTTACTAGTCATTGCTTTGGATCTACACTTTCCATCTTCTTCCAAAAGATGGCTTCTTTTATATCCAGTAGGCAGGTTTCTCTACATGTTTGACTTGGATTAGAAAATGAATTGTGAGAAATGAAGTATGATGAGGAACACATATGGTACTCAGTTGTCATATTCATTTAGAGTTTTTTACATTAAAATCTGATTGCTCTTTGCCAATCCATTCTGTGACTCATTTCAGAGGTCAGTGGAAAGCCACAGAACGTGATTCCAAACCTTTTCATATCGGCAGCATACCTTGAACATGAGATCTGGGTCTTAAACTACTGAAATGAAACCAGTTTGGACTTCAGTGATGATAGCACGAGTAGTTCTGGCTGATACAAATGGAATACATGTCACTGCTTACTGGTCCAGATCATCAGTGTCAAAACACAGATACCTAGCTTGACTCTCTTTTGTGTAGAAATTCCTCCTGAAAACATCGTGTTTTTTTTCTTTTTGTACTGACATTTAGAGGGGGGAAAAAAATCATTGAGGTCAAATTAAATTCAACTGTGTTGACGTGGTTCTCCATCATAAATGACAAACTGCTGCTATGATCACTTCAGCCTGTTTACTGTAGTTTAAATCTCAGTATTACAGAAATGCAAAGTCATCAAACAGAATAATTGCACAGAGGAAAAAAACGGTTACTAAAAGTTCTAAGGCGTGGATAAAATACACCGCTCACCAGAGGCAAACTGGCACAAAGAAAAGTTGCAAGAACACAGTAAGAGCTCTGTAAAAATGTAAATATATGTAAATATCTATAAATTTCACTGTTAATTACTCAGTAGCTTTATCACCATGGATTACATCAGTTCTTTGTGGTCTCAAGCCATTGCTGATTTAACTGATTACAATAATCTATTACCAGCATACATCCCAGAATAGATATTACACTACCGCTCAGACAAAAAACTATAAAGCCTTACACCAACACCACAAAAAAAAACCCTAATCAGTAGAACTTTACGCTTTACCTCTTCAAGTCTATCATCTGTCATCTCTAGCATTTCCGTACCACTGAAAATAGCTATTTATTAAAACAGCAGAGCAAAAATAGACGTAATAGATGCAGTAGCCATAATAAGGATAATGGGGTGCTCAGACATTTCCTTCAATAAGTGGCTGGTGACAAGAGAAACTCTTTCAACAGCTACATGTAACCAAATACTGTACAGCATAGGGGGAAATCATAAAACTAAGAAGACGCGGGGGTGAAAGGGCAGGAGCAAGCCAAGAAATGAGAAAGATCTAGTAATATTCAGTGTCCCAACAGAAGCAGCTGGGAGCAAGAGCTGCCAAAGGATGCGCTGACAGTACAATGTCTGGAGGGGAAAGGAGGAAAAGACATCCCAGATGCCTCCAAGGAAAAACATTTCCATGTTTTTTCTAGTAAACATTCAAGAAAGTACTTATAGCTGAAACTCAAACTGCATATTCTTTATGGTACTGCCATTAGAAAGAAAAATCAGTTGTATCAATTGTATCAGTGCTCAAAAACCTTAGGTACAACATGACACAATAATCTTAATGACTAGCAAGTAACAAACAGGTAATTCTTAGTTCAGTATGATCAAATTTCTCAGTTATTCTTATACCTGTGGCCACAAATAATATGTACTTAAACATTTAAAGTTAAGCTGTATGTTTATCTATACTGACTTTTCTTCTAGTGTTGCCTATAGCAGTTCAAACAAGATATTAGAGAACAAAATTTGCACCACAAACACAAATGTGGGAACAAGGTCCAGTAGCTCAGTACTGGCTCCCCAAAGGCACAGGGAAACTGAGCTTTCTTGGAAGAACGTCTAGCAAGGCTGGACTCAACAAGAAGATATGTGGAAGAGAGTGTGGCTCTGGGCCAAATACTGAATACATATTCAAAAAAAGACAATATAGAAGTCATGGTCTGCACATACCACATTACTTTCCAGGGTCTTGGGGGAAAAATGCAGGGGACTTCCCACTCCCCACCAACATCAAAGCAGCTTTGCCCTCCAAGGCGAGGTAAGGAGGATAAGTATGCAAAGAAGAAGGAAAAGAAGAGCAGGAAAGCACAAGGGAACAGAGCTGTGAAATGGGGTGGCCTAGCCCTTCAGCCAGAGAAATTTTTTGGTCTGGTATCAAGTTTATGCTGTTTGTTGACCCCATTCTAAATCCAATCAGGTTTTTAAACTAATTTCAAACTCATATGCAGGAAAACTGCTTACATTCAAAAGAAAGTGCAGCACATTTATCATAATGAAAAGTGAGGAAACTTCAACACAAGTAGTGAGCAAGCAGGAAAAAGAAACTACTGGCCTACTTCAGAGATGTGTGCTCAGGACAGGTGTGGGTTAGTCCTACACACTTAGCTCCAAACACAATACAGGAAGTCTCACACACTTACAATAAAGAAATAAATTGTTGATTAAACTTCTTAAATTGTATTTTTATATAGATAAAGCTTGTGTTTTACTAACTTGCATGACAAATTTGTGTTCTGTACTCAGCAAACATGCGAAGAGTTTGCATCAGCCCCTGTTGGAGATCCCTTGGTGACTTTAGAATAGAGAACAACCAAACAACAGAAGCAAAAAAATCCAGCAGATGGCTCTAAATGAGGAGAACAGAGGCAGGTGACTAACTAGTCTGTGAGGAATAAAAATAAAATGGGAGCAGTGCCACGGTGTTATCATTTTTGTTGAGCCACCTGGAGAGGTAGCAGCCTTATCAATGAATGCCAAAAATGAGTAGTGCCCATCTGCTCACCCTAATAAATATCCCTTACTAGAAAAAATATAAAAGAATATAATCCCCTCGGCACTACTCACATGCTTTCAGAAGATCTGTTTGTTTAAAATATTTATTTGTGTCTTACATGGCTTAACAACTACTTGCACCGAACACAATAACGCTTTAGGAAGACCCTTGGAAGTACGCAGCAAGTCAGTAGATGTAAGAATTCACAAGAACATAAAGCTTCAAGAACTTCCTTTTAAATAAGCAGAAGCTGTGTGCTACCCCTGCCTTCAAAATGTCTTTAGAAAGGTATTGCTGGCCAACTGAATGGACTGATGGCAAAGCCCTACACAGGGGGGCGGGAGGGTTCAAAACTCAAAAAGTTAGTAACAGCAGTGGAAAGTATATCCATTCAAAAAGTAGTACTAGAGCCACAGTACGAGCTCAATTTACCTCCTCTGGTGGCCACCCTGAGGGGTGATGAGTATCAACTTTCAACTGATACTAAACGGGAATTGAGAAAGGAGTTCAGAGGTGGCAGAGGGTTGACTGAGGAACAGTCATGTCCCTGAAAGTACCACTACACAAAGAAATTGAAGAGAAAACGAAAGCATATAGGTTTGTTTGCCTTCATGAGTTTGAAAATAAAATGCCTCTTCTCTACCACTAATGTTGTTTTCCCAAGGAATGAACGTGTAAGAGTGGAGAAGAAATTCAAGCTTTCCAAGACTGAGGTATTTGCAACCTGGCCTTCTGATTCAGAGGTATATTTATTTTTCATAGATGACATATGCAGCTGAAAAAACCCACCTGCTCTGTTTAACATCATCAGTTCCACCTCCTCAATAAAAGCAATTCAATCACATAGAACTATTTGGATTCACATAAAGTTATCCAGAACAGAGCAGGCCTTTATACGTTCACAACCATATTTGTAAATATGAACTTATCATCCTACTTTAGTTTCCTTTACAGCAGGATTTGTGCAAAAATGTTTCATGCTAAATCTTTCTTTTCATACAGGAAAAAATGTGGTAAAATTAAACTTAAAATACACTTAGATAAACATGTATTGAAGAAAAAAAAACACACAAACCAAACAAGAATATAAAAATCACTTTTGATTAAATACAAATATAAAAAAATATAAAAAATAAGCCGAAATGTAAAAACACAAAATATAAGCCGACACGTGTCTGCACAATCAAAAGTTCTGTATATGTCTATATGTAAGTGGCCAGAGTTCCTTTCACAATTATTACAGAGATTTTTTTAAAACTTCCAAACAGCAGTTTTAAAAATCATCCATAGTAAAATGAAGCAAACAGATTATTTCACTGGGTTCAACACAGAAAAGCTATGCACCACTGAAAGCTTATTTGTCTGTTTAATCTAGTAGTTGGGAAATTCCTTTCTTCACAATCAAAATTGATACTGTAAATTCCTTCCTATTTCAGCTAGAGCTACAAAAACTCTGGCCAGGTGTTCACGGGACTGAAGCAAAACACTTGGTTCTTAAAGCCTCAAGCACCTTTGCCAAGTGCCAGTTGCAAAATGTGACTCTTCCAGCTGAATCACAAAAGACAACACTGTAGCCACGCACATCATTTCCACTGTTTTGCATTCCCTGTATTAGCATCAACTCACAGCTCAGTAATAAAAAGCAGCTAAACTGGTCTGGTTCATCTGTGAACTGGCCCACACTTTATGAAATAATGTGGTTTAAGAGTGGTAACTCTTAGGTACAACACCAAACGGAAGACTCTGCTTAAATCCAAACGACCAAAGCCTTTCACTGAAGCAAATAAACTCTTGAGGTCAGGTTACAGATTTTTAACTATAGCGTTATTCACATGGCATCCCGTTCCTAATCCAATAAAAACAGCCATTTGGTGTTTTTTTTTTAATAAATATTTTTATGAAACAGTTGGAGCATGGCCTGCATCACTGAAAACTTGCACACACAACAGACATCCTTGATTTATAACTATTAGAAAAATGCATCAGGAGAAAATTTAACACTCCTATAATGTTAATCATCCAATGTTAGTAGCAAAATATTCTGTCCAGCTCCTCCTTTAGTTTACTGCATTTTATTTTTAAAACATGTATATTAAAATGTGTTTCAATGTGGTACGAGTAAGGTATATTGCTGTTGTAGACAGATCTTGCCCCTCCTACAAGAACAGGGGCAGCCAATGCCCACAGCCAAATCATTTTTAAAAGGCCTTGGATATGGCTTTGGACCCACTGTGGAAGGCACCTCCTCATACCTCCAAGAACAGTTCCAACGTAAAATTATTTAAAGATACAACACATTTTCTCATTTTATCAAGCATTAAATTGTCCTCATTATAAAACGAAAAAAAGCACAACCAGAAGTGGTATCACTGATGTACAGCTACACAGCCCACTGAGACCATTTCATATCCTTTTATAATGGTTTTGTGGGGACAGGATTCATCCCAGACCACGGCCTCCTGCCTCTAGTGGGCACAACACATAATTTATTTAAGAAGAAACTGTAATCACCTAAGCAGATATATTCCTAAACTTTAAGTTTCAAAAACATTTCACTTTGTTAAAAACTTTAAAACAAACAAACAAAAAAACCAAACAAAAAAAACCAAACAAGCAAAAAAAAAAAAAACACCCCAGACCAAAGTTTCAGCATTTTCTTTAAAGATCAGATGTGCATGGCAGCAACAAAAATTCAAGAATCAGGCCTTAATTTTACACTACATTATACTTATACATTAATCTGCCTTGCATTCACATTTCATAAAATTGTATTTTATGGAAAACAGCTGGTACTGAAATATTTTCTGGTCTGATATTTTCCTATTTCAGAATTCAGGCTCAAAAATCTTCCTAGGAAGAAGTATTTCTATTAGTCTCAGTGGAAGCAGGTTCAGGTTTTGATCTCTTCTGAGTTCTCTCAGACATGAAATTTTACTCTACATAGCAATCATAAATTGTTAGTGCTTTGTTCAACAGATCTGTATCTCGAATATATCCAGAATTCTCTGGTACCTGCTCATCACAATGCAAAAGCAGTGTTTTTCTTCCCTATCCTTTCCATCCAGGTTATAAAACTTAATGGCCAGTGCCAGCCGCCCTGAAAATAAAGAGCTTGGCAACAAGCCCACCCATAAGAAGTATACTTCTGGAAACCCTAATTTATTGAAGTACAACCAGTAAAAAGATTTATTCCAATTTAAATATATACATCAGAGCCTGAATGGCCAGTAGTTTGAAAAAAGGTATTACTTTCACATAAACAGAGTAATCAGCAGGGAATCAATGACACATAAGTACAGAACCTCAGTTTTGTTGTGTACCACTGAGGGTTTAGGTTTTTTTAAAAAGCACATTTTGGCTTATTTCTACTCAGAAACACTGGTATTTTGTGGAAAATTGTTCTAGAAGTACCACATTTACCTGCTTAAAAAGATTCATTTCTAAGAAAGTAGACATCTGTAATGGAATTATTACAGACACATTGGAAGAACAAATTAAATGCATGAAATCTTTGCGGATGCTGGCACCGGGTTCTTCCAGCTCCCACTCTGCCTCAGGAACATCAGCCTTTCTAGGACAACAGTCCTAGCGGTGGCAAAATTCAACCAGCCTACTAACAGGCAGGTGAAGCCTGTTCTCTGCTCTCCTGTACCAGAAAATAACTTATGTCAGCTGAATCAGGGGGAGTTGGTTTTGGTTTTAAGCTGTTCTGTGTATCCACTCTAAGGGTATGAGTCTAATTATTTGGCCATATCATAGCTTGCTAGAGGGAGTTTTGTTTAAATAATTCTGCTGGTTTTCCTGGCTGGCTTGGAAAATGAGGAAACTTCTATAAGCAAAGCAAACAAATGAGCAAAACAAACCAGATGCTCCTTCTGGTGCACAGCAGATGAAAGTTTTCAGTTACACAGACATCCTTAATTATTTTCAGCAAATAAGTCATCTGGGTAAAGTTGCTCATTGTAGTAAAGGTTTTGCATTCCTCTGTTGAGTTAATCTCATCTTGGAGTACTCAGCATTTCATTCAGATAATAAATAGCACAATTTTTTCTTGCAACAATCAAAAAGAGAGTAAAGGCATGAAGTAAACCTAACAATATCTTTTTCTACATCATCTAGAAAAGTCAAGAAAAGTGAGGCTTTCAGTTTCTTATGCCACCTGTAAGACAGCCTGTTGCTGCTATGCAATGGCAGAAAGCTGTCTTAGCTGAAATGTCCAGGCCACAGCCTTTAACTCTGAATATTCAAGAATCAGCTTTTAAAAATTATTTGCATTATTTGTCTCTTTATACAAGAAGAGATGATGATGATGACTAGAAGATGGAAAGATCACTCACATTACATTGCAGTCATCAGTGCCTGGTACACATTCATTCTCCAGGGTGCAGTTTATTTGTATCTAGGATTTTAGTTCAGGATTAACAGAGAACACTCAAGAATTACCATAATCAGCTTTCTACAGAAAGGATGCCTCATATCTTGCTCTGTTTATGCTCTGGCTTCCTATGAGGGTAAAAGCTAGAAACTCTAGTTCCAAATGCAAATCACAGGTTATAAATACCAAAAGGTGCTGGCCAGGCCATCAGAAAGGAAGCTCTATTAGCAAACATCAGTAGAAAATATCACCACAGTTTTCTAAGAATTTTGTATTCACCTCTGGTGATGAGATTTTTATAAACCATCATCAGTGATGCTCTGAACGAGTACAATTCGACAGCTGCAAATCTTAGGTAGTACATGATATTACATTTTAAGAGTGAAGTATAATAAGACACCATTTCATGATGTAAATATATTAATACGTTTGGCAGACCAGCATCTCAAGGAGAGCCTGTAAGAATGTTGTCTTACTTTTTATATAGTACCTCCTATTTCAAGCAACGGAAAGCAATTAAATTTAAAATCACTAACATTCTAGGTTGTTTCTTATAAATCAAATTACTTTGAATATTTGCAGTAACAGAATAAGGTCATCTAATCCCAGATTCTGGCCTGGCCATGCACACTTGAGGCATGATCTCCAAAAGGCAGGCTCTTCCAACGTCGGGTGCGTGTGTGTCTTTCTGCACAAATGCACATGGGGAATGGGGACTGGAAAAATACATCCTCCTTTGTCAAACCACTTTAAGTTGCATAAGACTTTTCCATGTACCATGGTGCTCAAGCAATCAAATTATTATCAAGATGGTCCACTATATCAATTGTTCAAGCATATATTGGGATATTGCCCCTGCTCTAAACTACTTTAATGGAAGCAATGAGAAAGAGATACAGAAAATACAGTGAGAGTTGCATTCTTCCACCACATTTTGGAATTGCATTACTTTTTTCCATACCAGGGGAAATGAATACCTCCAATTCTCAAAATTTCTAATTAACTACTGCTGTTACTGGTGGCTTCCTCTCACTGGTGAAGAGTACCACAGAAAAGCAGCTTTTTCAGTACAAGTGAAAGATTAGAGAAACGGAGTTTTAACACCATCCCAAAAAGAAAATTAACAGTACAAGGAAAAGAGATTTTGTTCAACCTTACTGACAGGATACATGAATCCTTGCTTTGGGTCAAAGATTAATTGATTTCTTGGGCTTCTGTTTGTAAAATGTTTTCTCTTAGTTTTGGATTTATATTCCAAACACCTAGAATATGTCTACTTCAGAATTTAATTGTAACAAGGGGGTTAACACCACAAAATAAAAGCAGCTTTCATTTACAAATAATTCATATAAGATCTCATACATCACCAATGGAGATGTTCATTTGAGGGGAAAGCTGATACGTTTATGACAAGCTATTGTGTACTTTTCTAGATGATGGCAAAATGCTGACAGCTTTAAAAGTAGACATGTTACAGTAAGATTTACTGTCTAAGCAGCCTCCTCTCTCTGCAGCAATCTAACAGTTTACATTTACAACTGATTATCATTTCTACAAAATCCCAACATTTGCTAATGATCTCCAAGACTGGGAAAAATAGTGTCTTTTGTTTCAAGCCTTCTCCTGTAGAATACTTCTCTAAAGTAGTGTCTTTCTTTTGCATAAAGTATCCATTCTCAACTATTAAATTTATTTCAGACAGCGCTATTCTCTTTTCCACGTCTGTAAGGTGTCAGTCAACAGAACACAGTTCATCCTCAGGGAAAGCAGTTTAGAGTAAGATTCTTTTGCAAGCAGCAGAACCACCAAAACTTTCTGTTTCTGGAAGCAAAGCCTGTTTGCAGATTCAGTAGCAAGCGACACATTCATCCTGCTACCTCTGCTTTAGCTGAGTCATTAACAGGGTCTTGCTCCTTTATTAAACCCTTTATTCTCACACACCACCTGTAACTCACAGTGTCTGATGACCTGGACATACCTTGTGAAATTTGACTGAAGATAAGTGGAAAAAGGAGGGTTGACAGCCCATGTATAATAATACCATCTCACTGTCTTCATTTCCTTAGGAATCTACAATTAAAACTGGAATTTTCAAGACTAAACATTAAACTCAACCGAACAGTGTCTTCAAAATATGATGGCAAAACATGGCACCTACCAACAGCTTAAGTGAAAGTAGCACTCCGTTTCTCAGAAATGATACAACTTCAGTCTACTCTCACTGATAAAGGTTGTTGCTAAAGAATACACAGGCAATCTGCAACTCTGGGGGCAGATTACACTTACCTACACTCATTTAACTTCTTTCACATCATTGATCCAGGACACTCACTGCTTTCACAAGGCTGCAACACGTTTAAGTGTGAATAGATTGATTAACATCCAGAAATCTGAAACAAACTCTCAGTGCATTTCACTGTAGATGGACAAGGATTTTATTAGAGAGACTTTGTAGAGTCAAACCATACGTGCGCAGAGGGACCACGCAACACAAACTGCACATTTCTCTGTGGGTGATCCTGGGCAGAATAATTTTAAAGACCTTTTTAAAGGTCCACTTTTTCAAAGGATAAGGAGGTATGACAGCAATGACAGTGATTTTTTGAAATAGCCAAATATACTGAAAAAATAAGTTATATCAGAGCCAGAGGAGTTGATGAATTGACACATTCTAACACAAGAAACCAAAAGCCAATACCTAATCAGTAGAGTTCAGGTAACTATTCTGTAACTATATCTTCGAAAATTTTGTGGTGGTATTGAACAGCAAGTTTGTGACAGAGCAAAGGAAGTTTTGCCGACACTTGCAGTAATACCCTTATCATTTACTTATGTTGCTTCAAGATATATAACAAGCAAGATACGTTATCTTGCTTCACAATGCATTAGTATATTAAGCAGTATTTTTCTGCTCTTATTCCCATCTCACACCAAAAGAAGATGACCATGTATAGGTTTTCGTTCTCCTGTTTCTCAGATTTCTACCTTTAAAATAATGTTCTTCTAAGAGAAGTTACTAATTTTTTAAGGAACAAAGACAAGTGAGAAAAATCATTTGCCTACCCAGGTCCCTTCTCAAATGCAAATGCAGATGCAGAAGAAGCAATATAAGCTCACCATCAGCACCTACAAACAAAAAAATAACTACATAGATCATACTCCATTCCTTCTCCGGGGTCTGGATCACTCCCTAAAGTATACAGAGATATTTTTGTAATACATGTCCCCCAAAATCATTGTAGATGATACACAACCACACATCAGCACAGCCTGAGCGTATGTTGTGCTTATTTAAGAAGGTAATGTCTGCCTCAAAAGCAGCATATGTTCTGTGCTATATTGCAGTTGCTACAGAATCTTTTTTTCTTGTAAAGCAGCAAAGAAAATACCACTTAAAACCTCAAAATCTTGTTGAAATAATATTTAATGTTACTTCAGTAACTCTTAAGTGCCCCTGCAAAACAAACAAACAACGGAGTTCCCTGTGTTCAGTGCCAATAACCACAGCCAGGTCCCACCACCCTTCCTTGCCCACCCCAAACAGTATCTTAACTTCATGAATTGCCACAGCTAAGGCATTGGGGCAGCTCACCTAATAAGGTACAACACAGCTTGGATTAACGTGACAGAAATCTGGCTGAGGGTAAAAACATTTCAAATGGCTGTATGTCTCATTCGGAACAGTAACTGTGCAATGGCTTGGCCTACAAACCTGCTGCAAACTAGAGGGTTCCTCTAGTTGCCCCTCAAACTCATGTAAAATGTAAAGGCACCTCCCAACATGAAGCTACATTGCTTTATACAACTTAAAAAAAAAGATCCATAATGAAACATACTTTATTGAACAACCAAAAATCTGACATTAGACAACCTTCTCCTCAGGCGAAGACAACCTACTAAGTTTGCATTTTTAACTCTTAATGTTAAATATAACGTGTTTTTTCTATCATTAAAAATTAGATAGACAATAAAGTTACAGCATATTCCCTTTATCAGTATGAAAACAATTCTAATGACATAGAAATAGATCTATGTGCAACATAATATGATGTTATAACTACAAAAAAAAAAAAAAAAAGGTTTAGCAGGAAAATGTCTATCTTTTAAATGAAAGTCACTTGCGGTATCATAGATATACAAATATATTATTTTATGTAATTACTACCTCCATAGGTAAAACACTACAAAAGGCAACATACCAGGACTTCCCAAGCTTGCTACTAATTAAATCACATGCATACAGGTTCAATCCAAGGATGATCAAAGTTAATGAAAAAAAATCGCATTTAATCAATTTAATCAGTTCCAGACAGCTAGCTGCCACTCCATCCTCTTTCTTCTTTATCAAAAGCACTCCAACAGTGTGAAAGTGAAGAGGACTCCATACGAGTCTACAGATTTTGTATCTCCCCTCAGATCTGAATTTTAAATTAATTATTTGACAGTTGACTACATTACATACAATTAAGTAATCTTTTCCATAAAGGTATATTGGAGGTTACTACAGGTTTTGAAGGAAAACAGACTACTAGTATTATTGTTACATCAACAGCTTTAAGATTTCAGCTCGCTCTTTCATATACAAGTTTACCATCATTATAAATTTAATTATGTGGCACATTGTTCACCATTGCTGCAACGTATTACCATACCGAAGCACAGAAAATGTCCATCCAATGTATGGTGTACTGGAAATAGAGCACTAAATTTAAAAGGCTTCCTAAGATTAACAGAAAGATCAACTGAAGTTATCTATAGTCAAAGAAATAAAGAACAAATGTTCAGATCAGATAACGATCCATTTTTAATTACATGTGAAATGCAATATCGCAATTATTGGACAACTTCAGTAAACTGAACATTACATTTATGAAACCCATCTGAATAGCCTTTGATTCAATTCTTGTTATCAATGCTTTTTCACATTCTATTTTTCACTAAATGCTTGTATTAAAAATAAGAATTTAATTTCAGGACCTCAAAACTCATGTCCAAGTGATGCACAGATCCTCAGTTCTGTCTCTGTAATTGGGGTTTGAGCAGATGTCCATCCAGATCAGCCTAAAGGCTCTCATTCATTTAAAGCAGAGCTGTACAGGAGTTGCAGTAAAATCTTTATCTGGGAATCCGATGTGCATCACTGCTATCAGCCATCACACAAACAATGTCTTAAATCTAATGAGCATTGCATAAGAAACTAAAAAATAATCTCTTCTATTCCAGAATCAAGAGTCAGTTAGGTGAAAACAGAAGTTGTCACCTTTCAACACGAGAAATAGTATCTGCGCCTAAAACTTCACAGCCTGTTTATAGAGGGACACAAGCTTAAATGAAAAATGGTGTTTAGACATAGTTTCAATAAAACCTGTGTATGCAGTGGCATATGTTGGCCACCTTACATCCTTACTACTGTTAAGATGGATTTCAAGCACTTCCTGTTGCAAAAGGCACTTTCTTTGATCAAATCCATCACACTCAAGTTCAAAAAGTTTTGTAGGTATAACCAAAGTGGTCAGCTCTTAGCACCTCCTTCCATTTCACGTTAGGAACCACATCAAAAACAACGGAAAAACTTTTAGGCACCCAATTAAAAACCACGCTAGCAGGTTTTTTTGACTGGGTCCAGATTTGTAAGAAATTATTCTAAACTCAGTAGTTGACTGAGTATAGACAGCTGCAAAATAACATAGACTACTATAGTCTAAGATATGAGTAAAAAAGTATTCCTATAAATTTACCCAGATGCTAATACCACTCTTGAAAAACACTTGAGAGACTTTCTTCTACTTTAAAACACTGCTGTTGGCTCACCCTCCTTAATAAGGGTGCATTACCTCTGAAACGTGTAAATGGAACCTACATTTACTAAAAAGTAAATTCTATTTACTCCAACACTTTTTCTTCAGATAATGCAAAAGTTGTTACTGCATTGGTATGATTCCCTACTGCTGAAGTTCTTTCCTGTTGACTGAGAGAAACAGAAATCAATGACCAGATTATTTACATGCTAGGGATTTAGGCTGTTGTGTTAATACAGTTTAGAAGCAGAAAACCCCTTCATCTCTCAAGAACCATTAACCCAAAGTCTTAGGCTGGAATTGCATATACATACCATGTCACAGCAAACAAAATCTGCTTAGAAACTCTGTATTATCATTTACATTGAATCCCAAATCACATGGGTTGCAGCTACTAATAAGCAGAAAAAGAAAAAGAAAAGAAAAAATAAAACAAAAGCCAGGAAAAAGCAGCTAGCCTGTACAGAATGTGGTATTGACTGCTGTGTTGTAAAAGTATAAAAAACAACCCACCACACGTTTCTAAATGACACAGTTTATTCCAACCCATTTAACCTACACAAAATGCTGGATGCACACAAACAGCAGGATCTGCAAACAATACAGACAGCTCTGCCAGCAAGTCTCACACAAGCACAGTATCTGTCTTAATACGGCTGGTCTCACAGTAATACAAATTTCCAATGGTAAAACAAAAATGAAGCAAGATTGCACTGCTAACCAGTTGCAGTTTGGTTTCCTTTATATTGGTCCTTTTAGCAAACTTATTTACTATTTTTATTTATTTATTAACTAGCATGGTGTTATTTTCTCAACTCCGGCACTAGTATTTACCACAGGTGGATGGATAATGTATTTTTTCAGAATCTCACGTGACTTTACCAAGCTTCTGTGCTGCCTCATCAGTCTTCCAACACATTCCTGGGCTGCGAGATGAAAGACTGACTTTGCTCTTTTGAAAACAAGCGTGCTCAAGAAGACTCGCAAGAATTAGGAGCCGAGCCAACCTCCATTAACAAGCTTAAAAATTTTACTTTGTGTATTCTACAATTATGAACGTTTAGAGGTTACCAAAAGACTGATTTGCAAATATTCTACTTATACTATGAAATACTTTCTGCAACTGTAGCTAAAGAAATGGATTATGTTTAAAGCCAAAGGGTAAAAAAGCAGTCTTTTTCCTTAAGAATACTTTAACGGCAATAAGCGACAATGAATTATAACTAATGCTGCTGAAAAATAGCCATTATATTATATATATATAATGATATATAATATATATATTAATATAAATGTAAATGTAATATATATTACATTTTATTATAAAATCCCTCAATTTAAAGTTCTGTCTATTCAAATAAATACAAGTCAAATTTTAAAACGGATTTGCTTAATCCTGCTCTTATTTCCTGATAAATCTGTGGCCTGGTTCTGTTAAAGTTTACAGCTAGGATCCATTTATTTTTTTCATATGTATTCAGGCACACACACCTTGTAGCACTGGATTTGATTATTCCTGAACACTATTACTTTTACAGTGTTCAAGAGGTGTTGACATCTCCTATAACTTGCTAAAGAAGAACTAGTTCTAAGATATTCTATAGCATGAAAAGCAAGGGAAGCATGACTTAAAATACAGGCTTAAATTATGTCTCCACCCAGTTCTGTTACCACAGGATTAAAAAGTTTAAGAGTATTACAAACAAGAGAACAAGACTAGTATCACTAACTCTTCTTTGTCATTAATGATAGAAAATAGGGTATATTTGGGTCCATGGATTACAGAAATTCAGGAAAACAAGCTCCCAAGCAGCTTCATGCTCTGTTGTCTTTAATGTTATGAGGTAATATCTCCTTAAAAGGCTTGCTAATGTTAATATACTTACTCCAGATAAAGTACAGCACAGAGAACAAAAGAAAACCTTTGTACGAAAGGCCTTGAGAAAACCATACATTTTAATTATGTCAGAGAACCCTTCTGTAGCACCATATACTTGAAATCACACTGCCACTCAGAGCAGGCCTCAGTGAAAAAAAAACAACGTAGACACAGATCAGGATGCACATCTCAAGCTACGGCACATGAAAGTATTTTTTAGTCCAGTCTTCAGATAATAAAGGCAATGTTCCCTCATCTAGCAATTTGAGCCAAAATATACACATTGACTAGCTGAAAGAAGCTATACAAGTTAGGGAAAAAAGAAAACAATAACATGAAAGAATCAAATCTTTATTATTAATAAAGAATAAATTGTTATTATAGCTCAAGGTCACATATGGCAAAACAATCTTCAGTTCATGCCCCATCCGTTACATACTGAGAGAAACAAAATTAAAACATAACCCTTCTTATTTTTCTCTTTAAAATCATTTGTAGAATTGCAATTTGCAACATCAAGTTCCACACAGGCTCCCAGCAGGCTCTGTCACTCGGGATCCAGAATGAGAGCTCTTAGGGGACACTTGGGTCAAATGAACTAGTATCAGGTGAGGAAACAGGATTTGGTAGAACCTGCAATGTCTTTTAAATGGTGTTTATAAAAAAAATAAAAACAAACATTCAAAAAACAACACAAGGAGTCTGATAAAAGAAACTAGAATAACCATGATGTTTCCACATACTTAGTCTTCACCTATCCAGCGGAATTTCAGTTCATAGAATTAATAATATATAAAGAATATAACCTACTACAAGAAAATGATGAAAGAATGCAGTATCAGATTAAGACACATTGGGGTGGAAAGGTGGGGGAATAAGAAACACAATCTGAGCAGAGAGGGAGAGGACAGAAGTGAAAACAAACAAAAAAAAGAAAAAGCTAACCCTTCTCAAGCAACATCTCTCTATCTGTTCAGAAAAACTTTCTTCCATAAAACTTAACAATGCTAGTGTGCCAACATGAAAAGCAGGTAGCTTTTCTAAGTTCAACAAACCTATACAGAGCTGTTACTTAATTACCTCTTCAGTATCTGATAATTTTACATGTGCAATACCATGTCTGTCCATTTTAGAACATTATATTCCCAAGGAAAGAGCTGATGTAATACACTATACAGTTTTTCATCCTGAAAGTTATTAGTATAATAAAGTCAAAGTAGAAACAAATTGGGTGGGAGCTCCATTTACAGCCAAAATAAATAATAAAATAGGATCACACGAATATTACCCAAAATAAGAACACTCTCAATGGAGGTCCTGAACACTGTCTTGAATGTCAAACCAATTTTGAAATCATACACAAAAAAATTTAAAAGAGGTGCCATTAAAACTGCAAGGATGCTGACAATTTGCTCTGTTGATCTGGTTTTTTTCCCCATTTTAGATACAGCACACATACTTAACCAGGACTCATTTCAAAAAAAGGCAAAAGTTAAACAATCATGAAAATCACCTGCATTAAAAAAAAAAAAAAATCACAAAAACCAAAACCAAAAACAACAAAAAAACCACAACCCACCAAAAAAACACAGACAAGAAAGGAAATAACGTGTATAGTGTCAGGAAAAACAAACAAACAAACAAACAGCTACAAAAAACCCAACCACATCTTGGGCAAAACTGATCCTAGGCTATGAAGCACTTCTGAAAAAGCCAATCACAGAATTTCTAGAACACAGAGATACTTGATTCAGGACTACTGACAGATTAACTCTTATAAAACTTGCCAGAATGGTACTTCAAGCTATTTCTTCCCCCATTCCTCTCTCCTGCCTTTCTGCAGAACGTTAAACCCATCCCTACAGGAAAGCCATCAGCTGCGTTTCATAGGTCTGCATCCCCACCTAAATCTACCCTCAAGCCCAGTTTCAGCTAAGACACAAAATTTCATGAAGAGACGCAGACAAACATTCTTTTTAGTCTGCTCTGCTGTCAGGACAGGAACATAACAACAGACTGGATTTGGGACAGCAGCAATAATTGTTGCCTCTCCCAAAAGCTCACTGAGCTCACTCCCCATTCACCAGAGTATCCTACGCTGGATTCCAAGTTGCATCAATTCAATTATAAGCAGTTTGTAAAAGTAAGGAGAACTTAACTCTGCCATCTGTTCTTACAGCAAACAACAACTTATTGCTTATGTAGTTGGACTGAATTTAAAGCAATTATATTCAAAGATATGGACGTACTCCATTATAAAGATGACAGAAATTGATTATCATCTCCTACCTATCTACCTGTTACTATTATCTACCTATCTTTATATAGTATATATAGTAAGTCTCTTTTTTTTTTTTTTGGTCTTTGTATGAGGGAGGAAATGCATGGATTCTACATGGAAAACAAAGTATAGATAGTTAGCATATGGATTAGCATACCTGTATTTAACAGCTGATGAAGAAAGTTTTTTTTCAATACTATTTACATAGACAATGACTGAAAACTTGTTACTCCCTAAAAAGGCTGGCAGTTATGGTGTCAAAGGCAGATTCAGAAAGCCTAAGCTATTTGTAATTACTTACCCACAACCAGAGGTAATCTTTCCTCAGCCTTGTTTCTTTTACACTTTAGCTTTAGACAATGCTTTGTTTCTTCTCTTCAGGGACTGGCTGAAAGACAAGTTTTGGCAGTCACCTCAGATATTAAAAACTGAAACAGAATAAGGCTTGTAGGAAATACTGACAATTCATCTTACTATATAAATGTACCAGAAGCATGAAATATCATGAATGCTGAGCAGAGCTCTAGGGATGTAAAACCAATAGTAACACAAGAAAGACCAAAAGTGTCAAAGATCATGCAAAATTCATAGAATCACAGAATCATATCTTAAACTCTACCATTACTACAATTAAGTGATACAGGTACATTGCTTCCTCTTTTACATTAAAATATTGCCCCACAGTTTTCTTTCCACTCCAGAAATATTCTCTCTCGATTCCTTTGCTTCACCTTCATATTTAAACTGCTATATTTCTTCTAGACCAAAAGTCCGAGCTACCAGAACAAAAAGTCATGTGAATGCATAGTATCATATAAAATGAAAACGCATTACAAGCAGAAAGTCACATCTCCTCTCCTCTCATCGCATCACACCATCAGAAAACTAAACAGCCTACTTAAAATCCACTTAATCTGTTGCTTTACACATCCATTGTAAATCAGAATTTTGCTTAACATTTCCCTAAAAAAATAAAAATATTAGTGTCTTCCACAGATCCTATTCTCAGAGGTTACACCTTACGCAGTAACACATTTTCACCATATTATACAAGCACTTTTCAGTTGTTTTTTTTAACTTGGATAATGTTTTCTTACATGAACTCCACTCTACCTTATAGCAATGTGATACTTTTACTCCACTGATACTTTGCTCTAGGAATTGCTTCCAGGAAATAATCACACAAGGAGTACTCAAAAGAAAATGCTTCATGAATTTTCAGATAAGAACTTAAGCAATAGCCTGTGACTTGAGTGGAGCTGGCCCCTAGTACCATCTGACAAGAGGGTCTACATCCACAGTGCAGAGAGCAGGAGAATAACTGAGATGCACCCAGGCAGTAGGTTGTCTTTGATCTCCCATATCTGGGACATGGGTAACCAGAAAAAAACCCCTACAGCACTGTGCCAGCTGTGCAGGAATCCCCAACACTGCAGCATGGAGAATCCAGGAGGAACAGCCTCACCTTCACCTTTACCATCACCACATGGCTGTGCGCATGCTTTTATACATATTCACCTACACATTCATATATGACAAAAATTAATTCAAGAGAAGAAAGAACTCTCCTCTCGCAAGACACCTTAGATGTAATCATGATCTTTAACAGAAAAGTTTGGCAGAACCATTTGTTACTACCCTGGCAAGCTAGAAACGACAAGCCAGCAAAAAAGATACAGGGGTAGCCACCAAGAGATTCCCAGTTCCTCTTAAGTACACTATTAGTCCTTGTTTACCTGCTAAGTTTGCTTCTCAAGCTAAAAATTTCAACAGCCATGAAAAAATATCAAAAATAACTAAGTTAGCCTGGCTGGATGACAGCTATGGAGAAATATGACAATAGCATAAATCAGGGAGGAGGGAGAGAAATTACACGGCACGACTCTAAGGGGCATAAATGGAAGAATGGGACAAACTTAGGGAAGAGGGTGGCATAGGCTAAGCATCAGAAGACATTTCTTTCAACAGCAAGATACAATATAAAGTAGAATATTTTTCCCATGGAAAGGGAAGTTATTTAAGACTAAATTAGATAAAACACTGGAAAGTGCAGCAAAGAAAGCACTTCTGAATTGATGAGGTCATGGATGAGAACACTTAATAAATCCTTTCCTTCCCGCTTCTCATGATTAGGTTTCTCAGTAAGATTTCAGTAATACAACCAACCATAGAGCAAAAATACATTCATTTATTGTTTTGTTCTAGTCTGAAAAAATACCTCAAATTTCATCATCATTAAGGTCAGAAGTGTCATTTGCACTTGATGCAACTATAACACACTGAATTATTTAAGCATTATTCACAATTTTAATCCCCTATTCCTTATTCTCTTGCCTATTGCTGTAACACAAAATTGTCCTTTTAATTCTGGACTTTTATAGCATTTTTATTTCAGGTATTTCAAAGTACTTTACCGACATACATCAACTACCAGCATCCTTCAAAATCAGTACGGTATATATCAACATTGCACGTCATTGATCCAGATGTTATCACATCCCACGATTGCTGAACTGTCCAGCTGCTTAACATGATACCTAATTAGCAAGCAACATGATGACTATGAAATCCTCCGGGATTGCACATGGCCACAGGAAATTAGAAAATTAAAACTGAGGCCAACACGGAAAACAAAATTCAGTGTTTCTTTCAGTTCAGTGTCTCCAGCATGAAAGATCATGAACCAGTAAAGGTTTAGGAGCAGTGATAAAACAGGTATACCCTTACATGACCAAGGATTGCAACAGAAAACCCACTACTGCATTGTGGAGGTTTTTCCCTATTATTATAATTCTTACAGTCTTTGAACAAAACACAACATTATGCAATTCAGTTTGGAAAGAGATAGGGTAACTCATAAAAAGTGACTGATGGAAGAGCTTTGTCCCATCTTTTTCTTTCCTTTGAACTCCTACGTAGAATTTTCCAAAATGCACAAATAATGTAGGAGCACAGCTAAATTTGAAGGATGGAAGTTGTTTCTCCTCCTGGTTAGAAATGCTTTCTTCTGTAGGGCAACCAAATAAATACATGTTTTCTTAAAAAGCAGAGTTATTCAAGGCCTTCTTTTGACACTGTGGAAATCTTACTACAGGGAATACTTAAGTTATAGTTTGTTACATTTGTGACTGAAATCCCAAAATTCTTGTGATTTATAGCCCTTATTTTAAAGGTCCTACTCCGTACAGGATAGGATCTCACTGTGCACGATGTTGTCCATCAAGAACTAACAGCAAGGAGTAAGAGAGAGAAATCACAGCACTGCAGCAGGGAAAAGTTAGCAAGTTTTCACAAACCGAAAAACAAGAATTAAAAGAGATGATAATGTCACAACAATCAATTATCATTCTGACCCTCAAAGAAAAATAATGAAGAAGAACAGCAGAGTAACAGGAAAGCACATGCTCTCTTAAAGTGTTGAGTGCCATGTCACAAAGCTGAAATAGCGTACCACAAGGAACAATTTGACAATCTATGACAAAACATCCAATATGTACCAGATAATGTAACAGCTGTTTGCTTTCACACCAGTCCACAGCCTCTGCAGGTATTTCATCAAAATTCTTCCCCCATCCCTTCTATTTTTTTGAGCAGCAACATATTTAAAATATTAACAACTATTCCGGGTAGTGATGCTATTTTATCAAACTGCTTATTTAGTTGCAGAAGGGCACAGGCCACCTTCCTTCCTCAGACCAAATGCCAAATGCAAAGACTGCTGTACCAATGATCATCGACCAACCTCCTTCAACAATGATTGCATGTATCACTGCAATTAAGGAAAACATATCTTTAGCCTCATCCCCATAAAATGTAACAAGAAAACAGCACTCAGTTTTAAACCAGAAAAGATTTGGGATATAAAAAAAAAAAAAACAAAACAACTCATCCGTCCATGGCTTGATTGGTTCTGGCTTGGTGTCTAGATTAAATTCAGGAGTGGATTCCCCTTATGGAAGGAGGAAGCAGTTAATGAAGTGATCATTACAGCTTCCCTGTACATAGACTCTGGTATGACAGGACACAACAGTGGTTATCTGGGCTGCATTTGTCCTTCAGATTCTCCACAGGCTTGCAGTGATGCACATACACAGAAGACTAACAGAAACACAAGCACCCCAGTCACTGCAGAGGCAATGCTCACTTACTAGAGAACGACGGGTCTTCTGAGATCATAATCCATTGCTTCCAAGAAAACTAAGTAATAAAATACTAAGTAATAAGAAAACAATTAATTTTTTCAGTCAACAGCACCAATCCAACTGTACAAATCCAAGACGTTTCTGCAAAAAAAAATGTTCTTCTCTTCTTCGGTATAATAAAGTTTAAACCAGGAAAAAGACACAAGAGGAAAGATTTTTCTTTTTTTCCCTTTGGTATGTTTATTATGCATTTGATAGTACACTGCATGTGCTTATTGCTTATTCTAAACATATGAGGTTTCCATGCTTCTTTAAGAAAAAAACATGGTTATCTAAAAAAAACTTTTAAAAAAATAAAAATCACAAAAACTGTCAGGCAGTTTTAGCAGATTAGTACCTGAAGCTATTCCAAAATAATTTATAATTGCTTTACAAATACTAAAGCAATAGTGTTCTTGTAAACAAAATTTGGTTAACATGTTTTCCTTTCTTCCCAATTACTCATATTTTAGAGATGAAAACTGTAGCATCAAAACTTTATTTCCCACAGTAACAGAGAGCTGTTGTAAAATTAGATGGAATAATTGCCACGCTCATCTACAAAAATATTTTCCATAACTTTACTAAACTCTCAAAGCCAGGTTTTGCTCTGTAGGTGACTGTCTTTTATATCTTAAACTGTGAAGCTCACAACCAAAGCAAAGAGCTGGGATGTCACTGTTGCCTTCAGAGATGATAAACCTGTTGATAGAAAGCCAGAGTTCTGCTTTAACACATATTAAGCACCCTAGCCACCAACAGCTACGAAGATGAGGGAGCACCCCAGATAGACTCTGCTTCTGGCATGGAAATCTGTGTCAAAAATACAGCCTGGGCTACAAGAAGAATTTGGTTGGTCCCACAGGTAAAGAAAATGAACGCTTGCTTTATGTTCTCCTGTTTGGGTTTCCTGAATGCCAAAAGCTAGCCCAAAACACATTGTTTTGTAACTTATACGGGAAGGCCTCAAAAGGTCTTATCACAGTGCTTATCACAGTGTCTCAGTTACTTACGTTTTTCTACATACATGCAACATTTCCCCTAAGATTTCTAGCTTTAGTTTTGATAAGGACTATAACCAAGAAATTTGCTTTGTATGCAAAATCTCGGTTTCTGGAAGCCTAAAAGGGCTGCCAAAATATAGCATGCCTGCAAGATGTATTTGCGATAACTACATGCATGTCTATATTATTTACACAGAGAAGCACAGAACTATTTTAGTTCTATGCAATAAACTGTCAGTTGCACCAGACGTGAAACTGACATAAATAATAATACTCAAAGTGCACATACAATAGAATGAGTTCGATTAGCAGCAGCAATTGAAGCACTTTTGCTAGACATTTATATACATGTAGAATGTATATAAGCATCTACTCTATACAGAGCATACACGTAACAACCATGTAAAGATTATAAATACATTGTGTTACTGATAATATTTAAAAATCAGTATTAAATACAGCTGAGGCATCATAGCTGTAAGTTACAAAGTCAAGTTTATTCTAGAATGGCAAAACTTTCAGCAGAAGAGGATACTAGGTAAGTTTCGCTTCCAGCAACAAACGCATCAGAAGGCCACTGGTATAAACAACAAAAGAGATGCTTAAGTAGAAAATAGCCACAGCAGTGAAGAGTAAAATCCAAGATTTAACAAATAAAGAGGTAGAACCTGCTTTTGAAATGGTTCGGGTAACCTGCTGATGTGGGGGCTGTACAACACAGAAGCACTGTGTACGCCAATTCCTACCTGAGGACTGCCCTCTTAAAGATTAGTTTAAGCTCGCAAAAATGGGGACACTTGGGGGAGGGCACTGAGAAACACGTACCCATTTCTTAGGGCTGTGAGAAAAGTAAGAAAAGTAGTAAAGGGGGTTTCCCATTGAAAATAAAAACACAAGGGCAAAGAAATCCTTGCTAACCTCCCTCAGACCGCTACCACTTACCTGAGTCAGTACCTAGACTGTAAGTACCCAGGTCGGGTCAGTTTAAATAACAGAATTCAGCTTAAAAGAGGAACAACTCACAGACCATCTCAGGTAGCACAGAGCATTCCCTGCAAACTCAGAGAGGGGCTGCAAGGCCATCACCAAGCAAGCACACATCACCTGTTGCTCCCTTCCAGGCCCTGCACCGACCTCGGCTTGTCAGCATCCACCTCCCCGCACAACACCCGCATAACACCCTGCCACCACCCACCAGCTCATCTGCACCCCGCTTTCCCCTTCTCCTTCCCCTTCCCCATGGCCTGGGCCGCCTTCTCTCCTTCNGTCTCGGCAAAGATGGCAGCGTCCAGCCGGGCCGAAGTGCTGCGGCTCTACCGGGCCCTGCTGCGGGAGAGCCAGCGCTTCGGCGGCTACAACTACAGGTGCGCTGCGGGGACGGGCTCTGGGGGCGGGCAGCGGCTCCAGTGCTGCTTCTCTCCGCCAAAGCGTGGGGGTAACGGGTGGGGAGGAGGGAAACCGGGGTTGTTCGGGGCTGGGCCGCCTAGGACCTCGCTTCTGGGGGCGCAGGGCCGGCTGTGGCCTCCGGGGAGCCGTGTCCTGGGGGTAGGGAGAGCGCCTGGGGCCGACCCGGCGCGCTGGGGAGGCTCAGTGCCTGGCCCCGGGCTGCCTCAGAAGCTCCAGGTTATGGGCCCTCCCTGGGGTGGGAGAGAGGACAGAGGCTTTTTCGAGCCTGGAGCACCTCGGGGCTCCGCCGGGTGCTGCCCTTCTCCTGTGGGGGGAAGGCCCGGGGTTGCTGGAGGAAGCCGGCTTCCCGCCGCCAAACCCTGCGGCCAGGGTTGCTGGAGGAAACTGGCTTCCACAGCGCCATGTGCTGTGTGCCATGAGGGAGCAGGGTTCACTCCTTTCGCTGCTCAGGGTGGCCGGCTCTTGGTGAAAGAGCACCGTTTTTTGGCAAAGGGTATGCCTGGCTGCCTGCTACAGGCATAGGCCTGGTCTCCGATAAATATCTGCTGCGTTCACGGGGGGAGCTCCCCACCAGCACTGGTGAAATTGTGTTATCCACTGGCGGTTTATTCAATTTACTGCTCGGCTAGACCTCGGGCTGAGACACGTGAGCTACCTTTGCTGTGAATCATCTTCTGCCTGGCAAGAATTGGGAACAAAAGCCTTTGAACTTGCATAACCATGGTGAGCTCAGCACTCTTCAAGGCATAAATATCTCCCAAACCTCAAGTGTGAGGGAGTGCCCCGAGAAGAAAGGCGATGGAGCTGAAACTGAGCTAGCACTAATAAACCTTCATTGCTCACTCCGTGCAGCAGCATGTGCATGCACCATGTTCCCGTCCTCCTTTAGTTCCCCTGTTGTCAAGGCTTCCCCTTGCTCTTTGCTGTCTATTTTGACTAACAAAGCGAGAATTGAGCAACCTGCTCTAGTGGGAGGTGTCCCTGCCCGTGGCAGGGGGGTTGGAACTTGGTGATCTTTAAGGTCCCTTCCAACTCTAACCATTCTATGATTGTATGTAACAGCAGTGGATTGAGGCCTATGAGATGTGCAGTTGGTGAACAGTTGAGTGTAGCTCCCATCTGGGCCATGGTGTGTTTTCAGCAACGGGTTTGTGCTGAGAGGTGATCAGTGAGGAAGCTGAGTCCCCGGCGGTGGGAAGAAGCAGGTCAGCACCACCTCACAGTGGCTGTACCAGTATTGATGGCACCAGCCTTACAGACCACATGGACCCCCCTCTGCTCAGCCCCTTGCTGTTGGAGCACAGGGGACTTTGGAAACCATTGTCATCTCTCCTCTATAAACCGTACCCAGAACCCAGCCACCCTCCCCAGGTCCCCCAGAAATGAAGTAGGTACTGGGGTAGGGATGGAGAGCATCTTGGCATGCAGCTCAAAGGCAAGGCTATCACATGGCAGTAGTTGCATCAATGAGTTTTCTGCTTAATGCAATTCAAAACTTCTCATTCTTTTTCTTTTAGTGTTTTTATACCAGCAAATTTTAAAGGATAGAAATCATATAAGTTACATGCTTACCTTGTTTATCTAATTTTTTTGACACTGTATCATGGTACCAGTTACCCTTTTCTTAAAGGAAAGATCTTATTTTTTGATGGGCCTGTCCTTAGACACTGTAAAATCAGCGACTGTATAAAATCTTGCAGTGTACATACATGGTGAACACTAAGAGCAGTAGCAGTTTTTAGCAAGAAGCAATCAGCAGATACACTGTATGTAAAGATCTGTTGGGACCATAAGAACATTTCTGCGTTGGTCGTTATGCTGCACCCATAGCTAAAATGGACACTGCACAAGTTTCTTCTGTGCCAAGATAAGCAGTCCTGCTGTGTCCTCAGGGCTGCTGTAATGTGATATGGTAGTACTCTGCAGTAAACCTAATGACTTTGTAAAGAACCAACTTGTAGCAAAGTAGAAAATATTAAAGCTTAATCTTATTGATTCATGATTTCGGTTACAGAATTTCAGAATATTTTATTATTGTAAACGGAGCATATTTATCAGTGTACGTCTGGAGTATGATCAGCTGGTTATTTTCTCCTTATTTGCTTGCTGTGCTTTTAATTGTGTACAGATTGTGATGGCAAAGTCAATATTTTTTTGTGATTTTCCCAGTAAATATATTCTGTATGTCATCTAGTAGTATCAAATTTTCTTCAAGCACCCTGAAGGACTTTTAGTACCTTAACTGAGAAGAATAACATTCATATCTTAAAGTAGCTGAGGTCACCACTGACAGCCTTCAGAATAGCAACACAAAGCAGCATCTCCAGACTTCTGCAGTAAATTTTACGGAGTGTTTGGAGGCCCAGATGTGTAGGCCAGGTTGTAACAGCAGGGAGACAGAATTTAGTAGACCGTGAGTAATTCCACATCTACCCTTCTGCCCTGTTAACCATGCAGGAAGTCGGAGGAAGGGAGAGTGATTTGTGCGGGAGGAAAATCATTATGCAAAGAGGAAAGATGTTAGGTTTTGAGTCAAAAAGGGGGTTCTTCATGAACTTCTTTTTTCTTCTGCTTGGTTGACAAAAAGCTGATCCTTTGATGGTTTATAATGTGTCAGATTACAGCCCTCTGTGGCCCTCCTTTGGACCTCTCCAGTCTGTCTACATCTCTCTTGAATTGCGAGGACCAGAACTGGTCACGGTACTCCAGCTGCAGCCTGACAGGCACTAAGTAGGATGATCATGTCTATTTCTGCTAGTAATGCCCATGCGGGATGCATCCCAAGATCCAATTTCCCTTCATTCTGTAGTGGCACACCACTGACTCATGTTCAGCTTGTTGTCCACCAGGACAGCCCAGGTCTCTTTTGACAAGGCTGCTCCCAGCCACGCTGATTCTAGCCTCCACTGGGCTATTTGTTTATGTCCTTCCAGGTGCAGGACTTTGCACTTGTCTTCATTAAAATTCATACAGATTTTGTTTAGTCTTTCTCTGAAAGATTTTTAGCAACATGTAGAAAATCTTTGTTTTAAAAATCTCAAGGTGCTTATGATAAACACAGCTTTTTTTTTGTTGTCTGTTTTGAAAGAAAGTTTAGGAAGTAAAAATTAAGGTGTTCCACTATACAGCGCAGAGCATGTTCTTAAGGTATATTTAGTCTTTTGGCATTAAAGCTTTTCTTCAGGGGGAACAAAAAAAAAAATGGTTGTGGTTCCTATGTTTTTGCACTCACCTTAAAATTTGAATTTAATGTAAAATTTTGTTGAGACAAAGTTTTAACATTAGAACTTACATTTCTACAGTTTGAGGTCTTCTGTGTGCATGGAATCAGAGCGATGAGCTGCTACTCTCCTAAGTCCAGATGAGTCTGAAAAAAGAAAAAAGGTTTATAGTCCGTGTCATTTAATTTGGCGCTGATGACACCAAATGTGTAGAGGTGGTATACAAGTGTATCAGGTATACAAGCTGATCTGTGTTTAAGAAAAATATTAAGCTGATGATCATTGCTGTGTATGCAAGATTTAGTCTGTTTATTCTGAACAGGGAAATGGAAAAAGGAACTATGTCAGATGCCAGCTGCTGTTACGTACAGATTGACTCTGACTTGTGATTAAACACAAAAATAAGCAGAACTGTCCTTGAACACTTAGACAGGAGGTCTGGTTTAGCAATGCGCCATTTCTGATTGTTTCTCGGTGTTTTAGGCTAAGGTGAGAAACTGGGGCATACCAGTATATTAGAGTACTCTTTGTTCTTTTAAATTTTCTGCATGCTTGATGGCAAGATTCTTAGATACTATGTTCTGGAGAAAGATATGAAACTGCTATAGGATACTTTTTGAACACAAATTTAATGTGAGATATTAAAAAAAAAAAAAAAGTATTCATCCACTCATTTCCCACATGGAATTCCAATTCTTTATTTTTTAAGAAGCAATGTGAAAAATTTCTGTTTTAAATTCTACCTCAGTTTTTTGCCTTCTTTGTTTTTATCTATCTTCTAGATGTTTACATCTTGCTCAGAAGGTCATTTTATTGCATCTGTCATTTGAGAGTTGTTACTAGTTGTTTGAGAATGAAGGCAACCTTTTTTTCTTCCTCCTTGGCAGTTGGGAACAGGTGCTGTGTCTAACTCCTTCAGAACTTGTGTGCCTTGGCATGAGGGGAACTTTTGGTGGAGCATGAATGCACAGTCAGTACATTGCAGTTGTTTCTTGATTCTGTTCTTGCGTGTGGGACCTGGAAGCTTTCTTACATTTTGCAACTGAATTCAATATGTAGGACCTTTGTGGGTCCTCCTGCAGCATACCTGATGTAGAAACTTGTATGAGTGGTTATAAAATGTAAAACTGTTGTCCTTAGACAAAATTGGTTTGTCTGTTTAATAGACCAACTTTTCTCAGGTTGCTTTACATGTCAGCCTAGCCTATAGTCCATTCCTTTGGGAAAGAGGGCTGTTGACAGCTGATCGAGTAGGTCAGCTTGTCAGGCTGCAAGGGCTTTCTGCTCATAGGCTGCACACTGAGGGGTTTGTGCTATTGGATTTCAGCAAAGGCTTCTTCTGGCCATGCAAAGGAGGGGAGCTGCTCGGAAGATGCAAGGAAAAGGATGACCAGCAATCAGTTATAACTGCCATAGTAATTCAGGCTGTCTGCTACTGCGTAGTTCCTGTCTCAGTGGTTCCTCACACCAGGGAAGGAGCAAGCTGTGGAAATTGTCAGATACACACAGGTGCAAATTCAGAGCATTCGCAAGAGCGGATGGATTTTTGCACAAGTATAGGTTGAGATGACCTGTTTTGCATAATGACCTATTCTTCAAGGAGGCATAAAGCTGTAAGATTCTGCTAACAACTCTTGACACCATAGGTTTCTTTCTCTTCCTCCCAGCGTACCTTATTTCATCACTTTAATTGAAAAATCTTACTTTGCCTTTAGTCCCTTTTATATAGAATCTGGTAACTGGTTCTTTTTGCACTTTTATCACTCAGGTAATTCAACAACCACATTAAAATTTTACATGTGACAGTTATCCAAGCTGAATAAGCCTTTTTCTCCCTGGCTCTCCCAATAAAGTTTGTGACTGACAAGATCTGCCAGCAGACTGTCAGCTCTTGGTATGGAGTTTTTGTGTGTTAGGGAGGAAAAAAAGACCAAATGGTGATTTATTTAAAAAAATAATGCAAAACAATAATGAGAAAATAGAGACGCATCGTATTATAGAAAGTACTGTGTTCTGTCCAAAAGTGATAGTTTGTAGCTGAGATAAGAAACACAGGAAAAAATAAAACTGTCAGTTCTGTCCAGCAGAGCTGTCTGACTTCTTTGTAGGAGTAAGGTGACAGAACTGCAGCTTTACAGTATCCATTTTTCCCTTGGCTGCACACAGAAAGTGAGTAACTTATTTTTCCTTCTCACTGTGTAATTGCTCATTGTGTTCTGAGTGATCATAAACTTAGGAGGATTTGAGTTAATTTCCCACATGATGAGTACGTGGCTATCTCTGTAATCTACTTGAAAACTATAAAAAAAAGTCAGGGCTGCAAGCAGCTGTGGTATTCCTGAGCTGGGGGGTACAGGGTGCTTTCCATCCTGTGCTGTTGTGGACACCTGCAGTTACATCAACCGAAATCATGGGCAAAAGGGCACTGCACATTTGCAGATCAGTTTTGTAGAGCGTTCACACATACTTGTGGCTGGCCTTATTAATATCTCTTTCTTTTGGGGAGTTAAATTTTGGGCATTATTTCAGAGACCACATACCATGTAGGTATTTTGCCATTATGGTATTTTAGGGTCTTTTACCTATATTGCCTTATTCTGTAAGAAACACGTATGCTTGAATAGAGATGTCGGTATTTTAAAAGCTCTGGGTGGTGCTCAGTCTGCTGATGGGGTGGGAACTGTGAAAAAGACTGAGATGATTACACTCTAAATTGTAGTAAAACATGGAAGTGCATGCACTTTTGGGGAAAACCTGGAGGTATAAGAACATGATTTTGGATTGTCAGCATTTTGGTCTGACGGTATTGAAGTATTTCAATTTGACTTTAGTATTCTATGTATAAAATATTCTGGAAAGATAACTAAAGCATTTTGTTCCCAAAATGTACCATCAAAATATATTTCTCTGAAAAGAAACTTTAAACCGAATAGAAACAATCTTTCAATTTTTTAATTAATGTTTCCCAACTGAAAATCATTTCATCAAAGTTCTGTTAATCATGTTCATTAGGAGTTGTTTTTTTTTTTTTTTTATAGATTTAAAGGTACATTCAATTTACCTTTGTAAAGTTTGTTCTTCCTAAACAAGAAAGGATGTCTATGCATTGGTTTTGATGTAATTTTCTTTACTTCCTTTTTTGGGCAGAGGATTTTTGAATAGTAATAACCTGGAGGAAGAGTTTGGAGCGCATACATGACGCAGAGAGTTGTGGATAAATTGAAATTTTATGGTTGGAAGACAAATGAGTGGTGTCTTCCACAGAAGACTGATTAATGGACTTTGTTACTTTAGTAAAGGCACCCAAACAGAGTAAATGTGATGTGGTTGTTATCCAAGACATTATTTGTGTTGTTTGTATAGCACAGTAGAACAGGGACATTTTTCTTTTTACGTAAGATTTAATTATCAGTAGAATTTGTTTGAGAACTAATGAGAGTAACAGAAAAATTACTGCCTCTGGCAGTGATTCATGCCGATAGAGACATGCATATGATTTCTGGTAAATGAAAAACTTTGTAATGTAGTAATAGTTTTTATGTATTGAAATGGTGTCCTAGCTCACTTTCTCCTTTCCTTACTCTTGGATGTGGCTTTAACATTTAGATTCTTGCTGTATCCATCTCCATGCTGCCCATGATGAAAAGATGCTGACATAGTAACATCAAGACTTACTCAAGACACAGTAGAGACAGGCTGTTATTTGAAGTATTCTTTGGAAGATCAGCATTCTGGATCTTTAAAAGAAAATTGCAAAAAAAAAAAAAAAAAATCCATGGCTGCAGTCTATCAAGCAATGTTTAGAACCATTTGCTGCAGCAACAGATAGCAAGGATGCTGTCTCAACTATCTCTGTGATAAAACTCTTCCCATGGCTGCTTGCTTTTCAAAGAAAAAACAGGCATGAAAAGAAAACTTGTTTGATTTTCTTGTGTGTGTGAATACTTGGGACAGCTGTTCCAAAACATTTTGTGCACAAGGTGTCCTCAGTGAGGAGTATTTTTGGGATTCTTCTTGATATTATAGTTTTTTCTCAAAGATGAAGGTGCAGCAAATCATTCAGACGATATTTGGACTAGATTTTTCTTCAACATCGTATTTGTTACAAGGTCTTATGAAAAACTGCTGCTTATATCTGTTTTTTTTTCTAACTTTTTAAATAAATAGCAATTGGTCAAATTGCATTTAAGTCTTCTAAGAAAAAGAAGCTTACGCACAAAGTAGCAGGTGTGTGTACGCATGAATGAATATAGATACCAAGACATCAGGAATTCACTTCTGCTCCATCCCGGTGATCCTTTTTCAAAAATCGCTGTTTTAAGCAAGCTGTGAAACCATTGTAGAAGTTAAAGAAAGTGTAAGTGTGTTAGTCTTACTACAAATGAATCTCCATTGAATTGCAGTGCTGCTCTTTATTTTATTTTTTCTTGAACTCAATAGCATTTAGATCAAAAGATGTTTAACTTAAATTTAGAAAATGCTGATTTATAAGTTGACATAATTAACTGTGTTTTTAAGATACTTTGCAAGAAACTAGTATTTGCATAAATACAGCTCCATGGACATTTTGCATCAAATCAGCATGAGATTCAAAATGTCTTGTGGGATTCTGAATAGGACAGCTATCAGGTTCTCCACAAGCTTCAGAAGGGCTGTCAAGTCACAACAATGAATCTGCTTGTCTGGCATATCCTGGTCTAGAACCATTTCAAGACCTGTTTCTAAATCATTAGTTTGTATAAGAGTAAGATTGTCTTACGTTAGCTGCCAGAGGATGTACATGTTGAAAAATAAAAAAATAAAAATCTTTCCCTGAAATTATAATCAGTTCTAATATATTGGCAATAATCACTAATCTGTTATGGTATTGAAGCTTGTATAATTGAACTTAGTTCTGTGACTTTAAGTGCCTCTGAGAATAATTTATTGTGTTCTGTGAGGTCAGACTTTACAGAGTTGTCTCCATCCTTCTCTTGCACAGCATGTGCTTGTTGCTAACTAGTATTTGCTTGCAGGTTACATGGTATTTTTGTTTGGTACCATTTATTTACTTTGTTTCTCCAACAAATATGCAGATTATCTCAACGCTCAGTTGCAATTACAGGCAGATGTAAACATCTGTTCGCTGTTTGCCAAAGCCCGAGGAATGTAGGCAGAGGCTTCCTCAGAGTCTTCATGTTGGAGAAAATCGGTTTATCTTGTGGGTAGCTGCCGTTGATGGTTCCACGTTCAGTGAATGTGTAACTACTTTTCTGCAGACTGTGTTAGAATAGCAATGAGAGTGAAATGTAGTGGGGGCGGGGGAGTGTGTGGTTCAGAAGACATCCTGCATTTGCATTGTTAATCAGAGTTAAGAACTGGGGAACTGCAAGTGGAAGGAGCTAGGTACAAGCCATCACATTTTGGCTAGTTTTGGATTGAATTGCTAGTGGAGTTCTCTGTGAAACAGTAATAGTAATTCATTCATCGAAATGTGCATCCGCTCATAATCAATGTTTTTATTTACTTAAATAACATCGGACTGCTTCCTTCTCAGAAAAGTGTTTTAAAGTCAATACAGCTCAAATGAAGTGCTTAAGACATAGTACAAGCCATGGTACATCCTAAAAGTATATGGCTTGAATTATGTTCTGGATGTCAAGTAGAAGTGTGTTGTATTGCCTTGAAACTAACCTGCTGTGAAGTTCTGGAAAACATCTTTGGCTTGCTTAAACTATCCTAGCATTTTTCTAGTCCAATAAATTAGCAAATAGGTTTTCAAATTAATGGTATCCACGTATAAACTGATTTTGAAGAGAGAAACATTTATTGATTGATCTAAGTAGTTTTATCACTGTCCAGAGGTGTCTCACTCATAATGCTTTTTCCCTGATCTGACTAATTTACAATATGAAAATAAATGTTCAAGTGTTATGTTTACAAAACAATAGTAAGAAATATATTTCATGCAGACGTCTAAACAGGTCTTCTGATTTCCAGAACTATTGAACACCTATATTTTACTGAATTTGTTGATTTATTGTTTTCAGTTTGTAATTTATACCCAAAATTGCTGCCTAGTATTTGAAGGGTTTGAATGTAAAGATTAATATTTATCAAATTGGTAGTAGCACCTTCACAATTGCCTCCAAAAGCAATGGGAATATAGGATGAACATAGTCCTACCAACCACAGCAATACAGTGTTGGGCAGATAGGTATACTATACTTACATACTTAAACACAGCTCCTTGTTCTGTGAACTAGCAGCAATACTTACTAACCTATTTGGATTTTGAGGGTTGATTGTGGGGTTTTATTTCCTAACAATTTGTTGCAATCCTTGAAGGAGAAATTCTCTATCAGTGCGAGTTATTGCTACCATTAGCTGGGAACCTGATACTTCTGCAACCTCTGCGAGTAATTTGTTCTGAGATTAGAAACCTTTTCTGTTACCCTGGGGAATGGAAGGTCACGTTGTGTGTCAAAGGGAAGGTAATCTGCTCTGGTCATAAAATTTTATCCTGAAAACATTGTTATGATAAATAGACCACTCTACCTCTTTTCCTCTCCTGATATCTCATGCAATAACCTTAGCCAGTACTTAGATGAGTTATTGAGTTTTAAGCCAGATGTTAATTTCACATTTAGAGTAATTGTTATCTGAGAAGAACTTCTTTTAACAGCTGTGTGCATATGAAAGGGAAAGGAGTTGGTATTTGCTGTGTGTTGTGGTGTTTCTTACTTGCACATATAAGACAAAAAAAAAAACAAACCCAAACAATGAAGTGCTACCATCACTCATGTGAGCAAGTATTTTCTTGTGATTTTAATTAAAAGTACTATTAAATACTATTTATAAGCTATACTATAGTTTTAAATGGCATTTTTTTTGCTTAAAATGCATAACTTTTTGTGATATATAAATGTAACAGTCTGAACTTAAATCTTGTTCAACAAAATACATAAATATAGATTATATATTGTAGAAATAGAGTAAGGTGGGGTGTTTTTTTTCTCATTTCATAGTGTAAGCTTCTGAAAGAGAATGTTAAGATACTGACTGGAAAGCTTTAAAAATTACTGACCTTTCCTTTAGCTTTGTCTTCACCTTTAAATTTTAACATCTGAATTTAACATACTTAGGCTTTACTAGATTAAAAGACAATACTTTGTTAATGTTTCTCTTCTTGAAGAAAGAAAATTGATCCCTATCTTTGTCTTCCTGAATGTTTCCAATCTCCCTTTCTGTTACAGTGGTTAGATGTGTCAGCAGAAGATCTGTCAGTAGGATTATTGAATGACTTCTGTTCACTTGCCTAGCATAGTTTAAGTTTTAAATTTAATTTTGTTTTTCCATCTGATATTTAATTATATGTTGTCTGATCAGATCAATGTATTGCATTGCGTTCTGGGACCTACAGTTCGGAGAGGAAGAATGTATGCACCACTTCTAGAGGTGGGGGCCTTACATAGCTCAAAAGAAACATTTTGACTGGTAGATACTTTTAGCTTTGTAATTGGCAGATCATCCATCCCACGTTGTTCTTTAGAGTAGTTGTAGAAAATATAATTGAAAAATGGGTGTAACTATTTCCTTTTATGTGAAGTAGCTTTCAAGAATGGTGTATTACTTCATTTAGGATTCGGTATTACTTTGATTCATATCTTTTGTCTGGACTTCAGAAAGATATGTAGGATGTAGAGGTCCTGAGAAGCTGAATTTATTCTCAGGTATGTTTGAGCTGATCATCAATATGCTCCAAAGATCAAGAGCTGTGGGCATTTTGTTCCGTAGATAGACTGGAAAGGGTCTGGCTTTTTTCAGTGTTTGAGCTGATAGCACCTGGGATGCACAAGGAGTAGAGAGCCATACAGTGCAGAAAGCTGAGGTGGATAGAGGTGCTACGTAACTTCTGTGGATGAAGATCAGCTGTGTCTGACTCTCACCCTCAAATCTGCCTCTCTGACATGGTCTGTGAGTGAACCAATGACTCAACTTTGCCAGGCAGAATATTCTTTTATCTTCAGATGTTGCCTCTCTTCCCCTGTGGTTGCTTCTGCTCTTTTATCAGCTAAGAAGCTGCATCTGATTTCCTCTGGGATGAAGTGACATCCAGAATTTGTACTCACTGCATTTCTGTGTTACAGTCACAGCTGAGGCTTGGATTTTCAGTCCCCATTTCTTTTGCTCATGTTATCATCTGTAAAGTTTGTGAAGGCTTCCATATCCTGTAACTAGTTAAATACAAAAAAGTATAGAACGAAAGATCTAGTTTACTTGACTTTCTGTGCCTTAGGTAGCATTCACACTGTTCAAAACAGTCTGCCTTTTTATTTTTTTTTTCTGAGCCTTTGGTGACATAATCTCAGCAGTCTGTATCTGAGCTTCCTGAAACTTTTCATGTATTGTCCAAAGGCACTGTATATACAATTCCAAACGTCTAAAAATACTATTTGGTACTCTGCCTATTGTATGTTGGATGGTGATTTTGTGTTCCAATTCCAATTTATTTATTTTTTCCAGGCTATAGATTTGACTAATAAGCTTTGCATATATTAGAATTTTCTATGCTGCTAAGTATTACATTGTAATTTCAAATATCCATCATTGTTGTCAAAACTGATGTTGCAGATTTGCTAACCTAAACATGCAGTGCTTTGCTATAGATGAGGGAAGGTTATTGAGCCATATGGTAATGGCAGGCCCAGTGGGGGATGTTTGTCACCACTGACTGAGTTATAAGAAACAAAGATTTTTGGATAAGCTGTAAAGCTGATACAAGTGGATGAGAAGATAAAGTTTAGAGAATAACTCCACTATTCAAAATCGTGTAGTGTGTTGTCTGTAAGCAGACAGAACACGTGGTCTGTTACTTCATATGGATTGTTTAATAATTATATTTAAGGTTCATTGTTGTCAAAAGATGACTGGATTCTATCTAATTTCGATGTTATTTCTGTTACTAGATTGATTTTCTACCTATAATGCTTAAATTCTTCTTTATCAAAAGAAAAAAAGCAGGGTTTTGAGAATTTTTTGCTCAAAAAGAGCAAAAATCAAGAGGCAAAATTAATCATCTCTGTTATAAAATTAAAGGGTTGATTTTGCGAAGTAAAACTCTGTTAGGAGTCTGTTCTGTACACTGAAAATTGCTAGCCTGTCAAAATGATCAGCAAAACTTCACCTTAGATAACCTTTAGAGAATTATTTCTTAAAGTGTTTATTAAGTCAAAATATCTCAGTTACTATTTTAAAACTGTATGCTGTCAGGCTACTTCTGATACTCAGTCTCTTCTCTCTTCTAAGGAACTGGCATTTTTATCATTTCCATATTAAAAGAATAATATGGGTATTGTAAATTGATGTTTACTCGGTTTAAATCTCTGGTATCAGCAATAATGCTGTGTTTCAGAAATGTTCAATCAAAATCTCATTATCATCCAACCACACTGCAGTCCAAGAAGTATCCCAAGGCTTTATGCCTTGTTGCTTAATTGAAAAACCTGAGCGCTATTGCTTCATCAAAGAGAAATCATTTTCTACTGACAGGTGGGAAATACTTGCATCCAGCAAGACTAAGTGCCCAGTGGGTTTCTAAATGAGCCGTCCCCAAGAGGTGCAGTACAGTTAGCCCTCTTCAGGGTACTCAAGTCACAAGCTGAAGTATGTCTCTTCTTAGTCTGGAAGATAACCCCAAGTCGTGTTGAAGAGAGAAATTCTGGTCACAGTGCTGGACTCTAATCTTTCTAGAAAAGTATAATGGAATTCATGATGGCAATTCAGAGTAGGCCAGACTTTTTTTTAAGAACTGTTCAGAAATAGCACAGTGAACGAAGTGGTATATATCTGCCTCAAAAGGAGGAAGAGACAAATCAGCCTTGTCAGGGTCTGAACTTGCGGTTTCAAGGCATTCCCCACCTGGTAATTGGACTGCTGAGCTGCCCAGGTGTCCTGGTGAGTGGTCGCTGGGGTCTTAGCAGTAGAAGCTTAGCAGAGAGTGATTTGTCATTGCAGGCCACCAGGACACTTTTCATCTGTGGCAAATTCTGTTTCTAGTTCCTGCAGCACATCCTTGCCTGGTGCCTAGTTAACTGAACACCTTGTTCATTTGGGTACTTCACTGGTAACCCTCTTTTTTAACCTCTTCTGTAATATTACATTGCAGTTGCAACTCCAATTAAGATTAAAAAAAATGCTTTTGTTTGGACATCCATCCTTTTTTCTTTTAACCCTGTGTTTAATTGTATAAGACACAACTACTTCTCTATGAAGTACTTAACTCTCAGTCTCAAATACGCATCTGTTGTCAAATGTTTTTTTTAGTATTAAAGGGTATTAAATTTAGTATTAAATTACCTTTATTGATGTCTTTTAATGAGACCTTTATAGAGGAAAAAGGAATGAAAATATATACATATATATATATGGAAATATATATATATACAGATACACGTAAATAATCATTCCCACTGAAATAATTCTGCAGTTGGAGACATCCTCACTAATGCTAATAAAAGTTTAAGGTAAGCTAAAATTATTTTTCTGCAGATTTCTTTTTTTATTATAAAATCTTTCCATTTTTAAATTGTAATTCTGAAAATTCAGTTAGGCAAATCTCATCTGGTGCACATTTTGCTAGTAATAGTGAGAAATTCTGAAAATTCATGCTGTTGTTACCTTAACTTAATAGATATTAACTGGAAGGAAGAATGGTAAGAAAATATAGTTAGTGAAAGTAACTAACGATATTTTATAAAAAGGATCCCTCCCTTGATATAATATTGCTGAAATCCGTGTCTCTCTTGTATGTTGTGTCCTTTAATAAAAACATCAAATCCTTCATTTTAGAATTGTTAACTACAGTGGGGTTCCTAGAAGCTGGCTACTGATTGCTTGCCTTAATTTATTAAATACAACTTAAGCTAATATGGAAAAGTGCTTTTACTCTATAGCTTTTTTGAAAGTCTTGAATATTCTAACCTGCTGGCCTGTTCCCTTGTAATCAAATTTGCTTACACAGGTTGTGTGCCACAGTTCTCCTCCTTTCTTTGCATACGTGCTCAACGACTTACAGTTTGTAATAGCTGTTTTGTTTCATAGCTTGTTGCCTATGGCTGTGATGTGATCGGATCCATTACTGCATTATATTTGTTCACAGTCACAAAGACGAGATACCAACATGTTTGCAAAGCTCTTGGAAAGATGACTTAAACCTTTAGTGTGTCGTGATACTGGTAAATGCAAAGTGGTGTTTAGAAAAACATTTCTTGGCCAGGCTTATTTGGAAGGTATGCTGCTGAGGACTTAAAAGCAGGTATGTCTTTATGGTGTTTCAGCTTCCTTTCTTATACTCCAGTTTAGCGGAGCACAAAGATGTGAGAGTGAAGACTTGGGGGAAAAAAATGTTGATTTTTTTGTTTGGTTTTTTTTTTCTGGTCGGGCATGACATAAGTAAACATTTTGAAACAAAAATATCTAAATCCCCAAGCAACTATTACTTTCTCAAGTACGTCTGTTGCAATTTCATTTTTCCTTAATAGCTGTTGTTCCAGACTTCACTTCTTGTAGGCTTCATTTTTATGAGGACACGTTAGGTTTTCGATTGCGCTTTGGGGAAGGAAAAAGATGAACTCGTTGAAAGTAGAGGTGAACAACCCAGTATTAGGAAAAAGGCTGTTTTCTAACTGTAACTCTGTGGTTTTTACTATTATCTGGGGGCAGTGTTGCCTCTGAACTTTAGCAGGTAGTGCCCATTTCCTTTGAGTCTCTGGTAATGTTTTGGCCCTGGCATTATTCTTGCGTTAACCTCCAACCACTCTTTCTGTTTTCTGCTGAAAGGCATCTGTTGCCTTGTGTAGCCATCCACCTGCAGTGGCTTTGGTCTGAAATTGTTGCACTGAGTCTATTACCCATTGAGAACACACTTTTGCTTTAATTGGGAGTTAATTGTGTGACAGGTGCACGTAAGGAGGCATTGCAAAAAGTGTTTTGGGTGTGCATAGGTAAGAGCACTGAGTGAATATATTCACCTGTACACTCTTGCTTGGGTCCTGCTGTTGCTAACTTGCTAGAAGCTCTTTGCAGAAGATAAAATCCAAGGTCTTCTCTATTAAAATTTCAGTGCTCTTGGATGATGAAAAAGAAATCCCTTGTTGCATCTTTCAGCCATTTTCCAGTAATTTTTCAGTATCAGTTTCCAAAGAACGGTGTGAAAAATAGTAGATTATGAAATGTAGTTCGAGTTTTCATTTGCAGTGATGTTTCTTGATGAACAGTGTTGTATTCCTAGGATGTTTCCCAAAGGTCTATAGGAGCTGTTTGAGTGTACTGTATGTAGAATTGCTTTCCTACTCTGTCTCTCTGGAGAGTTTGTTTGGTACCCTCTCACTGTAGAATCTCCTTTGTTTATGTGGCTTGCCCAGCCTTTCTGAGTGGGATCTATCACAAACCGTATCCATCTAGATCAGTATTACTGTATTCCTTCCTCCTCAGTGCTAATGCTCATCCAGGCCCATGCAGAGCTTATGGAGCTAGCTAATCCAGGAGGAAAAAAAACCCTAACAAAGCAATGAAAAAACGTTCAGTCTTTTAGTAGGTTGGCCTTCTGTCAGATTATTAAGTCTGACTGGCTCTCCTCAGGGCCAAATACGAGGCTGGCTGTGCGTGTCGGAGGGAGACAGTGGGAGGGTTTTTGCCTACCAGGGTGGGTGGCAAAATTGCAGCAGCTCCCTTCATTCACTTTAGTCTAAACTTGTTGCCACACTGTATCCCCTCGGTTCCTTTCTGCCAGCTTGGGTAAATAATCATCCATAAGGCAGAGCATCCCTTTCACTTGCCAGTATGCTTTTCATCTGTTGCACTGTCTTCACGTAGTGCTCCTCTTAAGTTAGTGTTGTAAAGTCATGTGAAGATAGCCATGTGTTCTTTGCCGCTGGCGTTTTGACTTGCACCTTCGAATGGTACATGATTGGTTTGTGTGTTTATGCTTATTGAAGCAAAAATGCACACCGTTAGAGTAGCTGATCAACTGACCAGTCTGTTCATCAACCAGAAGATCTTTGGAGTGGTACTCTTTAAAACAAAACAAAACAGATATATATGTGAATGAACAAGTTCTTTTCATAGCATGTGTATTTTTATGATGTTGCTACACACGTTACTGTACTTTAAAAAGAGCTCGGTTGTTCATGGACTTGCAGCAATATCACAGCTCTAATGTTAGTACTAGCTTTTTTAGTACACACTCAGTTCAGAAACTCTTGAAGTGTAGAGAGTATTGAGGTTTGGAATTTATGCCGCTCACAACTCTTATTGGATATAAAAAGCTGTTGTTTTAAAAAAACCCGAACACACACTCCCCTCCCTAAAACTGCCAGTTTGTTTATATATTGACTTAACACTTTTTAAAAAATTTTGAAAGAATTTGAGTGTTGGAGAAATGTTCCACTGGCACGTCTCAATGGGGAATAAAGGGTGTTTTGCGGTCATTATAGTAGTGGGTTTGAGCTTTGGGTTCAGCTTGTCCTTATTTTAAGTGATATTTATAATGCCAGTGTAACCTTAATAAAGATGAGTACCGTGATACAGAGCTAGTCTTTGAAGTGTGTTTAGAGGATACTGGAGATGTATTGATTTAGCTGTAGGGTTAAGAACATTTTAAAGCTTATGTAAAATAGCTTCATTTGTGTGTTAATGTTCATAAAGGTTTAAAGAAATTACAAAAGGAAAAAACAGTGCAACTTTCTGACTAGATAAAACTGGTCAGATGATGTTTTCTAAGTACATATCTTTTCTATCTCAACAACTGTTTGATATAATGAGAGGAAGAGAGAGAATGAAAGAA
Organism: Thinocorus orbignyianus; assembly: GCA_013400375.1. Classification (NCBI taxonomy): domain Eukaryota; kingdom Metazoa; phylum Chordata; class Aves; order Ciconiiformes; family Thinocoridae; genus Thinocorus; species Thinocorus orbignyianus. Next base: position 87,044 of record VXBW01000387.1, read on the forward strand.
TTAATGCACCATATGTACGAAACCAAAAAAACAGTCTGTAGGTGTTATACTGAACAAGAGTTTGTCTTATCTTTTTTTTATGTAGGTAGCATTCACTCATTTGCATTGCATTTTGAAAGGCTTGTACCCAGTAATGGATACTTGATGTTTGTTGTTTTTCCTTTTAAGCTAAATATATGTATATATATGTATAAAAGGTCTTTGTATCTTTCAGAAACCCTTTCTTTCTTGCAGAAAATGTTATATGCATCTGCACAGTTTGACCTTACATATGTATGTGGGGTGATTAGAAATCCATCCATTATCAAGCACCAAAATCACACTACGTCTTAATAATTTGATGGTGTTTCTTTATTAGGAAAAAAAAAACCCAGCTTCCCCTTCAAATCTTGCTAGGACAGCAGCTGCAGATGAGAATGAGCTTCCATATTTAATACATCCTATTAACTTCACACATACAAACACACACTCACTCACTTACTCACGCACCCCAGTGTCACATTATAGGTGAACGGGCCCTAATTAAAAGCATGCACCATCTGCTGGTGTGTGGCAGCAGGGTGGCACTCCATAACCATCCTGATTTCTGTGATTGAAATGTATTATTTATGAGCTCAAAGAGAAAATATGCGGTTTGGCTGGTGGAGGCTGCGTTTGGAGCTGGATAGCACCACCTAATGGTACGGGGTGCCACTGACTGTTCATCTTTGCTCTTCTTCCTCTCTCCTACCCCAATATTTTTATTTTTCAACATCGTCTTTGGAGTTTTTTATGATTGTGTTTTAGTCAATTTTCTGTCTCATGTTTCACAACTGAAAATGGTTGTTGAAATATTACACTGTTTGTGGTGTTTGCAGCAGCCTTTTTTTCCTTCCAGCACCACGCATAGGGTTTTACTTTCTGTAGTAAAAATGATACTCATGTGATGTGGTGGTAGAGAAGCAGGACATTATCAAGATAGCTGAGAGGATCAGTTTACTGCCATTTCTCCTTCCACTCCCAAGCATGTGTGTAATGAATGTATCTACTGCTCAGTCTGAAAATTTTCTTTGAATATCAAAATTTGCCCTATTTTTTATTGAGCAGTACACTACAGACTGCATAAAGGTTCTGTACTGGATTGAAAAGAAAGGGGAGAGATTTGGAGACAAGTTGCAGCTTTGGACCTTCCTCTCTGAAAGCAGAGATCACAACCTCTTCCTGTTTGCAGAGGTTGTGTCCTATTATTGCTCCTTAGTGGAAAAATGGATGAAGAGGTGTTGGACTGAAGGGTGAAATACACTTTTTCAGGAGAGGATGGGGTGACAAGGAAGGAGCCCTTTTTGTTACAGTTAATCCATCAGCCTGTCTTTGTTGACTTACAAAGCCAGAACTGGTAATATCGTATAATGTATTTAGGGGGTAGGTCATTGACCTTTAGAGTACAAAGAATAACAATAGTTGCGCTGATTTTTTGTGGTTCTTAGGCTTTTTGTAATGTTCTTGAGCTTTGCAGTATCCATGCTGGGCATCCAACAATATGCTTACAGCAATAACAAGCTGTAGGGACTGAACTGATACATGAAATACAAAATTTTTGTACAATAACTTCCAGCAAAACCACTGTTTTCTAATTAAAGAATCTGGTCACTGTTTCAAGTCAGGCAAGACAAGACACTAAAAAAAAAAGTTTATGTATAAAACTGGGAAAAATATGTCTGTGTGTATGTATATATATTTTTAAAAACCAGCATGTTTTAAAGAATGTTGAAATGTCAACTGTGACACATCTATGAATATATGTCTTCTTCTTGTTTGTGTTTAGAATGTATGCCATCAGAAGGATAAGAGATGCCTTCAGAGAAAACAAGAGTATAAAGGACTCTGAAAAAATAGAAGAACTAGTGAATAAAGCCAAAGCAAACCTAGAAGTTATTCATCGGCAGGTATGTTTATTTCTCTCATTATATCCGAGTTGTACACTCCTCAGTTAACTGTCTTACGCCACTACAGGTTTCAAAAAATAGATCCTTGCTCAAAACGTCTCTGGACAAACAGTATTTTTTGTGCATCTGAGTTTGGAAGGGTGGGAAATACCTGTTTATCCATGATGGTTGCAATAGAGGACTTGGGGATGTTTGTTCCATTAGCTGGAACAGGCCTCGCTGTCAAAAGTTCATGTGCTTTTCCATTACCTTTTCTGCTGTTTTACCATCTCTTCACTCTGTTTCTTACTCTGCCTTAATTTTCCTTTGAATCTGTTTCCTCCAGTTCACATGTATTGCATTCCTTTCTTCATGCTTTCCTCCTTACGCCATAGGTTTAGATGAGTGGTTGTAACAGTCACTCCAAATCATTTTTCCTTCTGTGTTTGATTTTTCCCCACCCCCAATACAGTGTTAGAACAGCAGCAGAACAAGAAAATCATAAAGTGAATTAAGAAAATGCTGGCTAAATGCTAGCAGGATGATAGATTTTTCTTTGGAAAAAGTCGAGTCACTGGCTGTATTTTTTTCTGACCTTGTCTGAGTAGCATTTATAGCATCTCTCTTCTTTCTGCTGGGTACCATATTCTTAAGACATGAATTATACTTGGTTGAACTTTAGATACTTTATTACTACTCATACACACCCACTGTCTATCCACAGTGACCACTGGAAAGTTGAAGAAAGTGAGCTTTTACGCCTGAACTCTCTATGAGCACTTTCAATGCTTAAGCTGTCCCTCCTTTCAAAATTTGTGCTTAATGATACTAGGCATAGCTCAGTAGTACTTTTATCAAGTATGGGATTAATACGTGCACCTGTTCCCCTGTGGTGTGTTTTAACATGAAACTTCTAACAACCAACAGGTCAGTTAGATGGATTCTTATTTTGGTAGAAAGCTGGGCCTTTTGATTTGGCAATTAAGTATTATAAATATTTTGGTGCAAGTTAATTCACTACTTCGTAATTTCTTGTCCCAGGAACAGGTTTATTTTGTGCTACTATAGCTCTACTGTCTTTTTCTTAACCTAGACACTGCTATTTTTTGTATTTTAAAATTGTTTCTCAAAGAAGCAATTCAGGTTGGATTGATTCAATGCAATTTTTTAAATGTTGGGGTGTTTTTTTCTCTTATCTGTAGGTGATGAGTAGCATTTTCAGCTCTTCTTTCTGAGGTTTTATCTTGGAGAACTTTGATATCTGATATTCTCCAGGGAAATATTAGAGGCTAGAGAAGATCTGTGGTAGCAGTTAGTTTATTAAGTTCTAATCAGTAAATTTAGGTATGTAAAATATTTAATAAGTACGATACTGCACCTAAAGTTAAGTATGGGATACGAAGATTATAATTTAAGTTTACTATATGTATATTAAATGTTACATGCATGCAAAAATTGTCACTTACCAACGCATCGATATCTGGTGTCAGGCACACTCTCTCAGCCTCGAGGGATAAGCTTGAGAGGCATCGACCTACCCAAGGGGAGATCACTGCTGAGCAATCAGCTGCTGTGGAGGGAAAGCTCAACAGACCCTGGGCTGTAGATATTTATAGTATAAAGTGATTGATTTGTTGTCAAGATTTTCTGCTATGTTAATGCAGTTTTGGCCATTTATCAGCCCACACTCCAGCCAAATCATTCTGGGGGGGGATTTGGTGCTGAGTTCTCACTGATAGCCTCTCGCAATAGGGTTAACTTCAGTTAGGCTGAAGTTAGGAAGTTTGGTTAGTTCAGACAGGAGGAGTGCATCTGTCACAGGGGATGGCAAAAGATGAGAATGCACAGCATCAAATTCTGCCTCTTACAGAACTCTGCGTTGAAGAATTAACGATTTGTGGAAGTGGGATCTCCTGTGGTAAAATGCTGCAGAAAATATTTTCTAGATTGTGGCTGAGATAAATTCCTATCAACGTGTCAAAAAAAATGCTATGTAGTGGTTGTAGTTAAGAATATAAAATTATATCCTTGATAAATCAGGAAAACATTAGTGAGGCTACCACAGTAACTGTTTTGCCATGAAGTGGATGACTGAAGTGAACTACATTTATTTTTGTTTTAAAAGACCTTAACTAGAACCTACTTGGCACAATTCTTTTATAACTTCAAGTGCTTTCTTTCTCTGAAGACAGTTCAATTTCAAGGTACCAAAACACTTGAAATAGGTGGTAAATACTGTTCTCATTTTATAGATACGTATCTGGGATGCTGAAATCAAGACACTGATTTGTAGTATCTTAATGTTTGGGATACCATGACTTGATGTGTCTCTTGCTGGTTCTATGAGCCTAAATAATAGAAGGCAGTTGTAAGACAGATGGTGGGTAAGTCTTGCTAAAATAAAAGTTTTCCAGCTTTTCTTTCAACAAAAAGTGGCTTTACTGACTCATCTGAGCTATAATAGATCTGGGACAGATTTTAAAATAAAACTCCTCTCTCCTGTCTTAAGTTCCTCAGCATCAGATAGGTCTTTCAGCTGCCATGGAAAGAGTTGGTATAGCAGGCAGGCTGGTTTGATCTCTGACTGGTGTAGCCACTCGCTGGCCTTTGTAAAGGAGTAGTTGGGCTTAAGGACATTTTGCGTTCATTGATTACTAGTGAGTATTTTGATTGTATATAAACACATACACGTGCTTGTAGGTACACAAGTACCTCTAACAAGCCTGTTTGTGGAAAAAAAGGTAACTTTCATATACCAGCCTGTATTTTGCACTGGTAAAAATGTTGTGCACTTAATTCTTTATTCAAGAAGGTAAAAGGTTAGACAAGATTTGTTATTTTCTCTTAGCATGGATTCTGCTTTTTCCATTACATCAGCAGAACCATTTTGATCTGCTTTTTTTTTTTCCCCCCATTTTGCTAGTTTGTAGGAATGGCAAAGAAATTTTGTTAGAAATCTTTTTTGACTCAAGAATTCATTGAGAGCTGTGTTTTAATCTATCGTGTAGTAGATAAATCTTGCTTTAAAATGTTTTATATGTAGTATGAGTTTTGTAGTATGTATGTAGTATGAAGATTTTCAGAGCAAAAAGAGCATGTGGGGTTCTAGTTCCCTGGAATAGCACTGCTTGAATTTTCGGAATATGAAAACCTCTCCACGTGTTTTAGTTTTGTAAACATAAACCTAATGTTTAATATAAGTATCTTAAATATTTTATAATCAAACATATCTATAAATATATTATAATCAAACTGTTGTCAAGCAAATTACATTAATTACCTATCTTTCTGTTATGTGTTTGTTATTTGGAGGGTGGCTTTGTCACTGGGACATAGATGAATTAATGCTACATAACCTCAGTTATTCCTAAAACTGCAGGGGTTTTACTTGTTTGTTTGCTGTTTCAAATCTCAGCTATTTAAGGAGTTTCTCCCACATGCGAAACCCATCTACTAAAGCTAAAGTCATTGTAAATTGGATCACGTTTTGATATCGTTCCGTGTAAGAATATCAGGAAAAATATACTGGGAAAAGTAAGGAATATTAGAGAGTTGGACACTACTTCCCATTTTTAACACTGCCAGAACAGTGAAACTTAAGTTGAAGTATCTCTTCTTACATGTCATGCTGCTAGAATCTTTTCTAAAGTACAGTCATGCTACGTTCAGTTTTGGAAGAGTTGTGTTTATCGTGTATGTCTACAGGAGTAACAGACGGTAACACACACAATAACGTAATAGGCAATGGAACTTTTTAACAGTAAATAATACAATAGAAGAAAATGAGTTTATCAAGATAATCTTTTGACATGAGTCCCTGCTGGATGTTTGGATAATAAGGATTTTTTTTTTTGAGTCATTCTTCTCCCTCCCTCCCCAAAAAATGTTTTTCTAAAAAATTGAGTACTGTCGTTGTTTGTAGATTTTCTGTTATGGTTCAGTGTCATCTCACTTTCAACTGTAAAGCAAGAGATAAATATTGGAAAAATAGCAACACTGTCTTAAAAGTAAGCTTTTCATCAGGTCTATTAAAAACCTTAACATCTAAATCCATATTAATATTTACTTGCTCTCAAATTCAATCATGCTCTGTGGAAAAAAAATTCTTTCCTGCTCCCTTGTTTAACTGAAGATCTAAGTAATAAAGTCTTCTGACGTTATTAAGACTTTATGTTTAAAACTAACCAAGCATAATATGAAACATTTTTATTTTTAAATGCAGAAGCGCTGAAGCAAACGTGAGATCTAGCATACTTTATTTATTTTTTTTGCTAAGTTTGTGGCTTATTCTGATGTAGAGCATCTTGGTATTGCTGACTTTTTCATAGCGTGTCAATAGAAATCAAATAATATCCCACTTTGACAATTTGTTGTTACTCTAAAATTAAATTTATACTCACTTTACATTTAAATTTATGGTTTAGTCATCAAAGTGACCACTGAAGTGTGAGGTTCATAAATAACTATTTGAATCAGCCTAGTGGGAAATGTGAAATAGTGACAGATTACTGTCATTTTGTTCATGTCAGTCACTGTACAATTTGCTTGAATGTTATAAAAGTAGCTTTATCAAGCTGAAAACCATGGAGGAACATTAATCTCTGCCTCAGTCCTCCTATGCTTGTTACTGGTTTCAATTTAAAAATAGACTAGCTAAAGGAAGGAACAACTCTGATTCTTTACTAAACAGTTTGTGAAGATTTTTGTGTGTGTGTGTTTACTGCGTAAACAGCACAATTTGTGGTGTCTTCCCTGTAAAGAAGAGGACTGTGAGAAATGCATCGTCACAACTAAGTTTGAAATAGAAAGTTTTTAAAAGTTTGGAGGCTAAGTTTTGAGGTCCTTTGAGGATTATTGCAACAACTATTCCCCAGCTGTGCTAATATGACTTCATTTGTGAGTTTCCATCGCTATTGGAATGTGTTAGTGCTACGAGAATTTGCTCTGAAATGTTACTGCTGTTCCTGCAGTTCAAGATTTCTAGAAGCCGCTTTGAAGAAAGGATAATACTGAGTGTTTTGAAGTATTCGCTAGTTTTCTTTGTGGCATGCTGTCTCTCAAGTTTTGAACTGAAAATATAAAAGAGAAATTCAAAAGCTGTGTTGGAGCTGTGTGCTCCGATTAAATTCCTGTTTTGATTTATAGGACATCTCATTCTTACGTATTCCTCCACAGTTCTTTCTTCGCAGTTTATATTGTAGCTGGAAACTACCAGTCATCTTGTTGTCCAGCTAAGAAGGATTATTTGGTTTTTCTGGCAGCTCTGAAGGCTTTAGTATCAATTGTACTGGTTTTGATATCATACAACTACAGTACTCTTCAGGAAAACAGTTTTGATATTTCGCAGCCTTTTTTTGTCCCTTTTAATGATCCGAACTGATGAAAATTGTTTGTACTACCTTTTAGCAAGGAGACAAGAGATGCACCATGAGCAGTTACATAGCCAGGACACATGCTTCCAATTAAAGCTGGCAGGTCATTGGCATTTTCTAAGGGAACAGATGAACTTTTCTTTATCTTTTGAGTTTGAGTTGTTCTTCATCAGGCTTGGCCTCTTTTACTGTTCCCTTTGGATGTACAGCAGAGTGAAGGAACATGATTTTAAAATATGAGAACTGTATTAGGTTCCACTGATAATGATGAATATTGAGTACTTGCAATATTTTCGTATTTGCAACGTGTTGTAAGTACATTGTAATCCTTGCAATATTCATTGCTTATAATTTTAGCTCCATTTCTTTTAATGAAGTGTTTCATGACTGTGCCTTGTAAAAAGCCTGTGACACATTTAATGAGACCAGAATCTCACACTCCAGTGTCTCTCCATATTTGCTGTTTCTAGTAAAAATGATTAATATGGTCTTGTTTTGAAACCTGTGCAAAATAAGAACAGTTCTTATGGATCTTCTTTTTTCACGAGCCAAGTTGCCAGGGCAGCTGTGTGTAGCCAAGTACTGTGCCTTCTTGAGGTGTTCAGTAGCAGTATCTCATCTTTGCAGTATCATAGGTTCAAGGAACAGCTGAATGGAAGTGGAAGTGATACTGAATTAATGTACTGATACAGCTCTCTTATTATTATAAATTGGTAATAATATAGCCACAGCACAAGGAAGCATGTTTCTGTTAATCAAAATAGTATAAAGTATGTTTGCTTAATGTTAGCCAGACAAGCGATTTCGATTAGTTTTTCTTTTTCTTTTTCTTTTTTTTTTTTTAAGAATAAGGTACAAGTACTTCAGTTAACTGAACCTGCCTTGAAATTTTTACCTCATCCTTTGTGATTTTATCAGCAAACACTCACATGAGTTTCTGTTGTTCACTTCTAGCAATCCTGTGGTTGATTTGCAGCAGTTGTAGGTAAATTGTAAATGCCAAGGTGTATGTATTTTTAAACTGAAAGCACACAGTTGAAATCCAGGGGACTGGTACTACTTTACACAGTGGTGAGTGACATTGGAATTGACCATCTCAAGGAACTACTCAGCCTTCAAATAATATTCTGTACCTCTGAAAATACCTGTGTTTATACTGCAAAGCACCGTAGGCTGGATGTCCTTTGCAGGAGAAGGTTCATTATGAAAATTAATTCTTATTAGTAATTTTAGTCTTGGGCTACAAGACCTATTTCTGTCTGATTTTTATGAATAGGTAAAAAGTTGCAAACTGCTGTATAATATATTTGATTGTGTTAGCAGCAGCTTTGAAGCAAAGGTGGAAAAGCTCTTTAAGCGTAGGTAAGTACAGGATGAAGCACTAATTCTACTGTTCAGGAATGCGATACTGGCAAGTCACATTTTCCTGCTGGCAGCCAGTTGTGTTGGAGCTCTAATTTGGTTTCCTCTTGTCAAGTTTATCACTGCAAGGAAGTTTTAAAATCACAGATTAATTTACTGCTTTTCCTGAGAAGAATCTTGAATTTTTTTTCATTTTTTCCCCCCTGGCTTTGCAATTGCAAATACCTATTTTTCTACTAAAATTTATAGACTTACCAATTTTATCTAAGAGGAATGTCCTTGGAAGTTTGCTGCTTTTTTACTAGTGTCATATATTTCTATTTATTACTGTTGTACCTATACATTCCAACCGGGATAAAGCCAACATTATGCATAGAGAGAACTATTTCTACCTCTTCAGCCACTGAGTTTGTTAAGACAAATGTAGACGCGGGAAAGGGTTTTAAAATGCTTCATTCACAGAAGAAGGCGTAATCAAACAATGGACATTTTCTATTGAAACAGTTTTATCAAGTCACTGCACAGTATCTGTTTTTGAAGGTAATCAAGCATCTATACAACTCTAAATACTTGCAGTAACTTCTAGAATTTAGCAAATGGTTGGCATGGTCCTCTTGGACTTCTCTTGCTTCTAGTCTGTTGCAATACTGGTAGTCAGTTTTTTTAATTGCTTTAGCAGATTCTGATTTCTCACTTGATTGGTTCCCTACGTGCATTTACCAAAATTAGACTTGGATGCTTGTGGAAAAGCTGGCTTTAAATTATCTGACTTTGGCTTTTTGAAGGCATTGGAGAGATTTTTCAGTTGATTTTTATTTTTTTAATTCTAAAGCTCTTTGGGGTTGATATTTTTAGAGTTGTTTGGGGTTTTTTTTTTCCTCGAGGTCATTCAAATCCTATTTGTTATGTTCACGTTACACTTACTTTCCCTGGGATTTGAAAACATAACATATATATTTCTTCTAAAACAGTAGCCTACAGGGAAGAATGTGATTAAGAAAGAAACAAAAATCCTTAACATATGTTAAGCTTCAGTGCTCTTTACTTGAGAAGAGACACAGATGCAGGTGGAGGAAGGTATAGGATTAATAATACCTGGCTGTTAGTAAACAAGAGAAAGCTTGAAATTTAAATTGAAATGTGAGGAACTAAATTCAGACCTACTCTGGTTTTGTGTTCCAATATGATAGGAAATGCATTTTTTGTCCAGTAAATATTCATAAGGTTTGGGAGGGAGGAACAAAGAAACAAATGTAATAGCAGTGACTTTGACAAAGGTTTACTAAATTTGAACAGCCAGCCAGGTGAATCAGAACCTGGCTATTTGCAGGACATGTTAGCAGTATGGTCCACTTTGGCCAGCCTTTTCAAATAGCTTTTTCATCTTGTCATGCAGGATAGCTTTGGAGACATGCAATATTGTAACAGATGCCAAAAAGTCCAGCTATTGTATCAACTTCTTTTCCAGAATTGGAATGTGCAGGAAGTATAACAGACATGTTAACCATCTTCAGGTGGGTTACCTCTCCAGGTTACACCTGTGTGAGTCTCCAGAGCAGAGTTACTACTTAGGCTTTCGTTTAACATTCCTGATGGAGAGCATGATTGTACTTTCACAAGTGATTTGCTGGTGTTTGCCCTGCTGTCTAAATTACAAGTGGCAGTTTCTGCCTGCAGTATTAAATACCAAAATAGACCCTACATTGAAAGTAACCTTTAGGCTACAGACAAAGGTGATTCAGAGGTAGGATGAGACTTTGTCTTCCTGATCGAAGAGCCTCAGTGTAAAATACAGCATTTGATGTATGCAGTAACATTTCCTAAAAAATAAAATTGCTGAGTGTTGGCAGCTGCTTTTAAAATATTTCAATTATCTGTCATAAAGAGCTGTCATTATTTTTGTTACTTGTATTTAGTGGCTAATCCAGTGAGGTTGAGGCGTTATCATAAATAATAAGTAGTTACATAATGCATCCAGAGCTCTAAGCATCTGATGTTCTGCAGAGCAGGGCTGTCTGAAGGACAGGAGAAGGACTTACTTTCCTGGTGAGCAATTTGGCGTGGCAGGATGTCACATCCGATCAAGTAAATGCTAGATGTGAACTTCCATATGGAAAAGAGCAATTTTCATCAGTGTCTGGCTGGTCAGTAGCTTTTCAAACAGTTAGCAGCACTGATTGAACCTGTCTGTGCTAAAGAAAGGTCCAGAAGCAAGGAAAGCTCACATTTTCAGAGATGTGTTTATCTGCTACTCATCTCTTCATGCTTTCTGCTTTACTGTGTTTGGCATCTCAAGGGCTTCTGTCCAGTATGTAAAATGAATATAGTTCATAAGGGTGGCTGTTGTGACAAAACTTTAAGGGGATGCCTTCCAAACAAGGTAACAAACTAGTGCATGTATGTCCTAGTGTAAATATAAAATATTGCCAAGCAAGGGAAGTAGACACAAGTACTGTTAGCTTTGATCACAGCTGAAATGACTTCTGCCATGTTTCTAATCTGACTGTGTGATCAGGAGTTGATGCCTGCCAATCTGGATTTTAGTTGGTGAGTTGATGGGAGAGTGTGAAGGTTGAGTTTCTAGCATTGAAGTATATTAACATTTCAGCAACTTTCCATCTTTCTTGCTGTGTGGTATCTGCTGCAGAACAGAACATTTGTGCAAGCTGAATAGGAAAAAGAGAAGTATGGCAGTTTCTTGTGTTATTTATGAAGTGTGTAGCCTTGTAAAAGCCTTGCATATGTATTATGACTTACATTCATGTCAGAGCATAGATCTCTCCCGAGTGTCCATTTGCAGTGGTGTTACCATGGGATAAACCAGTTTTAAGTGCAGCTAGACCTTGAGGAAAATAAAGGGATTGCTCTTTGGAGGTCTTGAAAAAAGTGAAAAAGACAGCAGTGCTGTTATTACAACAGTGATCTCTGTTCTGATCTCCCACAGTTTTTTGGTTGCTTTTTAATATGTTGATTTAGTTCACTTTCTGTCCTGAGAAAAATTTAATTCCTGGTTTTGTACTATTTGTCGAAAGGAGATGGTGTCAGGTTCAATGGCACCACAGCTGAGCAGGCACACTTCCCTCCAGGAGGGGGTTTGGCACATTTGTCCAGTGTCTCAGATCCCCAGGACTCTGTTCTGTCACCCTTGAACTGCAGTCTGTAATTCAGGATGATGCTGTTGGTGTTGACGCCCTCACTATTTGACAAGTCACCTAGTCTTGTAGCTGTGGTATGATGGGGTTTTTTAATGACACGTTCTCCCCCTATGCCTAGTCATCAGTCTCTCAGCATATTACAGTTACAGTTTTTCTCTTTACAGCTAACAAAAGGAAGAGGGAGCACTTTAGCCCCTCTTTAAGCTACTTGCATTATTTTCTGGCCTTTCAGGTGGCCATGCTTCTCCTCTCAGCACATTGAAGGCATAACATGTTCCCATGCCACTCTAAATCACATGCCTTTTTTTATTTCTTCCATAGATAGTTTGTCAAGTCTAAAGACTTTATTCTCATCTTCATTCTCAGCATAAGACCAGCCTGCAAAGAACTCTGTCCTAATTGCTCCAAGAATCTGGCTCCATGAGTGCTTTTTATTTCCCCATCTTAAAGTCTTCATGTTTCTTCTGTCAGTTCAGTCACTGAAGCTCTTCCGTTATCCCAGCTGCAAAGGTGCCAGTTGTTTACTTATGTTTAAAAAGAAGAAAAAGTGAAAGTCTTCTTCATAACCTAGTGTGTCTGCATATATTATAATCTTCTGGGGGGTCCATTATATACCCCTGTGATTTACTGTAGCACCAAGCATGGTCTTTGTTACCAATGCCATTAGGCTGAATTTGCAGCCAGGTAAATTCACAGTGATCTAGTTTTATTTTGATGATAAACATATGCGTGACCTTCACATAAAGCTCTTGCAAATCTTTTTTTTTTTTTTGCTCTTGCAAAAAAGCTTTATCATTGAGGCATTATGTTTCAATTTTTTTTTTTTTTTTTCTTTTTTTTTTTCCCTCGGTAATTTGGATTCTGCCTAGTGTTTCTATAGTCAGCTGCTTGTATTTGAGGGAAATATGTTTGATCCATGAAGTTGTGATGAAGGCCGAGCGTTAGGGAAGAAAGTTGCCAGACTCCAATATCAGCGTGTCTGATCCAGTCCTTGGAAGCTTAAGAAGGGAAAACTGTTTTCTAGACAGGAGTACAGAGAGAAGTTTAATTAGTGTTTACGCAGTCTCCTTGATACTGGTGCATTGCTGCTGTCTTTAGCACTGTGCTTTCTGAGGTGAGCCTGGGGTTTTTTTGGCTGTTCAGAAGCTATAGCTGCAGTGCCCTTCATCTTGGTGACAGGCATTATGCCAGTACATTAATTCTGAAAGCAAGTAAAAAGAAGGAGAAAAAAAAGAGCCCAAACTCTTCCAGTCACATTTAAATCACAAATTGACTGACTCCTGTCGTTTTTCTCTTTGGGGTATTGTCAGATGTGTGCTTCTCCCCTTCCAGGTGTGGAGTGCCTGGATGTGTTTCCAAGGCTGTTGGCTTTGCAGGAAGAGAACCATTACTAAGCAGAGTTTTGAGTTCACCTTTGTAATTTGGTCAGTGCTAGAATGTACATAAATACATAATCTGAAACAAAGATCTGCTATTCATCCTGTAAACGAGGTCTTGTCTCTCACCAGGGCAATTACGAATATTGCAGTGTAGTGACTAAATAATTAGTTCATAGAGTTTCTCCTATGAGCATAATTCACTTGCTGAGCAGTTGCTTTGGTAATTTTTAACCATATTTTCATGTAAGTGTATAGTTAATGAGACATATGACCTAATCACTTAGACTTTCACATTAATACAGATGTTGTTTGTAATTCTGTTGTTTTTGTTGTTGACCCAGTGCTTTGGTTATGTGTTCAAATGATCTTAATTTTAATTGAAAGTACTTTTTCTTTCTTTCTCACAGCAGTCTAATCTTTATGCACATTTGTCAGTAGTGAATACGTATTGGGGGTGATTACTCTCTAACTGCTTGTGCCAGTATACCTCTGGGAGGTTAATCAATCTTGTGCTTTTTAATTGACATCAATAATGTGTTTACATTTATCAATATTTCTTAATTGTCAAGTTATAACAGTGGAACTTCAATAATAAATCATGCCAATAGTTAAATTCATGCATTAGATTTTTAAGAGTCTTCTTAAGCAGTGTGACGTGTTGTAAATTGCTTTTAAATTATTTGTATGTATGCTCAAGGGGGAAGAGGAGAAAAAATTGATATGGAAAGCTGTGCTGTAGAATAGTTCTGAAGAACTAACTCATTGACAGTAAAATGCCTTTACCACACGTATGCTGTGCTTAGTGGGTAAAAAGAAGTGCTGGTTTTCTTACTTACAATTTGTTAGTGTGACAGTTCATGTACTGTCATCTGATGTTGTGCCATCCCAAGGTCTTCTCAGGGCTGGGACTGTTTCCCCTTTCCCATCTATACAAACAAGGCAGAGGGCAGAGAGGTTTGCTGGTAGTGCTGCTCCTTTACCAGAAGTAGCTCTGGAAGATCAAGACACTGATTTTAACCGCGCTTCACTGCATGCCAGCCTGTTCTCAAGACATTGAGGGGAAAGGGAAGGAGGCTACTTCTGTTTAAACTTAAACATATATTTAAAGACTTTGGTGCATAGGGAACTAAAGCCCAGGTTCCTAAAATATGCTTACAGCAGGAATTAAAGCATGATATTCCAACTCTTACAACACTATTTCAGTAGGTGTCCCTTTATCATCTACCTTACTCTCTTCTCTGTCCCCTTTGGATCCAAGTAGCAGTAGACTGGAAAAGACAATCTGCTGAGACAGAAAGCAGGCAGGATGCTGACCGTGGTGTTTGTGTCAGTCTTAGTGTGATTTATGAAAACCCACAAAGGCAATATAAGAATTAAAATCCCTACCTAAAAAACAGTGAAGAAAGACTTACCAGTTAATGTTGCTATTTTCTAGTTAAGTGAGAGCCACTATAAACATTATGGTAGGAAAAGAGAGGTAAGGAAGCAGCTATTTGTGTGTTTTGCAATTTTACTTGTCATCTTAATTGAGATCCCAAAGGTGAACTGTAGTTTTTCAAGTAAAAATATATATACATTAAAAAATAGAGATAAAAGTCATTAATGTTATTAAGCTCAAATATGATATGCAATTAATTATTTTAATATCGTACTGTTTAGGGACTAATTTTAGAAAGCTACATGCAGAAGAAACTGTTAGCGAAATTAGATGTTATCTGAAATGCTGTAGAATTAAATAGTATTTTACACAGGGAAAGAGATACACCATTTTCTGAAGTTCACAGTGAGATCAGAAAGATAAATGCTTATCTGGGGAAAAGACAACAAGTGAGGAGTCAAAAGAGGTGGAGAATGAATATGATTAACCCCTTTTATCAGTTGAAAAAGTAGAAAAAGAATATTTATATGCATGGTGATAACAAACCCCCTTTATGAAAGGGTGAGTAAAAGTCACCAGGGTCTCATTCCTAGGAAACAAAAAGATTGATTTAAACATCAAAATCTTGATGCAAGTTGCAAAGTTTTCTGTCATTTCAGCAATTCAAGATCAGACATATCTGTGTTCCCATTTCTTTTGCCTTTCTTGTTCTCCATCCTGGTTCCATCCTTGCATAGTACTATGGGCTAGTATCTAAAATACTGTATTTCTCTGTATTTCAAATAAGATGCTCTTAGTTTAAAACTGTTGTTCACAGATTGTTAGTTTTTATTTCACTTCTTTGCCAGCCATTTTTCTCTCATACAAGTTCAAACACCAGTGTGAAGCCTGATGTTATCCTACCCAGCGTCATGATTAAAATTTTTGTTTCTGTAATTCCTGTCTTCTTTTTACTAACTGAGGAAATTATGTTGTCTAAGTTCTAAGAGAAAAAATAAAATGCAGACCCAGAGTTTTTGTTATCAGTGTACAAAACTAAGATGTCTGTACTCTAATATCAAGGCTAGCTTTTGTATGAAAAGAAAAAATAAAATATTAAATGTTTCTGGTTTAGTCTAGCAGCTGTTTTGTTGACTTCTTGCAAATGTTAACAGTAATAAATTAAGGCTCTCCCTCCTTTTGTCAATGAGACAAGCCTGATAAGACACAGCTATCTAATGAACAAAATTACAGCAGTTACCAAATCAAATCGCATTAAAGCAAGGATGTGTAATCAATCTCTTTGAAGGGTAAAGCAATTCAGAAGACAAAACCATTGACACTTCCTTTAGCATGGCAGATTAAGTACATTCATGTTGCGTGTTGGAGGGCTTTGCAGTAAGATGCTTGTGTGAATAAACTGTCTTGTTTCAAAAGCAGGCATCCTGGGGTGCAGCTGATACAGCACGTCAGCCCAGACACTGCCGCACAGGTTACGAGCTAGAGGTCATTTCCGTCCATGTCTAGAAGGGTCAGGGTATGAATGTGTGAACACAAGCCTTTAAGAAGTATTAACCTTTCAGTGGTATTCAGAATGCATTTGCTCTTTTTGTTTCAAACCTGCAAAGATACCTGAGATGTACCTGAAACTAAGTTAAGTTTGGCTGTTAGCATGAAGAATATAAAATCTTGTGGAATGCCCAGGGAGGTTGTCTCCATCTCTGGAGACATTCAAAACCCACCTGGATGCATTCCTGTAGGTGTACCTGCTTTGAAAGAAGGGTTGAACTAGATGATCTCTGAAAGTCCCTTCCAACCCATACCATTCTGTGAATTAAGTTCAGAAATTATGATTTTTTTCATGCGCTGTCCTGCAAAAATATATTTAATGCCAACATAACCTGAATGACAGATTAAACTAATTCAATTGCCAGGCTTTCCAGTACATTTGAGGAAGACTGAAATTGCTGATTATCAGGTAGGATATAAAATCATAAAATGGTTAGATTTGGAAGGGACCTTAAAGATCCTTGAGTTCCAACCCCGGCCATGGGCAAGGACACATCCCACCAGACCAGGTTGCTCAAAGCCCCAGCCGGCCAGGTCTTCAACACTTCCAGTTGTCAAGCATCCACAGCTTCTCCTAACAGCCTGTTCCAGTGTCCCACCACCCTCACAGGAAAGAATTTCTTTCTAATATTTAATCTATATTTCCCTTCTTTCAGCTTAAAACCATTACCTCTCATCCTGTCGCTATACTCCCTGACAGAGTCTCTCCCCGTCTCTCCTGTAGCCCCCTTCAGAAGTAGGGGCAGATAATTCAGTGAAGATCAGGTTACACATTTTGTATATCCATGTAAGGTGGTAAAATCCAACAGTATAGCACATTAGTTTCATCCATGCTGCTTGATTTTGGGTTTTGTTTTCAACTTTTCATTTAAAGTAAAATTGGAGTTCTCTATTTCACTAGCTGGCTAAGGCTTTTAAAAATGTAAATAGCTGTCTTGTACCTCTAATATAGAGTGCTGCAAAGCTGAGAGAAGGAGAGTCTGACCTACTCTTAAAAAAGAAAATAAAACCAAGAAAGGGTGGAATATAAGAACAGAGAGATCCAGGGTTTCCCACTGTATAGTAATGGATCTGACCTTTAATATTGAGGCCTGGGGATCAAATTTAAGTTGGCATTAAAATTTTCTAATAAATTCCCTGCTGAATCTTGGAGGCTTTTTCCTCAGATTTAATTCAATAAGGTCACAATAAAGCAAGTGCTGTCTGTGCTATTGTAATTGCTCTCAGCAGGCTGATAATATTATTGCAGAAAAGAGCCATCTACCGTGCTTTTAGTTCTTTCTTCAAGCACTCCCCTTCCTACGTGCTTGTTCCCCTTGCTCTCAAGTTTACCCTAAGTAGGAAGTGAAGCTGTTTTAAATGCCATTTGCTTCTCATTTCAACATGTTTTTACAGTACTGCTTTCCTGAGTTTTTTCAACAAAAGGAATAATAGCATAGACTGTCTTATTGCAGAATAACTGGGGGCTTGCATTTCCTTTCCTTTCCTTTGTTCCCAGCCAACCTTTATGCATTAA
Organism: Thinocorus orbignyianus; assembly: GCA_013400375.1. NCBI lineage: Eukaryota > Metazoa > Chordata > Aves > Ciconiiformes > Thinocoridae > Thinocorus > Thinocorus orbignyianus. The sequence continues at coordinate 104,658 of VXBW01000387.1, forward strand.
ATTCAACCTCTAAGATCCTAAATTTAATTTTCCTAAACATGCAATACTTAGCTCATTTTGGCTTGGTTGCTTTTAGGGTTGTGGACTAGATGCACAGCTGAAGGAGTTTCTCTTAGGTGCCGGGAGAGAGGCACTGAGTACCCACTGTCCTGTGTTTCATTAAAAGAAAATGACAAATTGCAACTCATCACAGTGAAGATATATGTAGATATATATATAGATATACATATATATATATGGGGTCCTGCACTAGTAGATTAATACTACATCTTCCTTTGCAACGTGACTTTCAGAACAGCACTGTTAATGTGCCTTTTCTCGTATGGATGCAAATTTTTGCTTAGCTTGCAGCTGGTAGATCAGTTAGTGCTGTATTGGAAGTAGTCGGTACAGTAAATGAATGCAAATTCAGAGTGCTGTGATCATGATTCTCTGTATAATTCTGTGTGACTCTGAGAAACTCTGTCAGTGCAGCTTCAGTTATCAAGTCTATGTGAGCTGCACTAGCTCTGTGCTAAGTTTCTTTATGCAACTTTGTCCTTTTTCCAATCAGACCTTTTTCCAATTTAAACCTGCTGTTTAAAATACTGACTTTCTGTTTGTAGTGACGGCATGTTAGGAGCTGTGCATCATGGCTGGTCCTTTTCAATAAATGAAGAGGAATTTTAAAACACTTTAACTACATCATATGATTTGTATTTTTTTGTGACAATGGACTAGTCTTATAGGTATGGGACTAGATATGTTTTTCTTGATTGTGGACATAAACTATTAATGCGTGTTCCTCTACTTCTGCATAACTGGTAGCAAAGACCTCTTTGTAGTTTCAAAGGACCAACCTGGTCACAGCTGAATGCTCCTACCTGGTACCCACATCTGCCTTTACACTTACCCATCTTCTCCCTCCTGGTCCATCATCTTCTTCCTGTGCCCTGTCTTTCCCGGGGGCCCAGAATTTCTTAACCTAAGGAGTCACACACAGGTTTGGGAGTTTTTTGTGTATCTCTAGCCACATGCAGACATTCACAGTTCTTTGCCCATGGCATTCATTGCAGCCAAACGAGCCAGAAGAAAATTACTGGCGTGAATATTTAGCTGCTTAGTTGCATACTCAGCGAACATATGTATGGTGGGGTATGTCCTGTTGCCCACGTGTGATTGACTGGAAACCAGGAGCAACAAAAGATGTTTTACAAAGGCAGTTTCAGTCTGAGATGCATGCAGCTGTATTCTGACCTCCACAACATGTGGAATTGATCAGGGCTACCCTACGGCATGCAGGAAGTCTTGATATTGCATAGTGTTGCTTGCATACCTGTGATAAGCCTGTATGAGTAATTAAAAAGTAACAGATGATGATCTTCAGTCATAACATTTCACCCACTTTCATATTGCTCATCATTTCTCCTTTTTTTTTTTTTTTTAATTGCTCTTGATGTCTATCTCCTCTTAGCCATGCATCATATGGTGCTTGTAGGATGTATACCACAGTGCCAGCACTCTTAATGAACTTCAGTGATAAAAAACATTGCTCCTGCAGTGTGTGGAGTTTCTTCCAGCCAACGTGCAGGCGTGTGGAGAGAGTCACTCCTGAACAGTAACTGCTCATTGCCTTCTACTTCTGACATACACATTTTAATTTATATTTCCTGCTGCCACAAGAGGGAATTAATTTCCAGCACCAGAGATGCAACGCACCTACTTTAAAGGAGAATAGTCCTCAGATGAGATGATGTTACTAACCTGAAACACTTCAAACTTGATTCTGAAGCCTGCTGTGATTTGAGCTTGAAGTTTCTGAGACGGGTTATATTGCACTGAATCATTGTGAGACATGATCAGATTGTTGCTTTGTAAATTAAATAATGAAGCATTTCTGTGTGAAAGTTCCTACTCTAATTAGTTTGTAGACTATTTAGACTACAAAACGCAGTAGACTGTGTTTTGGAAAGATTAGTCTCTGCATCACACAATGGTAGGACAGACTTGCAATTTGTTTTCCAAACTTGATTTTCAGTCACAGAGACATGGAGTCTTTCAAAACACAGGTTTGATATATAATACTTTGTGTATTAACTGTAGAAACATGAGTGAATAATCAGTTACCCCTTTAGGCAGCATGATTATTTTTTCTTTCCCCAACTAAACTACTAATTTGACTTGAGTTATTTAGAGAAAAGCTACTGTAGTTGAGATGACCTTTTCCTTAATTCTCCTGTAGATCTCAGCTGTGAAGTGGTGGTAAGTTTCTTTCAAAGATTTTGGTAAAGCAGCAAAAATAAAACTTAGCATTCTTGGCAATTTACATGCATGGAGTGCTATTAGCCTGAAGCTTCTGAAGCATTGTACCAATTGTAACACCACTTGGGTGAATCAGTCTGTTTTCAGATCTAATAAATGACATATAATTTAACGCTGCCTAGCCTAGGTACAACATTTTAAAACTGTCAGTCTTGCAAAAAATTTCAATTCCACAGAACAGTTTCACCCTAGCTATTACAGTCACACATCTAACTACACAACAGGGGTTATGGGGTATCCCAACGTAGGATATAGATGCAATAGTTCAGCAAACTCACTGAAGTTAACATCGGGGGGTTTTGGGAGTTTGGAGACAGAAATTTAGTAGGGTTTTTAAATTTCTAGGCAGTAATTTCATTACAATTAGTAATAGAAAGTTTAATTTATTTTCCTTGCACAGAAAGTAAGAATTGAGTAGATTTGACTATGGTGTTAAAAAGACTTGGTGTCTTTTTTGGTGTCCTCTTGACATTTTAAACTGTGGTTTTGCTATGCTTATTTATAAATGTTGCTGTCTTCACTGCACTCTGTCTCTTAAGAATGGTGTTGAACAGCTTACTACTGTGAACCTATCAGATCAGAATGCTTTTGTAGTAAAACACATTAAATGCTTCCCAGTCCCACCTAAAATTTTGGAAGAACTGAGAGCTTGTTTTCCTGAGTTCAGGGGCATTTCAGATTTCTGTTCACTGGTGGGAACAATGTAAATTCTGTGTCACTGAGGACCATTTAAGCAATACCTGTTTTGGATATAATTCGATATTAAAAGAATCAATTGCACATACTTCTGGTTTGGTAATGCCAGGGCTTTGGGCAGTTATGGGAAGACTATTAAATTCTGCATCATAGGACTAACTGGACTCTTACCTTTGGTTTCACAGCATGATTGTTAATCCTAGGATGGAGAAGGTAGAAAGCAAAGAAAACTGTAAACATTTCATGTGCTTTTTGTGCTCTCACTGCTTATCATGAAGAAGCCTACAGACAGAGGTTTTACCTCCACTGAAGTTGCTCTTGCAATTCTGCCCATGTCTTAAATAGTTCTGGGTAGTCTGTCCTTATTTACATACTGAGCTGTGCTCTCCTTTCCCATGGGTACTCCATGTATGTGCTTGTCCACCTACAGATGATTTTAAACCTTAATCTTAAACCTTATTATCCTTCATCAAAATTTTAAAAGAAAAAAAAAATAGAAAAGTTGCTTGTGGTCAGAGGAAGGTTTCTGTAAGAGGCAGGGCTGTAAGTCCTGAAATACGAAGCTGCATCTGCCCTCGTCCACCTGGCTGTTCTGCCAGTCTGTCTCTGGGTCACATTTGTACTGGGTTTTGGATCATGTAAGCTTACAACACACCTCAAGTGCCAGAAAACCCGAGAAGAGGAAGAGGAGTTGATGACATTTGCATTAATGTTCCTGTTCTCTATTATCACATTCAGGAGACTGGGACTAAAATGATGCTGAAAGGCTGTGTCCAATATCCCATTGAGAAAGGCTCACACCCCTGCTAAAAATCTGTGCAGTAGTGTAGTGGTTTTATGCCATTTTTGGAAGCATATTTCAAAAATTTTCTACTGGGTTTTAGCTGAGATTCACATTTTGGAAATACTGGCCTGTTTCAGAATTCACTGTCATGTTTTACCTGTGGTTGTGAAAGCATCAAGAGATTTTGAAATGGCAGGAATAGGAAAATATTTTTTCAAATATTTGTTTGGATTGTGATACTATATATTTAGAATTAAGCATTTTGTTGCTATTGTACTAAGTACAGAAATGTGTGAAACGTCTGGTGTCTAGGAACATTTAGTTTGTTCTTATTAGCAGAATCCTCCTCTGCTGTAGGTATCAACACAGTTATTTTGGTTTACTTCCACCATTCGTTACTAACTGAACTAAAATGCACAAAGCTTACAGCAATGTAGCAGAAGGTAAGACTCCCAGACAGGCAGCAAAGCAATTCCAACTTTTACACGACACTGAACGTTGTCAAAGTTACAAGGCATTGGACTCTACACAATTCCAAGTGCTGGTCACCTAGATGATGTTTCTGCTTCCCTGCCTTGCAGGGGGCTGTGTTCCTGTCTGATCCTGCAGCAGCACTTCACTGGAGGGGACGAGGAGCAAAGAGTTGCTCCACAATTGGCATGAGTCTCTGTACCCCAGGGCTTGGGTATGAAATGTAGAAGTCCTGTAGCACACACAGGTGGGAAGGATGTAGAGGATGCCAGTACCACCTTGCATTGTGCAGATGGACTGCTCTTTCTTCACTCTTAGTGAGATGAACTTCTGGTTCCCACAGGGAAAGTATCAGAGGGAGGAAGAAAATCCCCCCTCATGACAACTCCACCTTGAGACCTAGAACCGTAAGTCAAAATACTTCATAGTCGTGCAGTGGGTAAGGCTCACTTAATATGAAGATGTTTTTTGGTGTTGGGTGCTATGAGTATGTTTTTTGTTTAGGAAATATCCTTTAGATTTTCAGCTTTGCTTTAGGGAGCTTACAGTAGTTTGGATTTAAAGGTCATGTGAGTTTTCAATTTATTCTTAAGGGTCCTAAAGTGTTTGTTTTACTTTCTATGTGATCTGTGAAGAAAATCCAGTTTACTTGGTCCTTCTTCCGTTTTGAGTTCTGTTCCCATTAAGCTGCTGGGGGTGCAAAACCTCACAAACAATGGACACCTAGAAAATTATTATAAAAATGTGTGAGCATTGGTAGCGAATGATTGTTGAAAAGAGGCAAATGCAGAAATATTTTGGCCAGAAATTAGAGACACAACCGTTTTTTTCTCATTGTTTAATACTGAATAGTATTTTATTTTTTGTTCAGTTCTGAATTTGCGTAGAATTCTATATAAACCTAAAGTTCAGCCTTGTTTTATTTCACTGACACATATCTTTGCAAGAAATGTTAACCAGAATACTGTGTAAGGAACAGGAAGATATATTGCTCTAGTCAACCCCAAACACCAGCTACCTTGTGTTTACATGATAGATGATGTTCATTTGAATTGGAGATATTTGGAATAAGAAGGAAAATTAAATAAGAAGGAAATTAAAGTACTATGGGCCATACTGTTATGTTGGAAGAATCACCAGTATTTTAAAATCACCATTGCACAGGTAAAATCAGGTTAGAAATGTTATTAATTTTCTTATTGATCTCAAGTGTAAAACTGGCTTTCATTTGGCCTCAGTCAGAGGGTGACTGAATTTTGCTTCCATAAAGTGTTCTGTCCCTAAGGTTTCTTTACACCTTATCAAAGGATGCTGTAGACTTGGACATTAGGTATCTGTCTAGCCTGATTGAGTACAAGTAAAGTAGGTTATATCTCTGCAGAAAATTGAATCTACTTTTTTTTCCTACAAATTCAGCTTTCATTGCTCTAAGACAATGTTAGAGTGCCCACTGTTATTTCATGTATCAGTATTTCAATAAATCTGTTTGTATTATGTATATGTAAAGGCTAAGTGACTTTTTTATTTTTTTTAAACAATTTGTTATGAAAATTTTATCGATAGTGTGCTGCAGTTCAGTCTTCTGGAATTTGTTAGGCTTTTTTGATGGTGGTTGCCTTTGTTAGGGTTTTGGGTTGGAATGTTTGTTTTGGGGTTTTTTTTGGTCCTGCCCTTTATAAGTCATTTTTCCATTATTTTTACTTAACGTGCTGTGTTGAGTCACCTGCAGGCCTGGTATCTTCTCTAAATCCAGGGGTGTTTTTATTCTTACCATATAAGCCTGATTGAGCACTTTAAGCAGTGTTCTAAAGCTGCAGTAAGTTTTCTGTAGTTTTAGAAACAATTATTTTGATTATTGACTGTAATTGTCTAGCTATAAAGTTCCTCTGACTTTCTTACCCTTGGTTCTTGCCCCTGAACATGGTTTAAATAGTTTTAGAAAGTGATGTATGTATTGGAGGTATCTTTATTTATCAATGGAGAAATCAGGCTTAGGAAAAACATTTAGGAAAAATCAGTGTCTCCTTTGAAGGAATATAGAAATTGTTTGTGGAGTGACAGAAAGTGACAGAAACACCTTCTGTTTCATTGGAAGGAAAGCTTAAATGAAATAAAATTAAAATAGTCTGGGGTTTTTTGTTGGGTTTTTTTTTCCTTCCTTTAGAGAAGCAAAAACCATTTGTAATTGTTTTTTTAGGCTACATGATATTCCTCGTTGTCAAAAGAGTGACTCTATGACGTCCCAATATTTAGCATACTAGTGAGACTCTGAAAGCTTGTAGTCCAAGTTATGGGAAGTCAGGTAAGTGGCATTTTTCTTTATTATATTGCACAGCTTTTCAGTTATACACAAGTAGGTGTACAGATACATTGTAAAACTTAGGTAGGAGAAATGCGCAATATAATAATATTAAAAAGCCACTTACCTTCCTTACTGGTTGTGCAGTGACTCCATGGCCTGGTATTCATTGAATGGTGGGCATGGAGTCCCCTGTGCAGCGTATACTGGGGCACGCAGCTGGTTAAGAATTAGGTCAGTCTTTCTTTTGTTGTATCTGATATGTAAAAGGCCAAACACCAAGGGCATCTGTTAATCAGCTTGTGAGCAATGAGGACAAAGTGAGACCCAGCGGTTGTTCTCTTTGGTGGTTCTTTGACCATTGCTATACAAATTTGGTTTTTCTTAACGTTGAAGGTAGGGAAGGAAGTTTGACAAAGTTTGGAAATTACTGCAAACCTATGCCAAATTGCTGCTGCCAATACTGTTTTCTACTACTGTATTAATGAGCACAGTAGTCACTAATTTAGTTTACAGAACTTAGCAGCAGTGCATTACAAACTTGATTTTTACTTCTGTTTTCACCTGTGCACTCAAATAATTTACGCAGGAACTTATAACAAAAAAACTTTACTACAACAAACTAAAGAGAACATTATTTTACAGATACACAAAGAGGTAGGGAACCTGAGCAGGAGTAATGTTGTGTGTTTTTATTGTTATAAAAACAAATTCCAAATGCCAATATTGTTTAAAAAGCAAATTCTGTATATGTAAATTATGCAAAGCAGAAAAGCAATGTGAATCAAATGAACATGGTATATGTTTGTCAGACCTGTAATTTCTGTTGTTCCCTCTTAAAAATAATTATATGACTGCTCTCTGGTATATGTGCTACAGATTATTTTTGATTTAGAAAGTGACATTTAAGGAGTACTTAACTGAGATTTCTATCTGTGTCAGCTTTTAGATTTTATGTGTATTTTTTTAGCCTTATTTCTTAGTGTCAAAATATTTAAAATCTTTTTTTAAATCAAAAGGATGTTTTTATGGGTCTGTACTGTATTTCCTACTGGATCTAGGAGGCATCTTGCTCTTACTTCGTGGGAGAAAATACTGCTTTTGGAGTAGATAAACACCAGAATTTCAGTCAACATCATGAAAATTTTTGCGGGGTAAGAATGGGAATTTGACTAAATCAGCTCCCTAGTCTTAACTGTTGTAGAATCCAGCATTTGGCGTAAGAAATCAAAAATAAAGTTGTGGGCATAAAAGAGCAGTGTATCTATGAGGTTACACCTGAAACCAAACTTGAAATTCATAAGTTGTTTGAACAAAACTCTGCTTTTGTGTTGGTGTTGGGTTTTTTCCCATGGAAATAGAAGTTAAGATGTACTTTTGCACGTCAGTTTACGGAAAGCTGTGAATGTTTCATCACAGTTGCAGGGGCAGCTTTGACAAGGCAAGAAAAGTGTTTTAATATCACCTTCAATGCCACGCTTGCCTGTCATAATGAGAAAGATGTTGGTTTGGTGACTGCTTTCTCCCAGCCCAAGCCAGCTGCTGCCAGCTGCCTCCAGCTAGACCTTCCTTTAGGAAGATCAATCACAAAATTGCATATATATCTCTTGGAAAATTCAGTATGTGTGACCAGTAAGCACAAACAGCAGTGGAAATTCCCTATTTCACATTTTTCACTGACTTTGAAAGATTTCTCAGGGATCTTGGTAATATTTGACAACCATAAATAAAGACCACTCTTTGTAACTTAAACAGCAAAGCATTTTTCCTAATTATTAGGAATGAAAACAAGTATCTTATTTCATACCTAGGATTGATCCTCCAGGTGAGGTTATAAGTATGTTGTCCTGGCCATATAGGTAATTTATGATACAGCTGGAGGTGCAGTTGTTCTGTGAATGGAGAGAGACTTTTAGCTTCCAGGGTTATGAAGTATTTTCATTAATATTAAGTAAACTTTAATGAATAAAGAAAAGAGCAAAGTGGAGGACAGTTGTTTATATCGTGTCTGAACTGGCCTAGAGCCACATTAATGTTTGTAACAGAGTATAGCTAAAATAACAGTAAGGATTTCCTTTTTCTGTACCCTTTTCACCACGTTTTAAATATAGCCTTCACCCTTTAAGTTATATCTATCTGCTTATTTATTGTAATTTACAGGAGACATTAAAGAAAACTGGGAAGTAACTGTAATCAGTGCTGTTTGAGTAGTAGTGACAGATTGCAATTGAATGGTGTTAATTGCAATGATATTGTACTAGTTCAGATACCTCTGATGTCAGGTGCTTGAAATATTAGTTATTTCAAAGACAAATTGGATTATGAATTATTAGTAAATCTCTACCAAGGTGATTAAACCCACTTGTAAACTGTCAAGCATGGGTACTATTTCAAGATGTAGTTCAGTTGCTTCTGTGCTGGAAAGGGAGTTAGGAATTAAATTTAGGGCTTATGTGGGAATATTTGGAGTAACTGAGTGAGTTTTGAGACTGGGCGTTCCGTGTCCTTTCTATCCTCTTAATGAATTTTTGTCCAGCTCTAAAGTCCTCCTAGTCTACCCCTAGCCCTTCGTGTGACTAGAAATTCTAGAGGGCAAAGTTGCTTCCCCTAAGGCGGACTTGGGAAATCGCTTGACCACTTGGGGGAGATAAAAAACAACAGATCCACACAGCCCTCACACAGATCACAAATACAGGAATGGCATTCTGGAATTTCCCCTCTGACGGTCCACCATTGCTAGACAGTACTGTTCTCAGTGAAACAATATTTGTTTCCAGTAGGACAGAGAAAAAAATTCTTCTTGGTAATACCATCCCATGTCATTGTAACGATTATTCAAATGTTGTTTATTGAAGCAGATATGGAATTACATAATAGTTTCCTATTGGATTTATTGATTTTCAAGGAATGAGAAATTGAAACAGTAGAAGGTGAGGAATAGTTCAGTGGTTTAAAAGTCCTGTTGACTTGTTTGTGTACCTACTGAATTTCATCATGTGTTCACGCTCTCGTATGCACACATAAACATTTAGAGGATTCCAGTCCCCTGCACAAAATAATTAAACAAAGCTCAAAGGCCTGACAATGTATACACCCAAAGCTGTGAAGGAGAAAAGAAAGGAGAGGACATCTTTTTCCATTTATTTTTTTCCCATCAATGTTGTTACATTCCAAGCTTGAAACTTTCTTGCTGATGTTGTCTGTGGTGTGTGGATATTTGCAGGAGGATGTTAAGAGTTACAGGCATTTTGGATGACTATTTTTTACTCTTCACTTTTTTTTTTTTTTTACATAAAACTATTTTGTGGTCATTATGAAGTTTGACATTCTAGATATTCTGTTATATGTACTATTAGAAGTGCAATCAGCCATGGGAAATATTCCCCAGCAATGTCCTGTTGGCAACTATAATAATAAACAGATGTAGCTTATACAAAGCAAAACTTCTGTGATGGGCACGTGCCCTGGGCTGGAGATGGGGTTTGGGGCACTGAGGCTCCTGTTTTCATTCTGGTTTTATTTTATTTTTGTTCTCTCAACTAAGAAAGTAAATGTTAGCTCTATGAAGTGTGTTAAATAACGTGCTTTATAATTATACATGCTTTTAAAAACAAAGAAATTATTTATAAGTAAATACAATTGAAATAACTTTGTCTGATTTGTTATGGGGATGAGTCTTGGTTTGTTTTTAAATTTTATAAATAGCTATAGAAATCCACTTGTCAGTTTTACATTTTTAAAAATACTCCATTACCTCCAAATTCAGAAGGTGAAAGAGTAAAAACATTACAGCTTCAGTACTGACTTAACATCCTCAGCCTTGTTATGGCTTCCAGTTCCTTGCATGGTTTTGCTATCTTTTTTGCTTATTTAGGTCTTCAGTTTTCCACTCAAATATTTTCTGGTTTTTAATGTTGTCTGAGAGTCAAACCTAAAATTCCATACTGATAATTCTAATGGCAACAGGTATTAGAGCTGGTAAGGTAACACTTTATCCTTCTATGTTGTTCTGTACCAAGTTTACAGCAAGCTTTTAGCATCTGTGCCATGCAGGAATTCAGCTGCCTTATACTGTGTAGGGGGAGATAATCCATTCAGCAGAAATAGTTATAGAATGTTAAATGTAGAATATTTAATTTCCTGGTTTCCCTGTAGGTCTGGATACCTGTAGCAGAGCAGAACACTGCTGCTTAAGACGGAAATGAAGAAAGGACAAAGTAACACACACTACAGTAAATACTACTCACATGCCTGCCTTCAGAGGGTGCAGCATCTGGCTGTTGCTTCTCTTTTGCCGGAGGGATTTCAAATCACTTTTCCTTGCTCCCTCACGGAAACCTCTGATTACATCCTCACTCCAGAGCCTTTTAAGCTGCTGAGGAGGCATCAGTCATCATCTGTACCTTTGCAGTTTGATATTGAAATGAAAGAGCAATGTCCCTGGAAGTTGCAGCGTTTTGCCAGGACTCAACTCTGGAAGGGGTGTCAGAATTTCATCTCTTCCTTTTTGATCATGGTTATGTTTTCCTTAATACTGTATAAAAATGCCTCTCACTCATGGGGCACAGTTCTAAAGTATGTAGTATAGATGACATTTCATTTTGGGAAGGACATGTTGGAACGTTATCATAGAATGGATAGAGTTGGNCCATTACGGTTGATTCAAGTGACTAATAATGGTACATATGATTTGAATGTATTTTGTTGTAGGGGAGGGAAGAGCTTTTGGCTTTTTAGTGTTGTCTTCTTTTAAATTTAAAAAAAAAAAAAGTTACTTCCCAAAGCCATAACAGAGGTTTGCTGCTACCCTGCTATGTCTTGCACGGCCACCTACCCATGTTTGAAGTGGGTTTAACGAGCTGTCTCACTTTAGGGAAAGAATTCTGAATCAGCAGCATTTCTGCAGACATTTCTGCTTGCTCAAGACTTAGTAATGTAAGGTGTGGCTGTAAATACAGGCAGACAGGGAAGGGCAAAGCTGGCTGAGAATTTGTCTAACATGGAGCTCCTTTCCCCTGTAGTACACCGTTTGTCACGTAGGAAGTTACTTAAAGGCTAAACTGGGAATGAAAAGTCATATTCCAAAATAAATACGTAGAGGGGAAGATGGAGAAAACTTTGTCATTCTTACCATGTGAGAAAAGTAATCACAGGCATGCTTTTGTTTTCTAAAATTGGGTTTGAAGGGTACCTCCTCTGCATTGTGCAATTTCCTGAATGATCACTTTGAGGCTATTTTCGCACTTCTGCAAAGAAGCAAAATATTGTTCCTTGCATATGTAGAAAGCATAACTGTTTGTTCTAGTACACAAGAAAGTTGTCTGATTCTGCACACCTCTTCAGAGGACTTTGATGTAAAGTAAGGAAAGTAGCTCAGGTTATATATAGTTCTTTTAGTGAATCCTGACGAATGCTTGCTGACCTTGTGATGAAGCTTGTAAGAAAAATCAGTTGTATTTGTTATCTTCTGTGGAATGACTGTTGTATAGGTCATGTCCACACAGTCAGGTATTTCTTATGATGCCCAGGCTGTTGCACCATCTTTTGGGTGTCAGGTGCTTTGAAAAATGGAGAGAGCCATGTGTTCCTTCACCAGCCTCTAGTTCATTGCTGTTACCTGGCATCCGTTGAAACCATTGGCAACACTGAGCTATTAGCTGGTGATCATCCAAGGTTTTAATAGCTTTGCAAGCCATCTATAGTTGTTACACCACAGGTATTGATGTTGCATTATCTGCTACCACCATCACATATGTCCCAGTGACCCTTAGAGAAGTAGGGTCACTTTCTTCACAAAAATATTTGTATTTTTTGTAGTTGTTTATTGTGTGTGTGTGCATTTGTTTTTGTAGTATTGCAAGAACATTTGGGTTTCATTTCCCAGATCGTGAGACCTACATCTACTGTGTTTAGATCTCAGTTTTGCTCAGAGTATCTTCTGCATCCTATACGCGTAGTAACAGTGCTCTTCTGCTTATAGAGCGTACCTGGAAGTAAAGAGCAGTTTTCAATAAAGTATCCCAGTCTACCACGTTCTCTTTGCTATTATGAACAAAATTCGAGTACATTATAGCCCAGTGAATAAATACATGCTGGTTTAAGTCAGCTTTATCATCTATTAACCCTTAATGATACCTGAGAAAACACCTGTTAATGGAGCTGTAATGTGGCTCTTGGCAACTGATGCTCACAGGTTTCTGCAGGCTGAAAAAAAATATACTTCAAACTTGAATTGGGAGAAATTCAGAGATCTGGTGTGGCATTATGAGATGCCTACAGTGAAACCTGCAATTGTTTCTGATTGTGAATTAACAGAGCATTCTTCGTGGTAGGGGTCATCGCATTGGCATAGCAGTGCAGCAGTGGCAGTGAACTGTGGTTTTTAAGAACCATAATGTTACATCAGGAGGATCATTACAGCTGAGCAATCTGACCAAAATGTCCTGAAGAAATGAAACTGCTTGCTAAACAGTACTCTCAGTCATTTCTTGTATAACTGCTTCATGATTTCTTCCTGGAAAGGCATCTCTGAGGACCATGGAATTAGGCAGAGAAGTAGCATAAGAGAAAGACTCTCTAATAGTTACTGGATGATCTGGTTAATGTAAAACTGAACCTGATTAGTTGCTTTGTCTTCTGCATGACAAAAAATTATTTTAACATCACTGTTATGTAAAGCAAGAAACCAATAAAGTTTTATTTCACAGTTTTGTACCCATACTGATAGGGACAGTATTCAGTAATTATCTGTACTATTTTTTTAAATTCCAAAGCAGAGCAATCTGTCCCTTTTGTTAAAGACATGTACAAACGGGTATATAAACGGGTTTTTCTTCTGTTTTGAGAAGTTTACCACTAAAACAAAGTTCATGCAAAGAAGAATTGGTTTGTAAGAACTTGACTCACCCTTGAGTATCTTTAGTACGAGATTATGTTGTATAGTTGATGTTACCATGACACTAGCAAAAATATTAGGCTGAAAATTAGAATTTTGAAAAGGTAACACCTTTAAGTTTGGTGCTAGACTTTGCTCATGATGGTCAAGTAATTCAGTTACTAAAAAATGACTTAATAAAGTGTAAGTACCCTCTGATTTGTATTCACTTTCTACATTTTTGTAGGTGATGTCTGGCTTTTGTAAATTAAGCACACACATACACAAAAAAAAAAGGCTGGGTGGGATACTTTCTTTCCCAAATACATCAGTAAACAGGAATAGCTAATATACCTGATGCAGTGGATTTATTTTCCTTTAATCCCCTGAAAGTATATTGCTAAAGCCCGTGTCACTTGTGTCTGGGTCTCTTTTGGTCCTTTGTCGCTGAAAGTTTATATCAGGGTTTTCAGGTCTGTGGGATCACTCAATCTTTAAACTTTTGGGGGAAACTACAATGTGTTCAAGCTACTGTTGTAGCTGAGGGAAGCCCAGGCAGCATCTTCATACTGGATTGTGAGATGATGAGTTGAACATACAGAAGAAGGAAAACAGAGGAATCTTCAAAATCTCCCTTATGCAGATATTTGGACATTATAATCTTTCTGTAATTTTTCTCCTACAAACCACTTTGAAGTAGTTGGGATGAGGAAGTAGCCTGTGTATACAGTTACCAGGCAGTGTGAATAGCAGAAATCTGTATTCATATCTTATTTTGCAGACAGAACTACAGTGAATGTTAGCGGGGAGCAAAGGGTCGTATACAAATACAGAACATGGCAGAAAGTTCTGGGGAGAATGCAGAATAATTTTGGGGAAATATTCTCACGTATTTAGTTCTTGTTGTAATTAAATAGTCTTCAGAGCAATGATTAATGTGGAATCCAGAGTTTCACTGTGGGAACTGTTTCTTTCCCGTTTATACAGAAGTGATTGATTGAAACTAAATTATGTTTATATGACAGAAGGCCTAAAAATACAAAATGTGCTGTAAGTTCTTCTTAATTCAGCAGATAAATGTCAAGTCATCTTGTGTGTCCTTGATTATGTATTTTAGCGTTGTTGTAACATGTTGGCATTGTGGTTTTTATTCTGGGGGAAAAAAAGAAGAGGGGCTCCTGAATTTTGCACTGCTAGAATCAGAAATCTCTGCTGAATTTGTCTTTTTATAACAGATTAGGATACCAGTCTTTCTGTTCTCTTGGGTTTTCTAATTATGATTTTTTTAAGTGTTTACTGAGCTATTATGTGAGGCAATACAGAATTTAGATATGCAGCCCATCAGCAGTTTGCTGAATTCTAGTTTCTGCATGCAGAATACTAAGGAAATATGAAAGAAGTTTAATAAAATAGGTTGAGGCATTATCAACTATATATTGCTACCACAAAAATATTACAAGTATTTTGTAGAAAATTAAAGGCTATCATCCTATTAATATGAAATAAAATCTATCTTAAAATTCATAAGCAAAATCTAATTATGAATGCCACTATATGGAAGTGAAGGAAGGAAGTACTAGGGTGCAGTGTGTCAGTGCCTCCTTTTTAATGGATTTGCCATACAAGAAGTACAAAGTGAAGGGCAGAGTCTTCCCTACCTCTCCTTTGTTCTCCAGCATCTCTCCAAGGCTCTTACATGTTCTTCTGAGACGGGCTGCTGCATGCCTGCTTCATGGAGGAAGTTCATTTTGGAAATGAGAGGTTAAAAGGAAGTAGTTCACAGCAGCTGCTTTTGGAGAGGAGAAAGCCCTGTTAATAGGAGAAATGATGAAAGGAAAAGAAGGCTCCAGGGCATGAGGGTTAAGGATGAATTAACGGATAGAATGAAACAGGGTGGAGAAGGAAAAATAAGTGTTAGTTGTTACTGCATTCCCTCAACTACTTAAGATTTTCAGCACCCTGGTATTATTTATGTGGGTTTGACCACCATTACATATAAACAAAAACTAGAGAGATTCAAGACTCTCCCAATTACTGTCTGCCTAAGAAATAGCCTATGCTTTAATTATGTCTCTTTTTTCTTCTAGCTTGCTGTCCTGAATTTGTCAGCTTTTGCTACTTCCTTTGTAAGGTATATGCCCTGGTGTCAGGCAAAAAAATTTAAACTGTTTTATAGTTGATTACTTGATACAGATACAGAATCACACCAATGTTAGAGACATTTTTCAACCTATTCTTCCAATCCTACTGTTGAACAAGACATCTTAATTCAGAGCAGGTTCTTTACGAAACACTTACGTGCTTCTGCTTGAAGATGTACATTAATCTGGTACATAAGTAAAATGAAGAAGAAAGATCCCACCAGGGTTTTCCTGCACTTTTCCCCGGTGTAATTAAGGTCTTGTGTTGATTTCACAGTTCAGCATATTGGTGTTGGTCAATGACACTAACTCAGTTAGAAACCAAGGGAAATTGGAGTCTTTTTTTTTCCCTTTTAAATTAAGTTGTTTGGCTGAAGTGTCCAATTAGCACTGGTCCAATTACAAGATACCCCGGTGAAGGAAAGCAGGAAGCAATACATCTTGCTTCCTAAGTAGAAACTTCATTTTATTTTTAATCAGTGCTATTAAGGAAGACTTCCTTGGGAGTAGGCTTCACTGAGGGTTTGTTCATTATCAGCTCAAGGTGAAGCCAAAGGGAACCTTTCTTATTTCATACCAGAATTGATTTTTAAAAAAATAAATAACTAGTGCATGCACAGGGGGCTGGTGCATGTATTTATAAGTGGAGTTGCTATTGGTAACATAGCTGATTTCCTTTGTTGGAGAAGTCATTGTTCATTACTTACGTGAAGTGAAAGGTTAATGGCCTGTAGCGAACTGAAGAAACCCCTACAAAAATGCACAGCACGGATCTAATGTTGTTATACAATAGCACTTTCCACATACTTTTCCTCAGGTAGGACAGACATAGAAGAGGGCTGTTGCTGTTCTAATAAATATATTCAATGTGATACTATACATGGTATAGTGGAAAGCGAAAAGGCTCCTGCTGCTGTCAGACGGACACCTGTCACAAAAGGCACAAATTTTGCTTGTTTTATTGAGGTTTGCAAAATACGCTGGCTGTATTTTATATAGGAAGTGCTGCGCTTTTATTCTTTAAGAAGTATCTTTGTTGTAGTAGAAGTAACTTACTTTGTCATGTGGCCATTGCTTTAATTTCTTTCTCGATAGCTTAAAACTGTTGCTCCGGGCACACTTTTTTTCTTCTTGCAGTTTGAACACAATTGAAAATGAGATCATGTAGTATGTTTGATACTGAGGTATTCCGAATAACTTTGTTGGCTCTCGAGCAGAAATTCAACACTTCAGAAAGCTCAATTAGCTGCCTTACTGAGATGTGCTTGTGATACAGTATTAAGGCAAGTCCCTCAGCAATTCAGGGAAGAAAATGCAGGATATGTTTCAAACCAAAGAAGACTTTAACGGGGATAGACTGCAACCATCAGTCTTTAGTTGAAGAAGAGTTTTAAATTGGCACTGCCCCTAGAAATGACAGTCCTGCCTGGTCCCTTGTGTGTGGGTGTAAGTATTTGGTGTGGTATATGGGAAGGGGGATCAGGCTGGCTAGGAAGCAGTTCTTTCCAGGCGGGTACCAGAGCGGTGGTGGTGGTTAGACTGGCAGCTTTCCCAGTCATTTCACCAAACAGCTCTACAAATGTTGGTGTCAGCAGGAGCAGAGTGGAGAGGAGAAGATGCCAGAATGGTCATGTCTGCTTTTTTTGAGTTACAGTGACAGCCAGGACCAGGATAAATTGTGCATCAAATGACAGCCACTGATTTGCAAAATCGGCATAGCATCCCTCGACTTCTGTAAGATGCAACTGGAGCTTGATCAGAGGTATACAAAGAACACCCTTCAGCAGTAGTGTTGGTATAGGTGGTTCCATCTTAGAGAAACAGGAGGTTGGTTTCCAGCGAAGGCTTTTAGACAACCACCAAACTGGAGGATCAGTCACTTACAAGCAACTCATGGCAGAGAGTCAAGCGGCAGGGAGGAAGCCCACAGTAGACTGCACTGATACAGAAAGGAACGTTAAAGCAAACCACGTGAGAGGGGATGCTTTCAAAGCCTTTGCCTCTCAGGATTTAAGGATAACAGCAAGCAAGTGGTTCCCAATGCTTCTAGTAACAATTCCGCCAGGACTACCGTGAAATAAGTGGTGCCACACACTGAATCATTAGAAACCTTGCCTGCAGCACTAGGATTTTCCTCTTGTGCTGACCATTCTCAGCTGGGCATTAGCTTGAGAGGAGATAACACTGCACATTAAATATGTATTAGCAGCTTCAATTTATTTAGTGCTGCCAAAATGTCTTTTTTAGGAAATGAAATTGGCATAGATGTTGGAATACTGTCTGAAAGTTTTTTTTTTCATCTGCCCCTACAGGCCAATAGCTGAATGTTACCATAGATCACAGTCTGCTGAACCTAAAATTATTGCTTTTCCACATAGAGTAAAGACTTGTAGATGGCACAGATCCTTACCTTGATTTACTTGAGTGATATTTGATGAGCTTGCAAATTTTTACCATGTCTCTTAATGGAGATGTATATTTTCCTGCAATAATGGAAGATTTTTGAACCCAGTTGTCTTCCTCCTTTTTTACACTTGTCTTCCTCCCTGGTCTTCTTGCTTCCCTACAAATAGTTGCTTTTGTTGTGTTTTGATAGTTTTTTCTTAATTAGTTATAGAAAGCACTCTACAAGTATTTAAACTTTGTTGCTGTGCTGAATGAGAGGTGGGGCTGGGGGAAAACTTTGGGAGTATAGACAAGAGAGAGGGCAGAACTGGGTTTGGGGAAGCAGATCCTTCTGCTGAAAGTTGCTACAACCTCAGCTGAGGTGCAGTAACCAGCTGTGGGTACATCTCAAGCCTGCTGCAGTGCGGGGAACAAAAAACCCTACTGGTACCTAAGCAAACTTACTTAATTTTGCGTCATGATAGACTAGGAGCGCAGGTGCCATCAGCTGAAAGGTTAGAACTTCTTACGCCACTCTGATGTGTACTTACAGTTGTCAGGCCACGTGTTGGGTTAGAAATGCTACTTGGAAATAGGTCTGTGAAAAACAGCTTGTAAATTAGCTTTGGGAAAAGTCCTCTATGGCAAAGCCTGTGTGATGGAACTGATTGCCCTAAGGCAGGGGGGAAAAAAAGGTACACGTCTTATCCAGGGAATTTTGAGGAAAACTGCAGACTTGCTCAGCACTGTTGCAGCTCACAAATAAATCTCTGCCAAAGCAATGAAATACATCATTTGTGTGTGACAGTTGCATTGTACAGAATTGCCCTTCAGCTGTATGTATTAGTTCTGGTTTTAACTGCCATTCTTTAAAGGAATAGCATACAAGGGAAGAACAAATGACTTTATTTTCCATACGTATCTTTATTCCATCTAAATAATCCTTTTTTACTGCAGTGGATAATTTGTCAATCCTATTGCTGCTACCTGTGAGTTAGCCTTCTTTTCACTTGTCAGTTTGCAGCAGTCTTTTTCTTATTATGTGTGCAAATAAATTTGGGTGCACTACCTCGGATAATACTGCTTATCTGCATAATGATGTTTGCTTTCTAATTTTTCCCTTATTTAGTTTCCATGCTATTCATTTTGCTCAGCTAGGAAGGAATGCAGGGAAGGGAGAGGAAAATAGTAGAGTATCACAAAGTAGAACAAGAGTTGACAGCAGGTTACATATTAATAGAGAATAATAGTTTTCAACCACAAGGACCTGTTCCGAAGAGAAACTTCTACAAGGTTTTGTGAATGCTTCTGAAAGCATTGCTGGTTGAACTGTTGCTTTCTGCTCTGAACTTGCAGGTTGTGTATTGTTCCCCTGCTTTTTGTGCTATTAATTAGAATAGTCTTTACCGGGAGTAGATTAAATACTGTAAATATTGTAAATGTAACTTTCCTATTTGTTTTCCAGGATTTTTGTGATACTTCTGTGTCTGTGCTTCAGGCCATATTTTGGTTAACGTGTTTTCAGTGTCAAAGTAAGCAGATCCTCACCTTTTTCATGACAGAGTCTCAATTTGTGAATCCAAAACAGTGATCTAGATCAATAAAGCTGATCCAACTGGAAAGTGACTTGATTTATCCTTGTGGAAGAGGAGAGGTGTCATTCACTCACCAGTTTATTTTTTAGTGTGTGTTAGAAAGTTAGCTTGCTTACCTCATGGCTGTGAAAGTATTTGGCATAATAATTAATGAATAATGGGTGGTGATGGAAGGATTTGCTGAAGTTGGTACAAGCAGCACAACCACCAAATAGGTGTGGGCTTGTACCTCACCATCCCCACAAGATATGATATATCTGGGGAATTGAACAAATTGAGACACTGTCTGCATTAGAAACATGTCAGTAAAGCAAAATACTTTGTGTCAGGAACCTGACATCTGTGTTATATATGGTTTGGGTTCGGGTTTTTGCTGTGGAAGAGCTCTTGTCTAGTCCCAATGGCTTAGTGCTCAGTTACTGCTTGAGCACACTCGGTGTGGTTCTAGAGAAGATCTCCCAGGTGGTTTAGTCAGAGCAGAATCCAGCCTGGGATGCTGTCCAAAGCATGGAGGGTGGAGCAAAGCATAGAGGGTGAAGAAATTCACTTTACAAGTATGCTCCACATACAAAGTAAAATTGCAGTGTAGAGGCAGCCCAACAGACTTCCTAGTCCATGTTGCCAAGGCCTTTTCAGTCCTGCAGTCATATTGTAGGCAAGCTTCCCTCTGAATTCCCGTTATTACTAAGAGGAACCTTAAAGTAGAATAGGAGGATGGCTTAATAATTAGCAGACTCTAGCTATATACACAACTGAATCATTCTTTTGCCAGTCTGAGAGTTCAGTATTTAGTACCTGTGACACCCCTGGTATGTTTAATTGGTGTATTGATATGAAGAAGCGTGTGATGGTGTAAAGCGCAAGTACTTTCGTTGCAGTTTTGGCAAACCTGAGCTGAAAGAGAAAGTGGCACGGATGGCTGAAAAAAGTAGTAAAATATTCCATTTCACGTCTGCAGAAATCACTAGCCAGCAGTTAAGGAGGTGTTACTAACGCATCAGATTCACTTGGAGAGTTACGTTTCTGTAATGTCCACTAAAACAGTGATACCTCTGTTTTTGTTTTTAAGTGGAGCCCTTGCCAAGTGGAAACGTGTTTCTCTGCAGACGTGAAATGGATTTATCAACAGTAAAGAAGACACAGATTCTCTCAGTGGCTTCTGTTTTCCTCCTGCCAGCTCAGCACAGTAAGGAAGCAGTAGCATGGCTGTCATTTTCTGTCCACCGTTGCCAAAATTCAGTCTTAGCAGTTTTATGGAGCTATCACAAAAGTAGCATGTTGGTTTGATGCTGACAGTAAATGAAGATGACAATTTTTATATGGTAAATCAGAAGATCAAAATGTGACCTACTTATGACATGCTGCAAGACACAACCAGGTTAAATGCAAGATTTCATAGTAAGTGAACATTTGAAACTTTCTACAGAACTTCGGAGGTCTCTGGGCTGTACAATGATTTGATCAAGACTGTTTTTAGAGCACGATACATATAATTAGCCAATGTTTCATCATGGGTACTGAATGTTCCTTGTATTACTGCAAGAAAGAAGGCAGAAATCTTAACTTTTTTGGCTGCAGCATTAAAAAGCATGGCTTTATTGAAGTATGTGACAAAGTTGCACAACACTGATCGCCTCTGTAATCGCATCTTCTCTGGAATGCTAACAAAATTCTTTACAAGCAGCACTGGAATAATACAGGGTCATTTATTGATCTTTAGTCTTCATGAAGAACCGCAGTCTTATTGATTCATCTACCATTTACAAGCCTCTATCTTGCTCTTAAAACCCCTTTTTATAGGAGCAGTTTGGTAGTTTCTGCTTGGTTTATAGGTGTGTTTCCTCATTCTTCAGTGGCAGGGAGGTAAACAAATGCGAATAGGTAAGCTTATAAATCTGAAAATTTCCATGTGAATTCAGCCTCTCCTATTAAATTTATTTTCTGGATATATGGATAGTTTTGAGCTTTGTTGTTGAGTTTTCTTTGAGCTGAAGCAGCTTCTGTGTTTCTAGGAAACCTAAGGTAGAACAGTTCGAATTATCTCTTTTTAAAATTCTTTTATCTCTCAAATTTAATCAAAAGTGATACAACCAAATTAAAAAAATTATTCCATAAATAAAGTTAGATCCCATCTAAAGCATGTGGGAAATTCACTAATGGATTCATTGAGAACAGGATTTAACTTCCACCTTTCCCCCCACTAAGTCTACAGGACAAGGCTTTTTCTGAAAAGTACATCATTTATAATAATGAATATACAGATCCATGAATTTGGGGTTTAGTAGGGCTTGTCCTAGAAAACTTTGTCTTCCTTTTCCTGCTAAGCCATACTGTTGTTATTTTTGCCCATGATGAGTGCACTGGAATCTTGGCCGTGCAGCCGCAGCTCCATTTATATATTATATCTGGCAGGTTTCAGCACCAGCAGCTGTGTGATGAGATCTTGGTAACTAGAAATAAACTGAGCTAATGCTGTGCCTTTTACCTCCTAGGACAAAAAAACTGTGCTTTTCCTCAGTTTAGATGAATGTATTGTGTATTTCTTGTTTTATAAAGAACATGCTAGGATAAAGGGAAGTAAGAGCTCCCAGGAAGATTTGTATGTTAGTGCCTCTGTATACCTCTTGTGTGAAATACGTGCTGAGTTTCAGGCAAAGACTTACTTTATTTGGTGTGACTTTCAGTTTGTTTCCAATGGATGCAAATGTGACTAGGCAGTTTTCTTGCATAGTCTCCGAGGCTTGACAGTAGTTTCTGGTAGTAAAGACAGACTGTAGCTGAGACAAGATTTCTGAATTTTTACTTGCAGGTTGATTCTTAGGAAATTTAAATAAGCAATGTGTTGAGACATGAGCAGCTGAATTTCAACATGATTGTACCTGAAAAGCTCTGTCATCTTTTCACTTACTGTCATTTATCTCAGCAAGTGGCAAACTTCTAATATTTTTAGATGTTTTGGAAAGCATCGTCACCAGTTTGACCTGGATGCCTTACACGCACGCACTGTGGAACGCATCAATATCGCTGCTGACGAATGTGCTTTCTTTTAATGAGGCTGTGTTACTTATTTTTCAAAAATGTACAGTTATGTTGCCCTTGCAAAAAAATATATATAATTTGTTCAGTCTTCCTGGGGGATCAGGTTCCTGTTTGCTAACCAGTGCAAGCTTCAAACAAGCCTTAGCTTTTTTTCCCCCATAGTCAAAGACACTGTGTTGCATTTGCAAATCAGCGGCTTTAAATCTTTTTGAAGAGCAGATCCATGGGAGATGTGTCTATGTTTTGTTTAAGTTGCTGCCTTTTGTGCAATATTGAAGCTGATGCTTTACAGGTATGCACAGACAATCAGTAACTGCAACGTTGCTGTTTTGGGAGTGTCAAATTCTAGCAGATTCTGTGTATCATTGTCCACCAACTCTTTTTACGTTAATGAGGTTCTGGATAAGGGATTTATATTGTAAGTGAAGAGCTTAAAATAGTACTTGTAGTTTTTATATTGATTCACTTGTCAATTTGCCAGGTACCTTTCTTTCCACTACCCTTTCCTCAATATCTGCTTTTCAGTATTCACAAGTGAAAGTTTTATATATCGATTCACTTCTAAATAAATAGTTTATAAATTCAATTCACTAGCAGCGTCCGCATTTTCTGGGTAGTCAAAACAAGAGAGAAACACATTGTGCAGCCAGTTCCCACTGTAAACGCTCTAAACTAAGCAATAAACTTTTGGATGAGTGGAGATGGAAAGCATGTCTTTTTGAACTCCATAGCATTTGCAAGTGGTTCAGGCATGACTTATGTCATGCAACCAACAGTACGTTTTGTCAAAACCAGGGATGCCAGGTGGACCAATAAACTCCTAGGACTTGTGAAGCTTGTTCAGGGACGCAGCTGAACTCCCAGCTCTGTGTCTTTCTCTGTTCAGCCAGGTGTGCGGTGTGCGTGTCTACAAGCTCTTTAGCTGCGGAGTCTTGTAGGACTGAGTGTGTTTGCTACCACGCCTCTACCAAATGCCCAGCTTTCTGAAGCTGCTTGGATTCTATCAAACCAAGTGTCTTCACCATAGCTGGAGAGATGCATAAACAAAAATACAAGCAGTCAGTGATAGTTAATAACATCCTACTTTCAGGTAATCTGTGGTTCTCTGTACTTCTTCCAATAACATTTGTGTGGTTTTCATTTTTTCTGTACTCTTCTACCTTCTCACAGTTCACAAGTTGATATTCACGTAAGGGGGAAATTTCCAGAGGATATTTGCAAAATATTTCAAGTGAAGTAGAAATGATAAACAGAAAACAATTAACTTATTTCTTTCCCCTTTCACCCCAAAAAACTGTTTCTTAAAGATGGAGCAGTTAGTATTGTCAGGTTGCCCAGAGACAGCATCACAGTTCCTACAGTGTTTTTTTTCTTCCCTGTCTTTAAGACCTTCTACATGTCACTTTGTAATTTTCTGTCATAAGTTTTTTGACCCCAGCTATTGTCCCAGTACATTTTCCCTTCCATTGTTCTGGTTTCATCTTTCTAAATGTCTTCTGCTAACACATCGCTGTAAATACAATCTAATGTGAAGGTCTGTTTCACGTAGTCTGCATCTGACCCAACCTGTATCATCTAGTCCTCATTTTCCAGTACTTATCAATTCACAGCTGTAACTCAGTTTCTAATTTCTGCTCTGAAATCCAAAAATAGACAAGTTATTTCTGTGCTTTATTTACAAAAGTTTACAGAAATTGGCCAGTAGGAAAGCAGAATAGTGAATTCTCTGTTCCTTTTCCTCCAGGATAGTTTCAGTCCAAAGGGCAGTAAAAACCAGTATGAGGAGCAATGCTATTTTTGTGGTTGTACAGGATTTATGATCTGATAGTTGAATGCCATTATAAAAGAAGGTGAAAAACAAAGCAGGGAACGGAGATCAGCAGAGATCAGTTGCTTGATAGGGATTTTTATGCTTTATGGAAATGCATTTCTAACTGTAAGATGACCCCAAACTCCAGTGCATCATTTAATAAAATGAAAGGTACTTGATCTTTCTGTCTTACATAGTTCTTCTTTTGAAATATTAAGATGACAATGACTATCATCTTGTCCTTTCTTTCTTTCTTTCCTGCTTGTTGCAACTCTTGGTCAGAAATATGAAGCCTTCAAAAACTGGTCTGTCTTTACGTGCATTTCTTGTGTGATCCTTGCAAGAGCAAGAATGACTTTTGCTGAGTAGACTGTAGATCAGAGCCCAGCAAATAACAATCCACATAAACAAGCCTTCTGTCCTTGTAAGAACCAGGTTTTAACTATGAAGAAAGTAATAGCCATTCTGCTATTAATTTTGTGTATGATATAAAGGAATAACACCAAAAAATCCTAGAAATCAGCTTCCAAAAGGCTGGTATGTTTTATGCTGTCTCCTATTGTTAAAACTGATAAATATTGCTTTTGGGTTTATATACAGTAGAAATCCACCTATTACATCTATGCATCTCTCAAGAATGGGTGAAATTCACTGTCAGCAAACTAAAGCAACAAGAGTCATTTTGAATCTACTTCATTTCAGAATGATTTTTCTTGCTTAAATAAATACCATTGAACATTACATTCAACCTTGTTGTAAAACTGGATAATAATAATTCTTTGTTCAGTCATATAGAGGCTCCCTGTTCCCTCTACTTAATAGCACAGGATCAACCACAGAGTCCACAGAGAAGAACAGGATATTACCTTGATGAATCTTAAAGAATCGTAACTGTTATGCAAGAACGAGGTTTATTTTAAATTGATAGGTATTCCAAAGTAGTGGGACCTGGGATGTAATGGTATTACTGTATAAGCTGTCCCATATAAGATCTTTTTGCACACTACCATTTCTATTATTTAGAGGCTACAGGGATAGGTAAACATATATCTTGATTTTTGGTGATGCAGATGGAAAGGTGTAGTCATTCGGGCCTGCACAATGTTAAGTGTATCAGAGAGAAAAGTACAGACAGAATCACAACATATATCTTATGACCTTTATTTACTGATAAGAAAATACCTTATAATGCTTCTAAATCCTGCTGCTAATTCTACTGTAAAGCAGTGGAACATTGTACAGCGTGCATCCAAACAAGTTTGAAATGAAGCATGCTAATTTTAGTCAGTGGTGGCTCAGAAGGTCAAATCTGAGCAATAATGTATAGAGAAAAGCACCCTCTTACCACCACTACTACTTCTCCCATGTGAAAACCTGTTTTAGATGAGTTTCTGTTGTGATATTTTAATACACAAAGTAGAGTTCATAGTTTGAATACGTGCAGAATTAGAGTTTGTTTTTGTGGATCACAAATGTTTTTAACAAATATTCCAGGCTTGATATTGCTGGAGAGTGTTTTACCATACACTTTATGCTGGGGAGTTGCCTAGCAAGTTCAATAAAATGAAAATATTTGCTCTGGCACGCAAGCAAGTTCTAAAAGAGCTTAGGCAATATTTCTGCTGCAGAAGATGTCAATTTAGGCCTGCCTGAGTTCTGCTTTAACTTGTTAATTTGATTTTTCTAAAAGAAAATAAAGAAAAGTTGTTTGGTTGGTCCTTGCTTCTCCTGTGCTGCATTAGAATTCTTTTATCAGATATGCTGCATGGTTCTGTGTTTTATTGCTTTGTTGTGTGCTGGGTTGTTTTTTTTTATTTCAAGGCCACTTTATGCTTACTCAGAAAATACAGCAGGAAAATAACCTAGGGAATTTGAGCTGTGTGTTAAAAATCACCTATTAAATATAACCTTATTCTATTTTGCATCTTTGTTTGTTTGTGCAGAGAGTAACTTGTACAAATAGTTGTACTTTCTCCAGCCACGGTCTCATGGTTATTGAGGAGGGTCAATAAGGTGAGGGGACTTAATGAGACAGAACTCCTGCATTTTCTTTGCAAGGGATAAGGAGATCAGTGTATTCATCAGTATAACATTATTCTTAATATATTTGGCATGAAATACTGGTATTTTACAGGGTGAAGGGTGAATTTTATTTACTTTTACACAGTAAAAAGTTGCTGGATTTCAGGGCACCAACATTTGTCATGCAATATAAATTTAGAAGTTATATATTCAGTTACGCTTTGCGGAATAGAGAGAGAGAGACTGGATATCATTTATTGCACGGAGGAGGGGGGAGTGGATGTATTCCCAGTCATGAACTAGTGAAAAGTATGGTACTTTATCCAGAAGGGGGCATATGGACAAAGGCTGGAAACCTGCCTGCCATACTGTAAGGAAAGGAAAAGGTGAGATGGAGGAAGAGCAAGAGATCTTTGATGGAACTTATCTGAGTGTAGATAGGTTAATTGTGGGTTTGTTGGGTTTTTTTTCCACACTTGTGTCTTTAGTAAATGTTTGTGGGTTGTCAGTTTTGAATTTTATGGATGAATATCTGCTTTACTGTAATTTGGATTGATGCTGGATAACAGCAAAGCATGAAGTGAATCTGTACGCCAGGAGCGTAAAATACTTCACACATCCTTGTCCTCCAACATATTTTGGATGATAATTGAGGATTAACAACAGGGGACTCATTTGAGCCGCTTAAGCCATGTGGTGATTTGGCGCTAGAAGAACTAGCTGAGGCAGCAGAGGTTTTTCCTACCACCTGTTGGTTACATTCCTGTCGTAGATCGAGTGTGTTAGAGCACACACTTGAACAACAAAGATTGTGGGGCAAGTAACACTGCAAAAGTGTATTCACAACATGAGAGACTGCTAGAAAGTTGTATCAGTACATTATAACTGAGAGAAAGAGATTTTGGCTTTTATGACAAATAATGGCAGTAGTTCCACTTGGCTCTAAGTTGTGTTTTTGAACCATCAGTCTCATGCCAAAGAGCTTGAGCTTACAAGAAAATCTAGTTGCCTGTTTGCTTGCCTGGGGTAACACCGTATGGAACAATTCATGCTTTGAGAGGCCAGAGATCCACAATATTTAATCCTTTAATAGCTGCAGTTTGGAGAAATCAGTGAGGTACGTAGTCTCCTCATACATCCACAGCTGGTGGCATTACTCATCCACAACCTCTTGTCTTCTGCAGGAACCGGAAGTATTCAAAATTTGGGAAGTCTTAGGTGCTAGTGTAGGTGCATAACTCAGCAGCTGTGCTTGAAGTCTTAAGACAAATCTGGAGTTGTTAGTTTTGTTTTGCATGTTTTAACGTCATTCTTAGTTAGAAGAGGAGATCTGACAGATGATCTTTAAAGTCCCTTACAACTCTAACTGTTCTATGATTCTACAACAGGACAGTGTGCCTCAAAGTTCCATGTCTAAATTGTATCCTTCCAGCAGGCACTGCCACTCATTTTTACTTGGTGCTTTTTTTTTTTTTGGAAGCCCTTCTGGAAGCTTGTTTTTGCTTTCCCTTTGTATTCATCTTATTGCGGTGGTAGTTGTACTACAGGAGAACAGTTCTAGGTTGCTCTGCAGCTTAAAGAAAATAAGGGCATTCTTTTGGGCATTTGTAAAAGGTCTCCTAAGTATACCCATCTTCTTACAATGTTCAGTAACAGGACAATGGTAACAGAGGAGTGACCTGACCAGATGACTGTCTTTGAGTGTTCGTTGTAAATCATCATCCACATTAGAAATTATCAGCCTCTGCCTTGTTCTTTTTTTCTTTTTGGATCAGGAGCTTTCCAACAGAAAAATCTTTAAAGACAAAAGTTACAATTGGTAATGAGTATTTTAGGCAAAATAGTAATGTTTCACCTTCATTTGTGCACTGCTGGGGTCCTCTGATTCACTTTTCTCAAATTTTATCGGTTTGCCCTGTGTATCCTGGCTCAGAGACAGCAGCGCGGATCTGATCAGCAGGCACTAGAAGTAGCACGTGAGTGCTGACGACATTCTTCTCAAGGTCAAACAGATCTGACAGATGAAAAGTCATTTTTTGTTTACATGCAAACACTCCAGTTTTCTACCAGAAAGTTTAACCAGGTAGGGGTTAAAAAAAATTCACGTTATTGCATTACATCACAGCAAACTTGCAATATTTAACTGATCTGTTTGGCAAAATGTTTTGAATTACCTATGATGAAATGTGCTGCCATGGATCTGAATGTATTTTTTTTTCCAAATTACCAGTTTAAGAAAAAAGTTTCCCGTGCTGAAAACACTATGCAATGTCTAATACAAAACACTAAAAAAGTGAGAATTGGAAGCTGTCATAGCAGGTAGAAATCAGCACCCAGTCCCTCTGAGTTGTCACAATTGCAGGGATAATAACCTAAAATCGGCTTTCACTATAGGAATCTATTTACCTAGTTATTTTTATGTAGATAATATTTTATTTCTGTTTGTATTATTTGCTGCCTTATTAATAAAGTCCATGCATCTACTTGTCCTATGTATTAATTTCTCAGTAAATTCTAATTGGTACCATAAGTCTGGGTTTTTCTGGTAACTAGATAAAGCTCACTACAAGCAGCATGCTGTATCCATTCAAATAAAGCATTTAGGAGTTTTATTAGCAGCCTTAATGACTCGATTGCCATCATCCTGGATGAACTTTGAAGGTACCTTTCCTTTGAAGGAAAGTTTAAAAAAAAAAAAAAGAGTTCCCAAGTTGATGTTTAGAAAAACATCATTTGTTAAATAGGCTGAACCTTAGTAAGTCTCATTGCCTTCCACACCTCAGGACACTTGAGAGAGAAGGTATTTGCTTAGATGCTGAAATAGGAACTAAAGCCTCTTTTACACACGTGTTTCTGGTAATGCTGATGCCACCACTTGCTGTTCTGTTGATCTTTTTTGCTGTTGCTGTTATACAGGCTGTTGGTTTTTAATCTCTTCAACAGCTGACATACTGTTTTACCATTTAATCATTCTGCCACTGTCCTTGCAGACTTCACTGTTTCCATAAGGCAGCAACTGTCAAATATTAGCCAGGATTTAGTTATTTACTTTAGTTCTTTACCTAAGGACTCACTTACAGCTAAGACATGCTTTTTATCTCTCCAGAAAGATACATTTGCTTTCAAGGAAGAATGGATTAAAATGTGTTCTTTTTACTTAAAAACCGTTGGCTCCCTCCTTTTCTATGAGTGCTGACCTAGCAATGTAGGTTTGTCCTTTAAAGAAATGAGGAAGAGGGAGGGTGTCTATTTTTTTACTAAAACATACAAAGTGACAAGAGACTTCAACTAAATGATCATTCTGGGCATTTAATGAGAGTATTTAATCTTTTATTATAGAAGGCAGCTAATGTTTTATTTCAAATACACTTGTGCATATGCAGAATTTAAAAGAAATTAAGGTTCTATAGCTTAGTTACAGCTTTATCTCAAGAATTAATGGCAATACTGTGGCTCATTTAAAACAGAATTTAACATTGACATACTATTCTTGTCCCTTCAGACTTCAAAGTCTACCTGTTAGCGTTGATGTTATGAAGAGGGGAGTTCTTTTTTGCTGTTTTAAACATATGTCCATTGACTGTAATGATGTTATAGTTTCTAAGACTGAAAAGATGCTCAGAATTTTCTATTCATATAAAAGAGAAGGAGAAAGTTTCTTTTTATTAGAGAGAAATCTGGGGAAAATTGTTGACAAAAATGTGTTGATTATTTTAGTTTGCTGAACGAAAAAGGTCTAGCTTTCTGTAATTCCTTTTAAAAATTGAATTTGGACCAGGTGGCTTTTCTCCTTGATGGTAAAAGCTTGTCAGCTAGACTTTTGGCACCATTTGCTTTGTGCTCTGACTCTATTGTACTTCAGGGAGAATATTTTGAACTAGACAGTCGGTTGTGGCAACAGTACAATCACATCCTCTCGAGGAGCACTTGGGTGACTTGCTTGGCAAGGCAGCACTCCATAAATGATTGCCTCAGCAGGATTCAAACTGAAATTATTTAAAACATTATCTACTGCAGCTCAATTTAGATGCAGGAGGGCATCTTCTCTTTGTTACAATTTTATTACTACATCGGTTTAATTTTTTTATTATTCAGAACTAGGTTTATTGGCTCATATTTCTTAAGCTTGTAGGACTGAACATTGTAAAATCAATATTTCTGCTAATTACGGTAGGTTTTGGGAGTGGATAATCAAACAGTATAGTGAATCATTAAAAACTTACATGCTAATATTGACTAGCATTATTGGCATGAAGGGACCAAATCTCTATGCCAGGGACTTCTTTCCTTCTTGTATTTTCACAGCAGAAGCAAAACACATTCAGTAAAAATTGATGTTCTCAGCATTTAACAGTGATGGTCCTTTATGAATATAAAAGCAAATGCAGTTAAAATTCTGGGCATTCAGGTGTAACATTTTCTTTCCCATCATTTAACTTGTCGGTAAATGTTTGATTTCAAAGGGTCTTACTGTCTTTTGAAATAGTTGGAAAGCTCCTGCCTCTTACAAAAATAATGGATAATTTCTAATTTATTAACAATTTTCCCAGCATCTTTTTACCCTCAAAAAGATTATTTCTTCTTGTTTGACATCAACTAATGTTTGAGTTTTGTTTTATTTGTTTATGTTACCTGTGGCTTACTAGTACTTGCTCCTGGCCTTCTCAATGGGTGTTACTGAACACACCTGTAAGTGATGATTTGCAATCATATTAGGAAATAGCTTCTCTTCTCCCAGTTCCCTTACCATGAAACTAGTAACTGCAGGTGAGACACTGAATGCTGTTGAGCACCATTGTTTTATTTTATGCATTTGACTGACTTTTGCCCTAGAAACCCATACTTAGAGTGACCTGACTTTGCTTTGCTCCTTGACCAGATTCTTGCATGAATGAACTGCTCAAGATCCTTTATGTGAGAGTGTTACCTCTTTGGCAGGGTTACTTCAGGGCTGTATTGTGTGCAGGGGCTGTGCCTGTTTTTTTTTAAGGAAAATATAGTGAGATAAAGACTGAAAATAAATTCATTTTTCAGATATAAAAGCATGAAGTAGAAAACTTACTGATTTTAACATGAACTAAGCCAAACATTGCATCTGCTCCAACTATTTTGCCCTGTGGTTTTTTAACTAGACAGTGACTTAAGGAGTTGTTCTGCAATTCTTCATAGCCTTCATAATGAAAGGGACCTTGGCATCACTGCAGAACTAAGGCATCAGATTTAGCTGGTGGGAAGGGAGGGACTAAGGAGAAGTTACGTCAAATATCATCTGAGCCACAGAAAATTCCAAACGTGTTATTGCTGTATTTCTTGAGAAAGTTTCTCCCAAAAATGGTTAATGCATTATTATTGCCTAATCAGAAGTTCAAAGGAACATCATTTTTGATGAAAGCACGCTATTTATCATTCTTGTTTCTAAAATTAACTTCCTCCATTTGCATGGGAAATTTTGTAGCACTTGCAGATTGACTCAGGCAGGCTGGAGTAATTAGGGCAAGTTTTAGTCTGTCTCTTACAATATTCTTTAACAATTCAGCATTTCCTTCTGACTGAAAAAAAAATTGAATTTATGTCCCTTAACATCAGCTGGGACAAAGTAACAGCACAATACAAGCTCTTATGGTGGGTGCTTCCAATTCCTACATCTTAAAGGGTTTGTATCTGAGCTACAGAGAGATGGGCAGGTATTTGCCACCCCATGGGACAAGCTACAGTGTGACTTGCGGGAAAGGAATGGCCTCAGTTTGCAACCATCATGTTGCGCAGCTCTTGCCCTTTGTTCAGCAGAAGGTAGCTGCAGCTGGCACTTCCAGTGGGAACCAGTAATGAAAGGTAGGCGATGGGGTACCCAGCCACTGCATGGAGAGAAACACCTGAGAGTCGACAGTGACTCTGAAATACACCTTACCTTATTTTTGTGGTAGCTTGCTGGTCTGTCCTGTCTGAACTTTGAAAAGACAGTTTGTGGATGTATGAATTCAGGAAATCTGATTTTCTGTGTCATTGGGTCTCGTGGCTCAATTATCGTGGTTCTCCTATCACTTAAAAGGTCTTGTGCAAGCTTACCCTGTAGTTGATACTTGCAACTTCCCTCTGCCGAATCGATTGTCTGGTGGCTAAACAGGGAGACTTGCACTTAAGCTGTAGCCTTTCCTCCAGAGAAGCTATTCATTTGGTTTTCTCCTGTAGACGGTTGCCTGGTACCAGTAGGAGCTTGTGAGAATTTAGTATCTTGCCTCCGCTGTGAAAGTAAGTTGGCAGCTTCAGAAGTTGCCACCAGCACAAATGCAGACATATCACTTAAAAGAATTTTCCTATAACTAGTTATGCCATTAAAGACTGAGTTTGTGAAGGAAAGAATATACATGCTCAAAAAATCAAGATTAGAAAATTTTAACTTAGTAGTTAAATTTGATTTGCATGCTTGCAGTTAAAAGAAATTCCTAATTAGCTAACTCATCTTCTTTGTGTTTTTTCCCTTGCTGATATATTTTTTAATGTAACTATTGATTGGATTGTGAGCTTGCAAGAGAGTGAGAAACATTAGCCTGTAAATGCTGATTTGTACCAAAGATCCTGTGCACCAGTTTCGAAGATTTTTTTTATTATTAAAAACAAAACAAAACAAAAACAAAAAACACACACACACACACCCCAAAAAAAACCAAAGGAAAAAAAAATATAACTCTTGCTGAGCTGGGAGATTTTGCTTTTACTTGTGAGTGGTAGATATTATTGTACCTCACATAGATTTGCGGTAGGCACTGTTGGAGTGCCTGGAAAAATCTGTCAAACTGCTTTCAGAAATGGCAACAAGTTGTCAATTAACCCTTGTTCTGTGTACAGCAAATTAGCAACTGTAGCATCTCCAGGATAAAACATTTTCTGACAGTCTGCTTTTTTAGTGAAGGTGGGTAGAGAGCCCCAATGATTAGGACCCAGCAGTACTGTCACATAGTTAACTCTTTAATTTACCCTGGGGATTTTATCGGCCTGTTTTAAATCTGCCCAAGTGACTGGTGTAAAGAACATCAGGTTAGGTGGGCAGAAAAGTCTGGAGAAGTTGGCCATCTGTTTCTGCTTCTGGACAGATGTTGTCAACGGGGAGCCTCCAGCCTAAGGGAGCCATAATACTGAGCTCCCTGCCTGGTCCAGATGCTCCATGGTTGTAGGTGCGGATGGTTTAGGAAATTCCTCTTTCACAAATAGTTAGCAGTCCTATAAGCAGTGGAACAACCAAGGAAAACTTCAGAGACTGTTAGTGTGAAGTCTACCACAAATCATCCCTGTGTCTGTGCAAGTAAAGGCAGGTATTTTTTTTTCTGCCTATAATTTTGATCTGGAAGAGCAATGAAAGCCTGTGGCACAACCACAGTTGTCACCATTTTTTTTATTATCTGAGAAAATCCCATTTGACCAGTGCTGGGTTGAACAATGGCCTCAGCTCTGGTGAATCAGCACCAAGCCCATTTAAAAAAAAAAAAAAGTCAAAAGTCATACCAATTGTTTACAATGTGGATTTAGAAACAGCAGTCATCTTCAAAAAAATCTCTTGTCTTTGGGGTAGTTAGCTATAATTGCCATTCTCTAAAATAAATAAATACCAGGCACAGTATGATTTGTTTAGTAGCAGCTGGCCACTGCAGCCGGAGACGCTCAATGGGTTGAGAAATACCACCTGTTATGATCAGAGTATGAATACTTTTGCATGTGCTCCAACTCTGATTTTTATTGAAGCACTGGCTGCATGAGAAGAATCAAGATTTACGGATGTGCTAAAGGACAAAAAGTTCAAGCACTTGGACATGTTTGGAAGGAAATCAGATTCCATGGATTCAGTTGCAAGGGCAAAATGGCCAAATCTTACCAGAAAAAGTGTGTCTTGTATGGGTCAGGCTGCCTTCCTCATCCAACACTCTCGTGATGGCAGAGGATAGCCCACGAACACAAGAAAATAACCACATTTCTTTTCTCACTGACACAGAATTGACATCCCCTGCAAACTCACGTTTTGATGCAGGCTGGACAGGCCTGTAACGAATCTTGATTGCGTGTAAATTTCCTGCAAGGCAAAACCATCAGGTGACCTAGTATCATCTTCCTGCTGGTTCTGTGGCAGTCCCCAGCACCAAGACTCATGGGATACAAGACCAAACACACATCGTAAATAAGATGCTGAAGGACTCTTTCCTTTGCCCATGAGTCACCATGCTCTCTGGAGTTCACCACAGGAGGTCACACTGTATTTATTCCAAGTGTCCACTCCTATACGGTAGACTTTCTGAACCAGAATGTGGTAACTACACACAGCTGGGCACTCAGAAAGACCCTGCCTTCATAATAGTCAGAGCAGTCATGTCACCTTTTCCTACTTGAACCAGTTTCTACTGTTGGATCAGTTGCAGGTGTCAAGGGGCTCTCCCAGCCTGTTCAGAAGCAGTGTTAGTTATTAGTCCTGTTTTCTCTGCTCTTGACCACGTGGATGTTAGCTGGTTGAGTACTTTTGGTTTAGGCTGTTACCCACCTTCCTGATAATCTGGATATTTGTATACAAAGGAAGGGATCTTTCCATGAGGAAAGAGGAAAATATTTCTGAGGAAAATAAAAATACAGTGATGATTTTTTTACTGGTTTTACAATGTCTAAGGAAAATGAATAGCCATCAAGTTTGAGAGCTCACAAGAAGTACAAAGTGCATGTTTATATGGTAGAATTCATTGCTACAGCATGCTGGGGAGGCCAGCAGTACATAAGTTCAAACAAGGATCAGTCTGTTAAAATGGTAGTATGGTTGTAGTTACATGGCCCTGAAGTTGCCAAAAAGTTGTCACTAGAAGCAGAGGAGGCATTCCAGCTGAAGGATGTGTGTCTGTGTGTGTGTCTGTGTGTGTGTGTGTGTGTGTGTGTGTGTGTGTGTGTGTGTGTGTGTCTGTGTGTGTGTGTGTGTGTGTGTGTGTGTCATACTCATGCTCCCTTTCCCTGAGGAATTGCTGGTGGGGGGGACAACACACTGAGAGATGGATTCTTGAATCAATCTGGTACCACAGTACATATGTTCTCTTCTCTCTTAGGCCTTTCTTTTCTCTTTGAAAAGCTTTGGGGTTTGTGATATTTGTCATCTTACCTCTGTATCACTTAGAAAGAAGTGATGGTAAAAGGAAGGAACTATTTCTCCTATTCTCCTGGATGCTGCAGTCCAACAGACCACCTCCATTCCAGAAAGGAAGCTTTCATTTTTAATATTTAAACAGCTACAGTAATGCTTGAAACTTCATAGGAGGATGGAAGAAACATTTTTCTTACATTATTCTGTATCTTAAAAAGCTACTTATATTTAAAAGAAGGGAATTTCCACATATAAAAATCAGCTTTGTTCAGGTGAGCATGGTGGTTTTGCACATATTAAATTTGCAAAAATACTTGAACTACCATTTTTTGTGGATGAAGTTTTGGTTGCTTCTTTGTCTCTTAATCCAAGTATTAGCCTGTCAGGCAATGGAAACCTGAAATTAAAATTCTCCATCAAAAAAAAATGAGACTGCTTTAATTTGCTGTTGTAGAAGTGACGTGGAAAACATAGGAATATATAGAACTAGAGTGCACTACAGAATTTCATGAAGAGCCCTTAAGGTAAGCAGATTCAGTTACACTATGTGCAAAGTTTTTTGTTATGATACAAGGATTCTTGGAAATTCCTAACAAAACAAAACAAAAAAAAAACACCACACACAGAGCGAAACTAGACCTTTTCTTAAATATTAATAGTATGAGGAGCATTGGTAGATAAACTTCATAGAATACCTGGAACTGGAAGGGGCCTTCAGAGGTCTCTGGTCCAGCCCCCTGCTCAGAGCTGATCATGGTAAAGCACGTGTATCTGTAAAGCAGCGTGTGCAAATAAAGTACTGATAATTGCAACTCTAACTTCAGCTTAAATAAGTTTGGCTCTGTATGGAATATGACTCTTCAAGTAAATTCCTGAGTTCTTCTGAATGTTGAGTTCTGCAAAGTAGTGTCAAGTTTTTGAGGTTTTAGCAATACTGAGTATCGTCTTGCATGGAAAACTGGTGTGTGCACCATTCTTCTCTGTCCCTAGCTGTGAGGGCATATCAGCAGTTTAATTGAAAGAAACTAGGAGTATTTATAAAATAGTCCAGAAAAATATTTTTAAGGGATAATATCTATTCCGCAGTAGTTTCTATATGTCAAGAAATAGTATCCTCTGCATTGGTTGCAAGATCTTGTCTACAATTACTTTTTAGGAAATCTGTTTTCAAATAATCACGTCCTTTCTGGTATCTATCCCCTTGATGGCTGTGACTCACGGGACAGAAGTCATCAAACAAGGATCATCTTTTCAAGTCTGGGGTTGTAAATCTAGCATACATAGCTAATTGGATTTGGGAACCAGAGCAGAGATTTGTTTCAGGGCTAGTATGACAGTGCAGCTACATTATGTGCTTTTGTTTATTCAGTTGTGCATGTGTAGCATTGAGCAGGAGCAAAATATTGCAGTAAGTGGTTAAACGTAGTACCTAGGCTTGCATGTTTTTTAAGTGGAATTTTCTGGAATGTCTTTTGAAGTGCCACAATGCCATCTACTGGCGCAGTTTTCTGTGTTTTTCCCGAAGGGGGGGTTTCTTTCATGCACAGGCTTGTATGTAAGGTCTATACCGTATTTTTAAATACTGTATAGAATGGCATAGAATGAGCAAGATTCTTTTGGAGGCACGTGTATATTAAAGGACATAATACATTCAATATATTAAATAATCACTTCTAATCTCTTGCCGGTTAATCTTGTGCTCCTAAAATGATTAGTACTGAAAGATGATGGAGGAATCTCTGTTCCATTTATTTCCCTCCCAGTAGGTTTTGTGCAAGTAGCTTCACTGTTTTCTGTTTATAGTCTGTCAGTTTCCCTTTTTGTTTCAATGTTTTTATACAGATAAATAGAAAGAAAATTAAAAAATACTTAAGCTGTCAAACCACAAAAACTGGAATGTGTTGTATGACAGGATTCTTCACTGGCAAATTACTAGATTCAACATATTCCCCTTAATTGAGTCCTCCCCGCCATGTGTGTTTTAACAGTTTTTTCAAGATTCATCAACAGCCTTCCAAAGACAAAATTTCTGTAGACTTTCTAACAACTGTT
Organism: Thinocorus orbignyianus; assembly: GCA_013400375.1. NCBI lineage: Eukaryota > Metazoa > Chordata > Aves > Ciconiiformes > Thinocoridae > Thinocorus > Thinocorus orbignyianus. The sequence goes on from VXBW01000387.1 coordinate 142,233, forward strand.
ATGGAGAGGCGTGTATTAGGAAATACAACTGTCAGTATCAGGCTGGTCATACCATAAATGAGCTGTAGGCAGTTGTAAGAAGTTTTGATTGGTTCTTGGTTTTAATCAGTCTGCCTAATAATATCTACAGGAGTAACCCTCCATCTTCCACTTGCTGCCAAAAGAAATGACTGGGTAAATACAAAAATAATTTCAAAAAAACCCCAGAACATAGAGATACAGGTAAAGACTGTTATTTGTAGTTTCACTGCTGACTTTTTCTTGAAAATATCTGAGGAGTTTCCTCATTAATTGGTTATTTTGTTTGTCTTCATAAAATATTCCTTCAGTATTAATTTGTTTTTCCCTTGCAGTTTTTCCTGGCAGAAATTCTTCAGAATCCTGCCTGTCTTCAGTCTAGTTAGAGAAATGTTGGTAATGGCTTGTAACACTTCGGATTGTTTTTAAATAGATTTGTAACTTGCTCAAGTAGGGATCCAGAGACAAAACAGCTGGGAAAAAATTCCAGCTGTTTCCTAAATGGCCTATAATGACAGTAAATACAAACATCTGTGCCCTTCCTGGCCTTTCACCCTCTTATCTCCCTGACATTCAGAAAGTCAAGTGGATCTTGTGAACCCAGTTAGGTATACCTGGTAGGAGCTGTGTCCTGCTGACAGCTTGAGGAGCATTTGCACGTCCGTTTGTGTACTGGTGGAAGAGCCGGAGAGCTTTTGGCAAGCTCATACGGAAAAGGAGGTGTCTGTGTGTTAAAGTTAGTCCTTGTTTGTGGCAGCGGGTTATTACACTGCAGTTGGCTTGCTGTACGCTGGGAGCACTGGAGCTGAAATGATTGTACTTGGCACCCGTGTTGTTTTTTGTCATAGAAATGATCCGTGTCAGAGAGGTTGCACTGGGGAGTGGGTCTCGTTAGCAGCTCAGACTTCCCAGTCCTTGCTAAACAAGCCACCCACAAGCTGCACAGTCGACTTTGCTGAGGGGAAAGCCCTCTGTGGCGCTCCCATTGCTGTGCTGGTTGGTTTTGGAAGGGGTGTTTTGTTTGAGGAATGCTCTACTCCTTCCTGCGCAGTGGAACAGAGTTTGCTCCCTGCCTGTATTTGGAGTAAGTGCTATCCTCTCGCTCCTCATTGTTATCTGTTCCGGGAAATACCAGGGCAAGCCTCCATTTAGTGTGGCATTAAGTAAGGGAGAATTGGTAAAGCCAGAAGAGTAAACAGGATTATTTTCTACCACGTCTTCTGTTACAATCTCTTATTTTTCCTTCTGCAAAATGTCCTGTGCGATTGCAAAGAAGGAAGAGCTAATTAAGCCAGTTGCTGAAAGTGTTTTGCCACCCACACTACTGAAAAGAACTCTTTGTACCAAATTAGCTCTTACCAGCTGTGCTAAACCCAGTAATTTATCTTTGCCAGAAAAAAAAGAAAAAAGTGCTACTATAGTTTATTCCAATTAAATAAGTTAATGTAAGCTATACTCTATATCCACACAAACACAGAAATCTCCTGCTAAAAAGCTGGAGGGTTTGCAAATAATTATTTTCTCCCTTATTAATTCTTTTTAGTGTTCGTAAAAAAGGGCTGGGCTGAGGAGCACTGGGAAATTAACTCATTTGTGTATGGAACTGGCTGAGCACAAGCTCACCAGCTGGAGAACAGTTTGATGGTAGGACACTGGCCTGAATTTGGGCAGGTTCAAACGTGAGGGCTTGGATTCAGCTCAGTGTGGTGCTGCAAGCAGAGGTTGCCTGGGTGCAGGGGTAGTGATTCCCCCCCTGGGGAAGAGGCTGTAGGAAAACAGAATTCCACCCACCTTCACCTGGAGTATCTTCAAGAGGGACAGAGTGGTTCTCTGTGCTTGAGGTTACAGCTCCACGGAGACTGTTTAATAAAATAGATTAGAGTCACATTTTTTTTACTGGGGTGTTGGTTTGGAACCTGAGCTGAACCAGAGAATTGACCTCCAGGTGCCCATGGTACCAATGGATGGCAAGTGGTTGGACTCAATGATCTCAGAGGTGCTTTCAAACCATGATGATTCTGTGATTCTGTAATGCACGGTCACAAACCTCGACTGAAAGTCAACTAATCTATCCTCAATCCTAAAACATCAACATCCTTTCTTCTCATCTGCTCCCTACTCTGGTTTTTGAAGAGTATAGACTATCCAGGCAATGTTTTTCCCAGCTGAAACTGCAAATGCTGAAGCCTTTGATTCCCAAGAGCTCAGGGGACTACCACTGTTACCCTGAGTGTGTAACAACAAGAATAGTCTGTGTTTTCTGCAGCTTTCACTAGAACTCCTCCAAAAGAGAGGGGGAAAGAAAAAAGTTCTTTGAAGCTTGAGTCACTTTTGGAAGTGGGATTTGGAGATACTAAATGGAGAATGACAGCTGAGCAAGAAAAAAGAAATCCTTGGATATCCTCTGTCAGAGAAAGTCAGATAAACAAGGAAATTATTTTTGTGACTCTGTCAGGAACAGATGACTGTAGTTTACGAATCTGTTAGAATTTTGCCAAAAAAGGAAGTCTCATTAATGCAGAAAAATAAAAGCTCTTATTCCTTACGTATCAGCTAAACACTGCAACAGGGACTTGACATGTAAGTAGTTACACAGATAGATGCTCCTTTCAAGGGTGAAGATACAGATTGAATCAAAACCACCCAGTACAAAATTTATCTTTGGAAATGCAGATATATTTTCTAAAGATAAATTCAGTTTGTTATTTCTGGTCTTTCTGATTTAATATTGTAATTTGAATATGAACAGAGAAATGCTCAGGGTGTAATTATGTCTGTGTAGGGTAACATCAGTGCAGAGAGAGAAACACACTAGAACATTGAAGTAAGTTGTTTGTCATGAAATTAAGTTTAATCCTTGGGTTTAGCCTTCTTGAAAGACAGGGAGGAAGAAGGAGTTTATCTTGGAAAAGTGTGTATGATACAGGATTGACTGTTTAGGTTTGTTTTTTTTCCCAAAGCACTGAAAGGCCTTGTTACTTTAAAATAGTATTAAGCACCTGGCAGTTCTACAAAATGCAGCATGTCTGGTGCCATTCTGTAACCAGCAGCGCTACGAATCTCATTAAGGACAGTCTGGAGTCTTGAAGCAAATGTATCACTATCAAATGATTAAACTGTGGATCACATACATTCATGTAAAAAATTCAGCAGTTCACTGTCTTTCACCTCCCAAAATACAGCATCAGTAGCAGATTAAAAAAAAAAAAATTCCTGTGTCTCAAAGGTTGTTAACAAAACAAAATTTAAATTGCTAGGTTAAAGAGTATTACAATTCTGAGTCACCTGAACTTTTCCCCTTTATGTTTGGTGTATTGGATAAGATTCAGAATAAATAAAAGAACAAATGCAAGTTTATTTAGTTAAATACTTTATTGCCTTTCCAGATGTGCACAGGTTTGTTCTGCTTGAAAGGAGAAATACTTGTCTTGGTGCATCTTTCTGCAGTAGGTGATTGTGCCAACCTGTCTAAAATGCTGCAATTTTCTTGCTAGTGACAGTTAATTCTTTTGTTCAAACAGGTAATCTAAGATCTGAGCTCTGAGAGTAACCTCTCTGCACTTCTGCTGTCTGTATATACTTTCTGTAAAATATTGGGCAGGATCCTGCAAGGTGCCTGCCATCCATCTCAGGATGTTTTAGCTCCTTAAGTTCAGCCTTTCCCAATGCACGTACTTTGATGCCTTGCACTTACTTTATGTATTGTTCATTTAAAAATATGGTGATGATAAAGCATGCAAGCATCTCAAGTCTTTAGAAATCATCATTTAGACAGGCAAATCTTAATTAAAACCACAATCTGTACGTCATTCACTGTCTCTGGAATCTTCTCTAAGTTCAGTGGTTTGGGAAAAAATCTGAAATTTTGCAGAAATCTTCTGGAACTAGGAGGGAGGATAAATGTAGAAGGTGATGTGCTGTATCAAAAAAAAAAAAAAAAAAGGAGGAAGAAGAGGCACAGGTGGATAAATAATCTGCCGAAAGGCATTAACTTACAAACATTCCACATACATCGTTGTGTAACTGTTTTGCAGCTCTTCATGGCAGCCACATCCCCCAGTTTACATGAGAAGTAAGGATAAAGTTGATTCTTTCAGTACGTTGCATTTCTAGCATCTGACTTCAAATACAAATGTTGTAAAAGGTGGTCTTTAAGTTCTGACTGTTACAAATGTAAAGTGGCAGCTCATTTTACTTCTGCAGTAGTTCACAGTATGAAAGCCTATTAGTGCTAGGAAATTACTTTATCACACTTCTCAGTAAGCATATTTATTATTTCTTTATATCTGTCTATAAGGACTTAGTTTTCTTCAGTGTTTTATTCTAAAAGTGTCTCAGAATTAGTGATCCAAGAGGATGCTGAGGAGTGAAATATTTTCCTTTTATAACAACAATTTAATCATGATGTATATTGTGGAGTTAGTTTATCTGTGATACACCAACATTACGGTGTTTTCCTAGATGTAGTGCAGAATGTGTGTTCTGTGACAGTGGCTGTTGTATTATACTACTGACAAAAGTAAGGCAGGCACTCCCACTGGCTTTGATGAATTCTGCTTATGTAGTTGCTAGGAAACATAGGGTCCTCTGTGAATGGTTTGGGCATTTACATACCAAATGTCTCAGCATTACTAGAGTACCTGTTACACCACACTCAGCACAATGTTATCCAGGTCTTTGTCTCTCTATTTTCAAGGACTAATGTTTTGTATTCCTTTCCTTGCCACACTCAGCATCCTCAGTGATTGCTCTCTTCTGCATGTTACGTTAGGATCAGCCTCTATCAGGTTTCTTCCCTTTACCCACAACTGGCAGACTTCAGAAGACCTGTTGCTTCTGTGTTTGGCTCTAAAGAGTTTGAGCTGCTCTGTGGATGTAGGTGTTCTATGTGTAAACCAAAGAGAAAAGGCAAGATGCTGAAGTACATTAGCAGGAAATAAGTAGGAAGAGAGGAAAGGTGGGAGCCTGGAGATCACCAGGATGCTGGAAGCATGCAAAGGTTCACACAGAGTCATCGAGTTAACTCTGCACATCTGCTTCTTCCTTGGATGTATGTTGTACCAAACCTTTAACTGGCTCTTTAAGCCCATAATCAGTCACTGCTTGCTTTCCCGTGACCCACTCTGTCATCTTTGTACGGTTCCCTTTGCAGAAACAGAGGGATCCCTCTTCCCCTTTGCAGCCGGCAGCTGCCTGTGCTATCTGCTGTTTGGCCCTGCATACCTTTAAGATGGCATTTTCCTTGTCAGCCTCCTTTTTTCTATAGGCCAAGGGGCTTGCAGGAAATGAGAGAAGTGAAGGAGCGTGCCTTTAATGAAGGAGCACGTGATCTTGAAGTTGTGGATGCGCCATCCCTGGAAGTGCTCAAGGCCAGGCTGGATGGGGCTTGGAGCAACCTACTCTGGTGGGAGGTGTCCCTGCCCATGGCAGGGGGGTTGGAACTCCATGATCTTTAAGGTCCCTTCCAACTCTAACCATTCTATCTTTCTATGATTCTATGACTCTATGATCTTGTCCACTTGGCTTTCCAATTGTTTTCTTTCTCTGTTGAGGACCCTTATTTGTTATTTCAAGCTATATCAAGCGTGTAGCTCTTTGGAGCAAAAGCCACATCTGTCATTTAAAAAAGAGGCAGCTCTCTCAACTGAGAAATAGTCAGCATTTTAAAAGCAGAATCCCTTGTTGTTGTAGATCATCACATACCCGTGAGCATATGTACTTACTTACAGTATTTTAGGTGTTAACCATCGCTGGATTGGATACGCTTCTCTGCTCTTTTGACTGAAAAGCATCTCTTCAGGGAAACGCACAGAATAAATTAATAAGAACAGTAAATAAATATGTTGTTCTGCTTCTGATAGGCTGAACTGCAGCCTCTTCTCTTTGATGTCATCAGCAACCTGGAAGAGGGGATCAAGTGCACCCTTAGTAAGTTTGCAGATGACACCAAGTTAGGCAGGAGTGTCAATCTGCTTGAAGGTCAGAAGGCTCTACGGAGGTTGAGGGTTTGGTGGAGTTTTTTCAAAATTTAATTCTACTATTTAATTCTTACTACACCTCTCCATAACACACATCTGAGATTCTGTTATCTGGGGAAAAACCTCTCTTACTGACTTTTTTCCCAGTAGCTGTGAAAGATTTCATGAAGTAGCTTCTCCCTGTGATCATTGCTGCCAGCCACAAGCAAGGGCAAGTACTGTTTCCAGGTGAACACACAGCCAACTAATAATGAGAGAATGGTGGGGTTACAGGATGAACCAATGCTTACTGTTCAATAATTTATTTTTCCCCATTTGTTGACTGACTCACATCTGCCAATAAATTCTGACACCCTAAGTCTTGTCCTGGATTCAGATGGAAGACAAGTTCACAAGAAAAAGCTGAGCATATTGAACTGTACTAAATCTCTGAACAAAGGCAAGTTGTCAGGTTTCGAGGGCTGAACTTGTCAGACTTACTTTTAAAGTACATAATTTTGCAGGCAGAACTTGAACACCAGTAATTCAGTAAGATCTAAAAAGCAGCCTTTATATTTCTGAAGATTCTCTTCTCCTGATGATGAAGTGGTTCTTTATTGCACATTCTTTCCTGCAGAATTTAATTGCAATGTGTTATCTTAGAGAGGTAAAGAAAATTCTGAGTGAGAGAGTTGCTGAGCAAATGGTAGAGCCTTTTTTCCACAAAAGCTTCCTGTGATTAATGAAAATAGCCTGACACTGACCTCTGCGCTGGCTGCCAGCCACCCCCCGGAAGAGTAAATTGCATGTGGTGTATAAGCTGCAAACACACATGATGAAAAAAGAACACAACAGATAGCCACTTAAGTCTTTAATTTGGGAAAAAGATCCAGGGTGATGCTTGCTGCCTAAGTGGCGAGGACAGGGTAAGCACACTGGTTTGATTCAGAGGGTTAATGAGTGTCAGTGTGTAAACACGGGTGCAGGCTTTCTGCTGAGGCAGTGGATGTTTATAGATGTGAATTTTTCAGCAGCTATAAACGGAAGGTCTGTTTGTTTTGTCTGAAGTGCATGGGAAAGGCTTGATCATAATGTTAGAAATTCAAGGCTAGAGGTTTAGAAAAATTCCTTTCGTCTCAAAGTTCAGCTTAAAACGTCATGGCCTGGCTTCTGGAAGCGAGGCACCGGAGCCAGGAGGCTGCAGCAGCCCAGCAAAGGCAGCCAGCCCGGCACTGGTGGGCTCTGCACTCACTGAAACGCACGCAGGCTTGTGGTTTACTAAGGAAGCAGCTTGACACACACATCTACGGCTTCACTGCATTCCAGTCAAGAGGTCCAGCAGCAGATAATGCCACCTCTCAGCACGGGGACAGCAAACAACAGCTTGTACCTTTCTTCTACAAACCCATCTGCCCCGGCTGAATATGATTGACTGAGAAGTCACGTACTCAGCTTCATCTATCTCCCTAGTTGGCGGAGAAAAAAAAAATGCAATTCAGGTTTCAGCATTTTTGTAATCCCTCTGAGCCTCCCATTAAATTTGCTCTACTATGTGGGAAAGGATTAAAGATTCTTTGGGCTCCAAAACACAGTATACAAAAATTAAGTACTACAGCGTGGTTTGCGGTAAGGCAGCAACTAAAGTGCCCAGCCTGCCACAGAACCCAGAGCAGCCAGTTCTCTTTGATAACTAACACTTGTTGACAGCTTAAAAGTTCTGTTGGTAACACATGCCCCAGTTGTGTATGGCCTTTGTTTTAAATATTCTGTATGCAAATATACTTCATAAGTAATTTCAAAAGCCATCATCTGCTGTTACTGACTTAGTTCGGAATGCCAAAAGAGGGAATATTTGCTGGCAAGGAGCACTTCTGTTCCTTGAAGAATGGCTCATAAATCCTCCCTTGTAATAAATATTTCAAGATTAAAATCAATGCGTTACAAGTTTCAGGAAAGGCTGTTTATCAAGATGAAATAGTTCATTTCCTAAAAGGCCCTATTATTTACATTTTATGTGAGTGTGGGTATAGATGAGAAATTTTTATATAAGAGCCGCCAGGATATTTGCCCCTCAAAAATGGTAAATGAGAAATGCTGAAACATTTCTTTCTCTAATGTTTAACTACTTTGAGAGCCTAACTTGCTGTCAGGCTTAGTTTGTGCAGTATTAAATTCTACTAAATATATTGTCCTTAGTGTAGTTGCACATCTAGCCTTCTTTGTCCTCATTCCATAATTAAATATATGTACTTTTTTTGTGAAAAAGACAGAGCTACTGTGTACCCAGGCCTTGGGCAGAAAGTAGGGGTGAGAAAGGGCATAAGAGCTATTAAAAATTAGACTCTAGAATTCATACTTTTTAAAATAAGCGTTGTCTTCTCGTGTTTGCATTAGCGGACTTGCATGAAACTTCCTTCCACATCTCAGCTGCTAACCAAAGAACTGTGTGTATCACCAACTGCAATCTGACTACAATTTACCAGTGCTATAATGCAGACTATAAAGTACTGAATAAGAGGAATCAAAGCATCAGTGTTGCATTTTTGTCATTTTTAATTTCCTCATTGCACTAGAAAGCACAAGTATATGAGGTGTGAATACCATCTCATAAACAAGAGGTCAGTCCCAGTGTGTGTAAAATGTTACTGCTGAAATAAATGTGTAACTGTTTTCACCATTTGTAAGACAAATTAAATTAGGGTTCCAGAGGAACAGGAAAACAATACTGTACCATGCAACTTATATCTAGGCTGTCCACCCAAAAAGCATAATGAGAAATACCTGCTGACTATATGCATCTTTCTATTTTTCATTATATTTGTCTTTCATTTTTCTAAGCATACAGCCTGTTTGTTTTTCCCTCTGTAGTTACTTTTAATGTTAACTTTTAATATGAGCCTTTGAACAGTATTCCTCAATGTCATTGCTTCAAGATTTTATATATGCAGGTATTTTATGTACTGGTTATTTTTCTTTAGGTCTAGGCTGATAGCAGTATTATTTACCCAAAAAAAATTCTTATAGAAAGAAAAATGTCATTATGAAAAATCTTAATATATGGACTACTCGGTTCTTGGTTTGTTTTTAGTCTCTCTTGTGAAGCTAAAACTATAACCTGTTTACTTTCAAGTTTGGGGTTTCTGATATTTTGATTTTATTTCAGGTTACTATTGGCCAACTGTATTCCACGCAGAAATTGGTTATTGAGAGTCCAGGAAACACATAGCTGTGAGAAGGCTCTGATCCTGAGGCAACACTGGACCATCTTCAGCATCCTACAGTGCCACATACAGATGCATAAACTCACTGCACATGTCTGTTCAGCGGGAAGAAATGCCTGAGAGACTCAGTTTTTGGCAACCAAAGTACTATTTTCTAATGGTTCACATGTTGTAAAATATATTGCTGTGATTTATAATAGCATGTAAGGTAGTCTTGAAATCTGTTTGCTTGTATGTCCCATGTGATGAAATAGTTACTGCCCTACTTTGACAATAAAACTTCATTAAACTACCTGTAACCAGATCCATTATTCTGCTGCCGACCTTTTCTCTCACTGAGCACAAAAGATGTGTTAATTTAAACCCCCTCACCCAGTTACTAAGTTCTTAATGAGGCTGTTTCATTTATAAATATACAGCTTCTGAATTAAATTACTAGATTCATAGTTCATTTTAAATATTTAAACCAGGGATGAACAAAGTTTTCATTTTCTGGACTTTGATACTTAGAAATATCACAAGCTGCATTGCGTGGTTTCTTTAAAGAGCATCCCTTGACATTTCAGGTGTCATAAAAATTTCACTAGTTATTTCTTCAGTTTCCAAGAGTTAATAACCAGCCTCACCCTCCATTTAGAACAGATCAGAGGGCTGGAGAAACTCTCCTTTGAAGACAGGCTGGGNATTCTTTGAATGTAAGTCTTGCATCACCAAGCTTGGGAGCTTTAAAATATATTTTCACCTCCGAGTACTTTTCTAAATTTGTTGAGGTGCAACTATTAGCAGAAGGTACCACATCACTTTATGCAAGGTTTCGCAAAGCTCTTGAATTTTGCAGAAGAAAAAGAACCTAACTGTGACAATAACGTAAGTGCTGTAAGTCACAAATTGGCAGAAAGCTTTGCCTATCAAAGTAGAATACGGTATAGGTCTTTATTGCTTACTATTAAATCTGTAGAATAGTCAACATTTTTAAGACAATATGTTTAAAAAAAAAAAGCCAAGCAAGGTTCTGTTCAAGTCATTCCTATGCTGGAATTTGTTTTCTTTTAGAAATTGCAGAAAAATTAAGTAGTGCAAAGCTATTTTAATTGCATTCAGAAAAAAAGCTCCAGTTTTTTTCAGGGGACTGTGGGTTTTTTTAAGAAGGGAAACAGAAACTCAAAACTAGTTCCATGACACTGGCCTTTGAAAAACTCCCCTTATTTTTCATCCTTCTTAAAATTCATCTTTGTTTAGAACTTCTATTGTTATGCTTTGTTGATGCTGTGTGATACCATTATTAAAGCAGAGGATATATAAAAGTGTCTGATTTAGAACAAACCCCCGTTTCTCACTACCACTTAAAGTGTATTTTGTGATTCTGTATAAGGTAGATTGAAGTATGTAGCAATGCATTCTATTAACAATAGAGTGTACAGAATAAGCCACTGTAACTACAAATGTAGCCTCCATTCACACTTCCAAATAAAAAGCAAATACAGTAATAATTGTCCTCGTATTAGGTGTGTAAGTGTTGCAATGTAAATTGCTTTTAGTGGTCATTTTATTAAAATGAAATGTAACTATTCTAATAGGTAAAATACATTAGATTCTGTATTTTAAGTCTCCACGTTCACAAGTGGATAATTAAGTGCACTTAAGTTAATGGTGAAAGCGTAGGGAAACAAAGGTTTAGGTACTATTTAAGCTTCCAATGAAGTCAAAGAGCTGTTTGAATCTTACACTTCTAGAGGACACAGGCTTGGAAGGGCTCCCAGTTTTATACTCTAAGGAACTTGGGCCCTAAAACAGTACATGCAAAATCTTTGTGTAAAACAGCTTAATTACTGGAACAAGCACTGCATACCAATTGAGGATCTGCAATTGTATGTCACAAAACAAAATAAGCTTCCTTATAAATAGCATAGACCGAATTTATAAAGAGGGACAACTCCATCAGTAACATTTTTACTATTGAAATGAAAGTTTTCACCATGTTTACAAAAAATGTTTTCAAATAAAGGCCCTTCAAATACGCAATCATTTCTCACAAAATACCAGTACCTTTCCAGTGAAGTTTTCATTATTGTTCAGTTTCCACCAAGAACACAGCTGTAAATGGTAGGTGCTGTCACACAGGTGTGCAGTCATGGCAATGTGAAATTTCTTACTAATTCCCTCAGAAGTATGAAGGAGATCACTTCTCCATTAATGCCTGAAAGTTTTGGTGATAGGGACACTCCTGCACTCCTGGTTCATGCCTTGTGCTCCTACTTTCTGTCTCAAGGTTGCCACTCAAATTATCCCTCCTTTAGCTATTTATACTTGCAAAGGAGCAGTGGCAGCCTTCACGATACATTTGACATAAAGGACTCAGCAAGAAAAAAAAAATAAAAATAAAATAATCAGGTTCTGATGGCCCTCTCTCCCCAACCCATAGTGCAGAGGTTAAGACAGCTCATTTTCTCAGTCAAAGAAAAATCAGTTCTTATGGCAAATTAACCATCAGCTTAGCACACAGTAATTATACATTACTTGTTAGAAGCAGCATAAGAAAACTTCCGCTGCTAAGGCCCAAAAGCCTGTGTAATACTAACTTGTTAACAAGCAAAGGTATTAGCCTTTGCTTCTCAAACCCCACACAATCGCTGCATTTTAAATGTCCATTCCCTCCATCTTTTGGCCATACCTGTACATTTCCTTTCCTCACTGGCACACGTGTAAGTGCACCCTCCGCTATTGTTGGTTATGTGTGTATCAGTTGTACATGATTGGAAGACGCCTAGAAGTATTATTTTTTCCCTGCCTGATGTGCATTTTAAGTTAACGTACCCAGTTCTGTATAAAACCGTAGCTTACCAAGTGCTTTATGATCGAAATCCTACAAATTACAGAAGGAAAATACTTAGAAACCACATCTAGCCCAGGAAGCCCAGTGCAGAAATATCCTTTAGGATGATGTTCATACCCACGTGCCCTGTTCTCACTCTTGGCGAGGCACGAGCTCCTTGTCCCCGATGGAGACAGTGTCCTGGAGAGCTGGCACCGTGCTCCAGCCCCAGAGCTGCTGCGCTCCTACAGCTGCACCTTCTGTGCTTCACCAGTTCCGTTTACGTTGCAATACTCATTAAATCTCTCTCTCAGCACGTTGTCAAGAGCTTTGTTGGATTTTGTCAAAGCAGTGTAAACAACAGGAATAGTTAAAACACACAGGAGTGATCTCATGACTTATGTATGATGTCCAGCATATCCTTTTCCTTAGAATAGAAAGGAGCTCAATAAATATCTTTACTACAGCTGCAATGTCTTAGCAGAACAAGCTTGCTTTTTGTATTAAATTAAAAATGCTTGCCTGTTCCTGATCTTGACATTTTAGCAAACCATTAACCTCAGCAGTATGCACCAAAATTGGAATGTTTACATATACTGGAGTTCGTCATGCCTTTCACAGTATAAATTTGGAAAAAGTGTACTGAAATAAAAATTAAAAAAACCCACCAATTTGCTTAATATTAGTAACTGTTTAAAGGACAGGCATTTCTGTTGTGTGTCAAACTTCTCAGGAGATTTTATTGCAGTCAAAATCTCAGTTTCAAAATGCTGAGCTGTGTCAGAGGTCTAGCCGTGCCGGAGGAAAGCAACCCAAGAGAAGGAGAATGTGAACACTTTACATTGAACTCTTTATCTCCAATGTTGAAATAGGTCAAAAAGGATTTTAACTTACCACTCACATTTCTAGAAAGGAATTTCTGTAAAAAACCTCACCAAGTTTCCAGGCATTAAAAGCATTCCTTTCACCCTCTAACATCAGCAGCCAGAAAAGTAATTTTATGGAGAAGCACCAGCCCCTCAACTTCCACTAATGCAACAGGAATGCATCTCTCCCAGTATCCAGCAGGGACCATACATGCACATAAACAGAGTCAGGAAAGAGCTGTGCGCTGACTGTTTTCCTGAGTTTTTCTTTATGATCTGCAGTGAAATCCTGGCATTATTCAAGTCAGGAGTATACTGTTCACTTTGTTCCACAGTTCTTAACACAGGCATAATTATTTCATACTCTTAGGAATCCGTTGCTCGATGACCTTTATAAAAAAGAGAAGGAAGGTGTGTAGCACTTTTACTGAGAGTTTACATTCTTACTTTTTTCAGTATTTTAGAATATAACAATAGTCCGTGAGCCCTTAATGTGGAAGCAGGAAAAAAGAGAGAGAAGCCAGTAATTCTTCCAACCATCTGTTTTCTACAACGATAAGAGGAAAAACTTCAGAACTTTCAAAGCTGTCTCACAAGCAAATGCACCTTCAAAGTATTCTGCAGCTTGCACGGGAAACTAAATATCATCAATGTGTTGCAAGAGATGCTTCTTTCTAAACTACTTACCTTTTTCACTACGAAGCCCAATGTCTGCTGAAGCTTTACAGGATGGGGAAGTGATGGTAAGTAGTGCATTTAAATGATGACTCTTCTGTGTTCAGAGTAAGAGAACTATGGAGACCTGTGAAGAATGTACAGGCTTTCTCTTGAAAGAGTGCACCCTATAAATATTTATAGCAGTCTTTGGCAATATGCTAATCCAAGACAAGTAATTTTCCCTCTCTTAAGAAAAGAATCATGAAAAACAATTAAGGTGATCTAATTACTGCCACACATAGACAGCAGACTTTGAACTCTTGACAGATGAACATTCATCACAGCGCTGTGTTATCCTAACCTCATAACACAAGACTCTGAACAGAATAGACAATTAAACCTAGATGGCTTCCCCTACCTTCCTGCAGTACTTTGGGATGGATCCAAATCCCAGGGAAGCCAATGGGAGCAGAAGCCAGGCTTTTCAAGCGCTGACTGAAGGCCTCGGCTTTAAATAAAACAGAAGTAGTTTGCATGCAAGTTTGCAGTTCTTCATGACACCGAAGTAAATTTAGCTTCACAGTCCTTTCCTGAATCATTTACATCTGAATTCAAATGTAAGAGTAAGTGGCAAAAAATTGCTTGAGGAAGATTTAACTTTAATGTCCTTCACAATTACTCACTCTGGAGTTTTGACTGTATTAAAATTTTTGGGTTTATAGACACCTATAAAACCATTTCGCAGATATTTCTCCCCTAAACTCTTAATCCGGGTGGGCAGGGGGATGAAATCTGCATAAAATTAACATCTTTGGAGCTGGAGTTTTTCTGAGAGTGCTAACAAATCTTTTTCTTTTTTTTTCTTAAGTTACGGGAGGGAGGGTGTTTATGAACACATCCTCCAAAAGTTATACTCTGAATCTCTATAAAATACTATATTAACAGTAATGCAACCAAACGAAAAGAGTGCTTCAATTAACGCTTTGCCCTATTGGGCCTTTTCCTTGTATAGACTTAGAACGACTTCATTTTTAATATATTTCTTTGAGAATAAAGTTGCAATTACACCAGTGCATCTCAACCTCTGACCATGAGCAGCAGCCCTGTGCTTTGGGGGCTTGCTGGCATTCGCTTGCACACACATGGTCCGGTTCTGATTTTTACTCTGCTGCCCAGTGTCGTCTCTGCTGAGGCTTTGCATTTCTGCAGCCCCCAGGAACCTCATCTAGGAAAATGCAGAGTTGCGTGTGAGCAGTGTTTGAAACCTGCTTTGGGAATCTGTGCTTCTTTATAACATTGTCAAAGTACCAAAATGCACCGTTTATTAAAAAACGAGTATGTTTGATTCTCATCTGAGAGAGGTCCTCCCTTTCACAAAATTATTTCTTAATAATATATATAAAAGCACTTTACCTGTTACAAAACCACAAAAAAATGTTGTGCTCTAATTATCACAATTTGCAGGATTTTAGATTGGCACCCATTTTCTGAAGCACTCAAAAGCAGTTTACTGTTCAGTCCCAGCAAATGCTTTCCTGTGTTTTGAATTTCAGATCACACATCTGAAGAGAACAGATAAATGCTACATTTTGTGATGTGGATGTTTTCCACCCACTGCCCACAGTTTGCAGCCTACAAGAGAGCGTTTCTAGCCCTCTGCCAGTAAGAGGGGACTCCCTCAGGCTCCAGCTCCGTGCCTGTGCCCAGACACAGCCACCAGAATGTGGATACTCCTTTAAATTCTGGTTAAGGAGANTCCTTTTTGTTTTTTTTTTTTTTTTTTTTTTGGCAAAGTTTCCCTCTTCTCTGAAGCAATTAATAAACAAAACACGGAATAAGAAACGGGCTGCAGAAGGCCCAAATATTACAGCATACTTAAATGAAGAATCAATCTTAAAGCCATTAGCACCACACACCAGCTTAAGAGCACACCATTTCACTGACACCACCAGCTGACAAAAGTCTAATTCGTACCCTGTAAGCCTATAATGCACAATAGTTTTAAAACTATTTAAAAAGTTGTGTGGGGAATTAGCAGAGTCCACTATTCTCCCTCAAAACGTTCCATGATTTTGGCAAGACATTAGTGTAACCTGGAAAACACCACTAAGAGCTTTCTTCTGTTTGCCCACATTTTCAAAGCCATTATTCTGCACTCAGGTGGGTACCGTTCTAACAGCGAGATGGTTTCTTAGGGAATTAAGCACCTCTTCATATTTGGCTGTATTCTCACGCTGCGGTTTGTGTACAGGGTTTTTAGGGGGCAGGGAGGCCAGGCTGCCTTTCAGCAGCATCACCCATGTTAACAAAACTACAGGAACTGTAGCCTGAAGCTCCCTCTACTTCCCATCTTTTCCCCAGACAGCGCTCTGCTTCTGTCTCCAATTCTGTACCAGTTCCCTCATGGGGCAGTAAGTCTTACCTAAAGACTTATTTTCAAGAATAGGGAATTTTATAGAGGTGCAACTTTTTTCTAAGGTGCTCATAACGGGCTTTAAAGTGTTTTACATCTTCAAAGGAAATGAAGACCTGAGAAAACTCACAGTACGCTCTGTTTTAAGAAAGAAAATAATCTTCCAAGCTCTTGCTGAAGAACATACATCCATGTCAGAACTTTTTCTGCATTCTGACAATATCTTATCTACTTATTTTTTCATCCAAAAAAATAACCTGAGTTTTGAGACACTGTATCAGACTAAAATGAGTCAAAGCTGCTGAAGAGCCAGAACAAAATTTGACTGAAACCTGCCTGTTTTCCACCTGTGCTAGTTGGGCTTCCTCACCTCACGGCTCTGCACAGGAGCCTGTTACAAGAGTGTTCTGAGCCACCAAGTCCTTACAGGGCAGCCCATAAGCTCTGGCAGGACCACGATCATTTTCAGCTACAGCCCTAAATGCTGCTTATGGCCCGGCATGTCCCTGCTCATCCTGAGGCACACCAACAGCCCCGTCCCCTCTTTTGGGTAGAGGCACAATCAGGCTGTGAAAGGAAAAAGTATCCGTTATGTTTTGCAATAGAGAAAAAAGAGTTGTAATGGTGAGCTTTTTAACTTTTTCAAAGCTTTTTTATTCTTACAAACCCATTTTCATTGGTACTTTTTGCTTAATGTCAGGACTTGGGACACCACTAGCAGTCAACCTCTAGGCTTGCAATGCAAGAGTGAAGACTATAGAAATCATTTCAAGTGTCCTGTGCCGTAAAGTCCACGGTGTGCACACAAACCCCTTTCCCAACAACATACAAATACTGAAAAAGATGTAGCAAAATAAGTCAAATAAATTATAAATACTTGAGAAATGTGGTGCAAAATGTAACGTAAGGAGAGCTGAACTAAGGCACTTGTTTTCATTCATTACGGAGGACACCCCCTCTACATTGCGCTGTCACTCCTCAGGGAGAAGGTCATCCAAATCAGTCACTGATCCCCAAATCTGAAAACACAGAACCATGTGTGAGACAGAAACCATTTTTTTACTCGAGAGTGCATTACTCAAAGGTGTTACCAAAGTTTTCTTGATATACCCAGCATCAGCAAATATTTTTAACTCCTCTTTTGTCCCAGTTTTAGACTTGTCAACGGTGTGAAAAGAAGTCACTGGTCTATTTTAAGCAAAAATACTTTTGCAGAAGTCCCTGTTGGCTGCTATTAGCCAGGCGGGATCTACACACAAGCCTGGGGAAGGCGGGGACCGGTATCAAAGTGTGCTGGATGACAAAAACCAGAGCAGCCCAGTCCAGCCCCAGATCCAGCTCCAAAACGACTGCCTGTTGTTGAGAGCCACCACAGGCACAGCAAAAGGTGTAAGGGGCACGGAAGCCTGTCACGAGTGTGACAGGTGATCACAGCCGTAAATCGTATCGTTACAGAGTCCATTGAACTAAAAAAAAAAATCAATAATTGCTGTTGCGGTACTATGGTTTTCACATGGATGTGAGAATGGGAAAAACTGGGACGCTAAGTTAAATCTGTAGAGAACTAAGTTTTCACACAAGTGCTCCGTGCATCTCTGACTAACCGGGTAAGTGAAGTCAAGCCCAACTCAAGACCTCAAAAATTCACTTCAAGAAGGGGGAAAAGCCAAGCCCACACTACTNAGAATTCCTTCCCCCTTTTTTTTTTTTTTTTTTTTTTTTTTTTTTGGCAAAGTTTCCCTCTTCTCTGAAGCAATTAATAAACAAAACACGGAATAAGAAACGGGCTGCAGAAGGCCCAAATATTACAGCATACTTAAATGAAGAATCAATCTTAAAGCCATTAGCACCACACACCAGCTTAAGAGCACACCATTTCACTGACACCACCAGCTGACAAAAGTCTAATTCGTACCCTGTAAGCCTATAATGCACAATAGTTTTAAAACTATTTAAAAAGTTGTGTGGGGAATTAGCAGAGTCCACTATTCTCCCTCAAAACGTTCCATGATTTTGGCAAGACATTAGTGTAACCTGGAAAACACCACTAAGAGCTTTCTTCTGTTTGCCCACATTTTCAAAGCCATTATTCTGCACTCAGGTGGGTACCGTTCTAACAGCGAGATGGTTTCTTAGGGAATTAAGCACCTCTTCATATTTGGCTGTATTCTCACGCTGCGGTTTGTGTACAGGGTTTTTAGGGGGCAGGGAGGCCAGGCTGCCTTTCAGCAGCATCACCCATGTTAACAAAACTACAGGAACTGTAGCCTGAAGCTCCCTCTGCTTCCCATCTTTTCCCCAGACAGCGCTCCGCTTCTGTCTCCAATTCTGTACCAGTTCCCTCATGGGGCAGTAAGTCTTACCTAAAGACTTATTTTCAAGAATAGGGAATTTTATAGAGGTGCAACTTTTTTCTAAGGTGCTCATAACGGGCTTTAAAGTGTTTTACATCTTCAAAGGAAATGAAGACCTGAGAAAACTCACAGTATGCTCTGTTTTAAGAAAGAAAATAATCTTCCAAGCTCTTGCTGAAGAACATACATCCATGTCAGAACTTTTTCTGCATTCTGACAATATCTTATCTACTTATTTTTTCATCCAAAAAAATAACCTGAGTTTTGAGACACTGTATCAGACTAAAATGAGTCAAAGCTGCTGAAGAGCCAGAACAAAATTTGACTGAAACCTGCCTGTTTTCCACCCGTGCTAGTTGGGCTTCCTCACCTCACGGCTCTGCACAGGAGCCTGTTACAAGAGTGTTCTGAGCCACCAAGTCCTTACAGGGCAGCCCATAAGCTCTGGCAGGACCACGATCATTTTCAGCTACAGCCCTAAATGCTGCTTATGGCCCGGCATGTCCCTGCTCATCCTGAGGCACACCAACAGCCCCGTCCCCTCTTTTGGGTAGAGGCACAATCAGGCTGTGAAAGGAAAAAGTATCCGTTATGTTTTGCAATAGAGAAAAAAGAGTTGTAATGGTGAGCTTTTTAACTTTTTCAAAGCTTTTTTATTCTTACAAGCCCATTTTCATTGGTACTTTTTGCTTAATGTCAGGACTTGGGACACCACTAGCAGTCAACCTCTAGGCTTGCAATGCAAGAGTGAAGACTATAGAAATCATTTCAAGTGTCCTGTGCCGTAAAGTCCACGGTGTGCACACAAACCCCTTTCCCAACAACATACAAATACTGAAAAAGATGTAGCAAAATAAGTCAAATAAATTATAAATACTTGAGAAATGTGGTGCAAAATGTAACGTAAGGAGAGCTGAACTAAGGCACTTGTTTTCATTCATTACGGAGGACACCCCCTCTACATTGCGCTGTCACTCCTCAGGGAGAAGGTCATCCAAATCAGTCACTGATCCCCAAATCTGAAAACACAGAACCATGTGTGAGACAGAAACCATTTTTTTACTCGAGAGTGCATTACTCAAAGGTGTTACCAAAGTTTTCTTGATATACCCAGCATCAGCAAATATTTTTAACTCCTCTTTTGTCCCAGTTTTAGACTTGTCAACGGTGTGAAAAGAAGTCACTGGTCTATTTTAAGCAAAAATACTTTTGCAGAAGTCCCTGTTGGCTGCTATTAGCCAGGCGGGATCTACACACAAGCCTGGGGAAGGCGGGGACCGGTATCAAAGTGTGCTGGATGACAAAAACCAGAGCAGCCCAGTCCAGCCCCAGATCCAGCTCCAAAACGACTGCCTGTTGTTGAGAGCCACCACAGGCACAGCAAAAGGTGTAAGGGGCACGGAAGCCTGTCACGAGTGTGACAGGTGATCACAGCCGTAAATCGTATCGTTACAGAGTCCATTGAACTAAAAAAAAAATCAATAATTGCTGTTGCGGTACTATGGTTTTCANAAGAGCTCGCTTAAAAACCAGCAGATTTCGGGTAGTTCCCGGGCCGGGCTGCCCCGTCAGTAGCGGGGGGCGGCGGGGGGCGGTGCGGGGCCGGTGCCGGGGGATGCGAAGCAGCGCAGGGTGTAGTTGCGGCCCCCGTTGTTATCCCAGAACTCTCCCTGCGGGCTGCGGTAGCGGATGGCGAAGTGGAGCGCCGA
>VXBW01000387.1:162764-307668 GCA_013400375.1 Thinocorus orbignyianus
CGCGCCCGCCCGCAGCCCGCCGTTGCCACGGCGCGGAGGGGAGAGCTGCGAGAAACGCCGTGGGGCGTTTTGGGGGGCGTTTGGAAAGGAGAAACGTGCGGGGAAACGGTGGGCGAGCCGGTGGAGCCAGCGGCTGGGCCCTCCGCTCCGCCCCGCGGGGGGAAACGCTGCTGGAGGCCGCTTCATTGTTGTTATTATCATTAATTATTATCATTATCATCGTTATTTAGGTTTCCACCCATCGGAGATGCCCCGAGGGTGAGGATTAGCCGGGAGGTCGCCCAGCAGCATCCCGCTGGCATCACGGAGCCCCCGGGTGCTCGGTCCCTCTGCTGAGCTCTTCAAGTGTCAGTTCTGCAGCTGAGTGCTTGTGAGACACACACACACACGCACACACACACACACACACACACACACCCACACACACACACACCCACACCCCGGACACATTTTTTTTTGTGTGTTTAAATTAGTTTCCACCTGTCCTAACCGCTGAGAAAAGCTCCCAGGCAAGAGCTAGAGGGCAAAATCCTAAAGGTGAAAGAACACCAAAGGCGTCAACTTTTTTAAAGTATGATGTACCTTGTGTAAGGAAATCTCTATAACTGTTCCTCACAGTTGGCACTAGCAGGATTCTGCTGGTGGAAAATAAAGTCCAAAGGCTGAGAAGGTGCACGCGTGTGCACATGCACCATTTTTGAAGGTCAGACCGTTTTCAAAGTTTCCACGTAACAACAGAAAAAACAAGGAGGAGAACCAAAATACAGGCTTTACCTTTTGAACAAACAGAAATAATCAGAACCCTCCATCAGTTTTATTGTCTGAGCATGATGTATAGTCAACAGCATCCTCATAACAAAATACTTTTATTAATATGATGAGACCCATCCCTGAGAATTTTCCAAACTTTTTTCTGTACTTTGTACATGCTGTTGCTATTGTCTGGGGCTGTTCTGCACAGATAATTGCAGAAATCCTACATTATTAAACTTCCCTCTATTCTTTTTCTTGTGGAATAGACACTTAAGAATCATATACAAGTAACATGCTACTTTCCGAAGCAGCACACTCCCGCTATGGATTTATCAGAGAGATTTGTTTGTTTGTTTGTTTGTTTTGCATAGTTTGTTTTATTTTTAGCATCGGTCTGGTTGCCAAAAAGCAGCCTCCCAACGTGAGCAAACCCAGTGCAGTTCAAATGAGCAGGCAGCCTGGGCCTCACAGAGGAATGAATGTTAAAGCAGCAGAAACACCAGCGAGCAGTTTCCTCAGCAGACGCTGCTGGGAGAATCTTCTTGCTGCACCTTGACCCAAGAGTTGAACAGCGAGCAATTACTTGGAAGTGCTGAATAATTTGACTCTTCTAGTTTTTGGCTATGCCCTCAACCTTTTGGGTTAGAGCATTGTAAGAAGAGGAACAAAGGACAAACGTTCTGGCTGGCACCAGCTCTGCTAATGGAAAACATGACAAATACCAGTCTGCCGTCAACCGCCCGTCACCACCACCCTGCTGCAGGCTGCCGCGTTCCCCAGGCTGGTGGTTGAACTCGTCGTAGGAGCTCTCCTTTGCCTCCAGCTGAGCTGGTGTGCCATCATTTAAGCTCCTTGAACTAAACAACCTTAACTTAGTGGTACTAAACCACAGAGCACGCTCTCAAGCTGCTCAGAGACTCAGTTGAGGTCTGCGATGGAGCCCAAGAAGGAGGGGAAGGATGGTGTTCCCATCCCACACACTGCTGTTGGCAAGGGAGGCACCAGTTTCTCCTGCTTTCACCAGTGCTTCTGACCTACTGGTGGCTGTACCAGAGCAATGGTGGGGCAGCAATGGTGGGCCACTCTCCTGTTAGCATTCGCTTTGATGAAAACAGGTTGCAATGCTGGTGCTCTCTTACCTGTGCCTGGAAATGAGACCTCACAATCCTCCAAGGCTTGTGGCACCTCAAGTGACCAAGCTGGAAGAAGAAAAATGAAGAGGTGATGTGTGGGTAACAGTGCTTAGTACTTACAGTATTGCCAAGATTCCTTAGATAAAATACAACGCTTCTACTTCGTGTTCTCAAAGTAGTATCTGTTTTATGGTGAGGAACACAGAAATAGAAGAAACCAGCCCCTGCTTCCTCATGTGGTGTTTATTCCACTAGTGCCTGCTTTCTCCGCTTGCCAAATCATTAACAAATGTTCAGCAGCAACAGGAAAAAATGTGCCATTTGCTGATAAGGCAAAACCATTTGGACTACTAGAAATTGCCGAGGAATGTGAAAGGTTCAAGCAAAATAAGGGACAGTAAAAAGCGGAACTTAATGTAAATATTAATAGAATTTAAGTAATATTGTAGCAATTAATATATATCTCTTACATATTCCATAGCTCTGGGAGGCAGGCCTGCAAAAAGGACTACTGTTCACAGAAATTAAGCAAAAGCAGTTAAGGCACCAGGAATCATTGCAGGAAAAGAATTAAAATCAGGCAACTAATGGCATACAAAGGGAAGGTGGATTTTCAGTGGTGATCGATTGCTACCGTTCTGAAAAGGAGTAATTTAAAATCAGCTAAACTTTTACAACAGATGTTCAACTACGCCCCAAACTGTGTCAGTGGACATTAGCTCAGGAGGCATTTAGTGTTGTCTCTGAAGTATTTCAGAATGGATTCTCTCTAAAGAAGGGGGCAACCAGGGTCTCAGGCTTCTAAGTACTATTTACTGTATTTGTTATTCAAGAAAATTTTGAGATAAAAGATTTCCTAGTAAAACAGAAACAGCAGATTTGCACTCTGGAGGCTTTTTGCGTTCTTGGAGCTTTGACCAGTTACATTTATGGTTATAAACTACACACAGGATCAACACAGCACCTTCTTCTTTCACTTCCCCCCACCCTGTCCCCATCCTGCATTCAACACACACATCTCGTAGGACTGTTTGCGTCCTACGATGGCAGCTGAATGACATAAAAAAATGAGTGTGCAAATCAGTGATAAGTGACCCACGGTATTTCTCAATCCACACTACGATTTCTTGAGTATGTAGTTCTTGGGAGTACATCAGAGATTTTGGGTTGGAGCTCTATTTGATATGCAATTTAATAAATTGGTCAAGTTACTTAGATCAACAGTCATCATCATTTGGACACAAAATGAACGTGAAAGTACTTGTTTGCAGATACCCGGAGTCAAGTAACTGAAGGATTCTGCTGATCCAACTCAACCACCCAGTGTAATCCAGAACCCCTTTCAAACACTGTTCATCATTGCTTTTTATGCACTTTCAATATTAGCCTCAACCTTCAAATCCCAAACTAGCAGATTTCCCAGTTAATCCAAGAGGAAACTATTCTAATTCTGCATGTACCTAGGTCAAACATGCCAAGTCTCTCCAATTTCCCAATCAAGTCTTTTCTAAGAAAAATCTCCCATGACGATAGCTCGTCAGAAAACATGAGTGAACAATAGCTCCTCGGCGCTGTGAAACAATTTACAGGGCTTTAGAAATGTGCAGAAATTATCACAGTTCATACAGAAAATTAGTAACATCTTTTCTCAAATTCTAGCAGCATTCTTTCTGAATGATTTTCTTGCTTCACTTTCAAAGTCATGTAGCTCTTCATCCCAGTTTTAACAGTCACATTGCTTGTACAAAAATGGCAGGGAGGATATTAATGACCTTCTCAATTATTAAAAAAAAACACCCCACACTTCCTATCCCATGGGAAACTAGCTTCTCTGTGTTTTTAATGAGGATATGATTTTAATTTACTGTGTTTGTGAGGATGGTCAAACACTAAATGAAAAACTTACTGGATCTATGCAATCTGAATAGAAATTATCCAGAAGTTAGATTATTAGACCTATTTTTTTTTCTTTATGCAGGAAAACTAAGCAGCTATACTCCAAAACACCATGCGTTGTATTTGTGATGGGAAAGGTATTGAAATGAAAACAAATATTTGTTGGAAGTGATTACTTTAGGAAGTGATTAGTTTCCAAATTGTGGAAGTGATTACTTCAGTTTCCAAATTGTAAATACAAAGATTTAAACCTAATTTCTGCAGGATGCTCCGCAAGTGAAATCCTTTAGTGCTTTCAGAGATCACTTTTAGAGATGTCTGCTGTAACGGCACAAAAGAGTAATTTTTTATTTTTTTTTACATTCTGTTTTCCAGAAAGCAGATGGAAAAAATCCCAAGCGACTGAACTACATTCAGGCTGGAGTTGGCATTAACTATGTTGCACAAAACTTTGCGTTCACTAGGACTCCAGAAGTGTTGCTGGGTTCTTGTCGCTCTTAGGGGTGTAAAGATTTGGTTTAATAGCTTTGATATTTATATTTATCAAAACTTCTTATATGCATGTAATTCACTGAAAATCTTAAGTAATTTGTCAGACTTTTAATCAGTAAATCATATTATGATTAAAAAAGCGTCCAATATACAAGCTGCCATCCTAATAGAGAGACTTACTGTTGCATTTCAACAGTTTAACACAAATAGACAGTCTTTGAAAAGCAAAAGTTCAGGCTAACAGTGAGAAAAATGGTTTCAGCTTCCAAAGTGTATTCACAGTATAGAGGCTGAAAAGGGTTTTGTTTTCTGCGTTTTGTTTGCTTTAATGTGGATCCCCAGAAAGTTGCAGAACCACATCTCTTTCAAACGATTCTGATGAACACGAGGATCCAGGTCCTCACATGTAAAACCTCTGCATTTACATGTATCTTTTTATTTAGTAATCTAGGAAAAATATAGATCAAATTCTTGCCCTACATTATGCAGGTCTGTTGCTTTGGACTTCAGTGAGAACAAGCTCAATTTTATCCAGAGTAGTTTGATATTGAGAGCATTCTACACCCAAAACTGTTGCTGAGCTATTAAAATCATTTTTTTTTCTTGCCATCTGTCTTAAATTGCTGGATTTTTCTCCTGCCCTGCCACATAGCAGACTGCCTCTGGAAAACAAAAACCAATTTCTTCTTAAGACTCTGGAAGGAAACTTATTCAGACTGAAGATATGTTTACCTCTTGACTAAGGACACTCCAAAATTCCAAATGCTTGACATACCCTCCAAAATGAACTCCTAGAAATTATGTAACACACAAATGGCAAAACCACACATCTCTAGACCAGCTTTTTGAGCTGTTAGCACGTGAACATTAGATGTCCATGGCATTTGATTTTTGCCCTTTGAAACTGAAACATGAAAATGGAAAATGACATGAACTTGTACCCACATTAATTCTGTTTTGTATTTCTGTGTTTGCCTCTGTCACAAGCAGCAAGGTGTGCAGCTCTCTCAAAATCAATAGTGGTGTGGACTTATTTGGCCTCTCCTAGTAGGCCAGAATTGGCTGGCTGGTCAGAAGGACCTTCATGACGTCAGCTGGCGAAGCCTCCGCTGGTCTTTACAGTTGTGTTTGACGTGGTGTAATGGAATGGCAACCTGATCTCATCAGCTCAGATACCTCCCTGTCTTTTGGGAAAACAGAATTGTGCAATATAGCCTGTTCTGGTACCTCCTGGCAAAAGCAGGCCAAACTTTTCAGTCCAGCAGTTACAGCTGGATAAGTTACACGTCAGTCCCATTTCTTTCACTTGGGTTAAAACATGGGAATAGGCTTTCCAAGTAGCCTTACTGTATTAACTCCGTGTGAAAAAGTGTTTGCCTGAATGTCTAGTTTTCCAAAGCACTGAAAAAGGAATAAATTTAACCTTGTCTCTTTGCAGTTCCCCAGGGCTGCCTTAGTTACAGTTTGTTCTCAATTGCTAAGCTGTGATTGTAGACAGCAAACCAGCTACCGGATAGAGTATACACTTTAAGAGACCAAATGTTTATCACAGTCGCATATATTGAGTCTCATGGCTGCTGAACATTATAACTTCAGCAACTGAACATCATGACTACCAGCAACTAGTTATCTGTAACACAATACAATACTCCTAAAAGTACAAAAGAAGACATCAGAGTTGAATTTCAGTGAATAAAACAGATTAACTAGTGGTCTGAACAAAGGGAGATTTGCATTTCTAGAGAATGTTAATCATTTTTACAGTAGAAAAAAAGAGAAGAAAGAAAACAAAACCAGAAATACATGATACATGCTGCTTTACTATTACTGTATCACTCTAACAAGTAAGCCTATCCTTGAAAATTCTCAAATGCATAAATAAGAACCAGGATTGCATGATAAAGCCTAACCCTGCAAAAGCAAAGGACTGGCACAATAGTTACCATTAATGGTATACAAATAAAAATCATTGAAATTGCCATACATGAACGCAGGCATGCTCAATCCTGCATCATCAGGTGGGGGAAAAAAAAAAGAAAAAAGAGAGGCTTCTATTTCAATGACTATAAACACATTTAAGTCCCACCAGTCCCAGCAAATTCGGTCCCACCGTTTCAGCACCTTCAGTGGGAAAGGCAGAAAAGAAGCTCCATCTGGTGGTGTGGTTGATTGTAATCACCATTAAATTTCATTTAATCACAAATGCAGTCTTCTCCAGCAACCAAATGAAAAAATGAAGTAACATGTAAAGGATCACCTGTCCTGCAAACTGAACCAGAATTGCTAAACACTTTAAAATCAGAAAACACTTTAAAATAAGGACCACCTTCTACTCGAAGCAAGACAGAGTTGAAGCCTTTCAATACAAGGCACACGTGATCCTGGCAGGGTACTAATCTAGGACAGAAACAGATCATCAAACAAAAATGAAAGGATGTGTTAGTACACTTCAAGGGGTAACCTGCTGCAGCCTGGGATGGGAAGAAGAGAAGGCAGGAATCAATGGCATGGGGATGAAGGAGGAGGAAGCATGTGAATGTGAAGTCAGTGTTGCTTGTAACCTTAATGCAGCCGTTTCGAGTGCATCATTTAGGTCACAGCCTTTAATTATGCATTCTTTGGCCATTTTCCCCTCAGGACTATCTCATTAAGCACACAAGATAGACAGCTACTCAATGGTGGTGTCACTGCTTTTCTCTACATTGCTCAAAATGTAGCTGGAGGCCTTGTTTATTGAACAGTATCCCAGCCCTGCTCTGGAGATGCGATTGGGCTTCCTGATGGGATGCTCCATAGTGCTCAGCACAACATCTCAGTGCTTCAGAAACAGCAGACTGCTACGAGATTAAGTATTCCTGACTTTACCATTGGAGGGCTGAGCTGTGGAGAGGTAAAGGCAAAAAGTGTCCATTTATTCTAAGTGCTTATTTTGGAAGCGTGCGACCTGACTTTTGAGGTTGCCTATCACTATTTACGATGTGTTCAGAGCATTGCTCCTTTTGACTTCAGCTAGAGCTGTAAGTGCTCTGTACCTCAGAAATGTGACTGCTTGGGTTCTCAGGGTAGGAAGTTAGCAACATGCAATACGTAACCAAGTCGGTTTAAGCAATTTGCATAGCATTGCTAGGTGCTTTATGCCAGGAGCAGCAATAAAATTTAGTCCCTTTAGGCTAGGAATCACTTGCTTCTGTGGCAGGACCATCCTTTCCTTTCCT
Source organism: Thinocorus orbignyianus (assembly GCA_013400375.1). NCBI lineage: Eukaryota > Metazoa > Chordata > Aves > Ciconiiformes > Thinocoridae > Thinocorus > Thinocorus orbignyianus. Next base: position 170,254 of record VXBW01000387.1, read on the forward strand.
GCATTCTTTGCAATTTAAAGCAAATAAAGTCCAAGTCCTCCAGCCATGTAAGTAGCACGTGACCATGGCATTAAAGCTTTATCAAAGAATATAATGATTTCATATCATCGTGAACGTACACTGCAACCTTAATAAAGTTCTTTTAGGCTCTTTGTTCCTAGTATCAGTTTGGCATAATTCAGGGCAGCTCCACTCATGAGCTATTTGCAGATACTATACAGTTCACACTATCATACAGTAAATATTTAAGAAAAAGTTTAGCTAAATATGTTTCCTTTGCTGGTATCTGGTCTACTAATCTGCTGTAACTCTGCTTCTGCCTCCATTTCCATACCCAACTAAACCAAAAAGACAAATCCCACGTCTCCTATTTCTTTTTCCTCCCAAGCTGATGAGACGTATAAAGGCTGCTACTGCCGTGAGTCAGTACATCATTTCTAATGTCTCTATAACATGCTAGACTGTAAATGCAACCTAATGGTGCCAAAACTGGTTTGTTTATCTTTTTACTTGGTGAAGCAGTAGACTCAACTTGGACCCAACTCGCTTCAGTTTGAAAATATTGCAAGAAGAAGACACATTGTAACGAGTTCAAAAACAACTCAGTCGAAAGAAGACACTTTGCTTTTGAAATAAAGATGTTCCCGAAGAAGAAACACTGCCATTCACACCCAGCTCTGTCTTCTATCCAAACAACAGAAATATATGAGCACAATGAAAGTGAACAGAAAGATTTTACTGCCCTACATTATTCTCTTTGCAACAGCAGTAAGTAGGTCACTGTTCACTCATCACATTGGACTTGTTGCTTTATACCATGAATAACTGATGTTACGGGAGTAATTCCAAACTTACGCTGCTGTAAAAGAGTGCAGGATATAAATTTGAATCTTTTAAGTAAATCATACGATTGTAGAGTCTCAGTTATGAATTGATTTCTGGTAGCTAACATCCCTCTCCCCTAATTTCCCCATTATTTCCTAATCATATAAGCAGCCCTATCCAGATCCTTTCCCTCCAAGGATCCTACCGACACAGCTAACAATATCAAGAGTAGCCAGGCAAATCTTAGGGAACCAATTTGGAGCCCTTAGTTACCCTGTGGAGTGATTTATTAATCAGGCTGGAGTCACAAGGAAGTGCAGCTTAACAACCAACGGGGGAGGATGAACTAATGAACTGAGCAAGAGTGTAAGAGCAATGGGTTCATTTTCATTCTGACTATTGAATGCATTCAGTGATTAAATTAAATTACTTCAAAGGCCTATTTCAAGAATAACATTTTTCCTCTTCCAAGTTTTCTTCTTCTACCCATTGTCCTGAAGATTGCACTTAATTTGACTTAATTTTATATGCTGTTTTCTACTTATCCCCCTAAGTGAAGAAAAAATTGCATTTCTTGCTCCTTCCACAAGAAGGATGCATCTATTTCCCAACAGACATCACGTCCTTTTCACTCCAAGAACAAAAGATTTATCTTGGCCAAATGTAGAGCACTTTTTTTTAACTGTGAAGCCTGTCTTACTTTCAAATTTGAAGATTAATGATTTCATGCAAAATTCTGTTTCTTTTCTGCCATATGTTCAGGGGGTGTCTGATCATTATGCTTTACAACCTAATCAATGTAGTCATCATTTCTTGATTCATACTACAGAACAGGAAGACCCATAAAATATTGGCACTGAACTGCAACAAGATGCAAGTCACTCTATTTTCCTTTATTTGAGATGCTGTGTCTTCACATTGATTCAATTTTTGCTGCTTGCCTGACTGAATGGATGGTGTGGTTTCTTGTCCAGATTTTTCATCCAAAACAAAATTGCAGATGTGTACAAAGGCCTCCCTGTTCCCTAACGTGTTTGGCCAGAAGCTGTAGCAGCCACTTTGGCAAGAAGTTCATCTGAACATAAACTGCTAGCAGGCAGAATAAAAGGACACAAGCTTTAAACTGATGTTTTTTCCCCATCACAGTAATGCTGGTTTTCAGAGTCGTATACACTTTGTTAACTCCAAATTACCAAGGCACCAGAGGTATCTGTTTGTTTCTGTTTTGCAAAGTACTAATTACAACAACCAAGGTTAAAAGATTTAGACAACTTCCTTCCTTCTCTTCTGCAGTGAATATTTAAGAAAACAATATTGACTGAAGACAAAAATACTTTGATTCATTTTAAAAACACAAACCAATTTCAAAATATCTGTGATAGATACTTGTTTAGATTTGATTTTATGAAACTCTAGGTATTTTGTTATTTTTAAAATTGCAAAATACAGCAGAAAGAACGAGTTAAGACTGTTCTTCAATAGTGAGAAAAATACATGAAAGAAGCAGCTGGGCTTCGCAACTAGAGATATTGTACAAATATGAAGATCAGACTTCTCTTTCCAAACCCAGTAATATTATACATAAAGAGAATCAAATTTCACCAGTCCCAGGAAGTATTTCAGGGATCCCTCCCTACTCCAGGCTACTACCACAGGTTGCCTCAAGGCGTTTCTTTCCTCTTGACTACAGCCTGTAACTCTCTTCAAGCATGAATTACTGTAAAACTGCATTACCTTGTCACAGGTTGAAATATTTGGGAAAACTGTGGTATATTTACAGGGGCTGTGTCGCTTAAATTATTTAAAGTCTAAAATGTCTTTTTTGTTTTGTTTTAACAATATATAAAAACCCAATTACTCACAAAACTGTAACAACCACAATAAAAATGTCAGCATTTACCAACAATTAGTGTACATATATAGAGCCCATTTAAAGACAGGGAGCTTCTGTGTGTTACAGCACAGACTACTGGACTGCTAATGTTTTTTTTTAAATTAGTTCAGTGTCTTCAGGGAGTTCTCTAGAACACTCTAAATATACTCTATAATAGGACAGCCAACATGTATGAGTAAGGGTGGGTTAAAATTAATTGCCTGACATATGAACCAAACTAACTGAACAGTGATGTGAATCCTTCAATGCCCCACTGAGCTGCAGTGAACTATGCTCTTGCCAAAATGCTGACTTAACTCTGAATATGCAACAGTGAATCGCGACTCTCTTGACCTTTCCCCAACATATTTTCCCCTCATTTCTTTTCCTATCCATTTGTATCCCTAGTAGAAAGCATAAATTGTATTAGGATAGAGAAGCTCACAAAAAAAATCAAAACCCAAAACCACAAAAAAACCCCAACTCCACAGTCTGCTTTGAATATAGCTGAATTTTCTCTCTGGATCTGTGGGCTTATTGATCAGAGGCTTGAACTTTTCACCCCTTTAGTAAAACAGGCTTTCTGATCATCGCAGTGTGATGCTTGTCTGCACACAGAGGCTTCCGCTTGTGGGTATGATAATAACTGACAGTAATCACATAGTGCTCCTCCCATTAATGTTTGAATGCTTTAAATTAGAAGGCTTTCACACAGCTTTTTTTTTTATATTATTATTCATAATAATCTAATTAATTCAATTTATACAGGCAATGTAAATGCAGAATTCAGCCCTCCTCCACAAAGGTTAATGTACCAGTGACCTCATAACATGTAGCTCTATCTCAGTCTCACATGTTGGAGGATAGCATCCCTTCTTCTGTTGGGTAAGCATGGCTCTGTAACAGGCCCTGCAAGAACCAGCCTTTTCACACTGCTAGCTATTTGTAGCTATTAAGTCAGCAACATCAGGCAGACCCAAACGTAGGCAGAGCACTAGAAAAGTGCAGTCTATTCTAGAAGCGGAGCCTGGATGTATCGACTGCTGAAGCTGGAGCAATAATATAAATTCACCAGACTGGAAACACAGATCTAGAAAACCTAAGTGCTACCTATTAACCTCAGACAAACAGTCAATAACTGACCAGGTAGAGAACAAAAGTACTGGAGCTATAGTTTCAAGACACAAAGCCATGGAACAAATAAAATCATAGGAGACTGATGATCTATTATTATTATTAGAGTTTATTATTTAAAAGCACTGCAGCTGTTGAGCAAATTACTTTACCATAACCTATACTTTTCTATACAAAACAAAATTACTGTACTAGTCTATACTGAACATATTTTTCCTTTCGGTATCTGACCACCTCAGGGAGAGGAATAACCAGACTCATGAACCCCTGAGCATTAATATTGAATGTCTCATCTAGAAATAGCAGGTCAAGATCTCCTAGGGTAAGCTTAGATCTCTGCAACTACTACCATCAAACTGTCATCAAAACCAGCGCCAGGTTTGCCAGCTTGATAGGTATCTGTTGAACAGACCTGAGTGGTGTTTTCAGTAATAACCTTGTACAGAAATAGCAAATAACAAGAAATTTGTGGGATACCATTTTAAGGTACACCAGGAGCCACAGAGCTAGGGGACCAGGAAGGTAAGTACTACAAGAAGGCAGAAAGAGGACATTTTTGTATATACTTGTATATACTTTGTATATACTTATATAAAGTATACAACATACAAAGCGAGCAGAGCCCAATCCCATAGCCCTTGCATGCTGTGCTTGCTAGCTTGAGCCCTCCTACTTGGAGTGAAGATCACACAAAATGTTCATGATCTTTTAAAACTGCAGCTATTACTACAAATACAGTCAGAGATCTAACAGACCACAAACTTTCAGTAAGTGTCCACATTCCCAGTGTATCTTTCTGGAGCCCTGATGAAACTGGTATTTTGGTTGAGGCCTGCGGCACAGGGTGCACACATCCCCGCAGCTCCTGGGCTTTACGTATTTCTCATAGTTTCTGTAAGGTAGAAGGAAACTGGTTGATCAGCCTGACAGGCAGCCTTCCAGTATCTGAAGGGAGCTACAGGAGAGCTGGAGAGGGACTCTTTGTCAGGGAGTGGAGTGATAGGACAAGGGGTAATGGTTTTAAATTGGAAGAGGGGAGATTTAGATTGGATATTACGAATATATTATTTCCTGTGAGGGTGGTGAGGCACTGGAACAGGTTGCCCAGAGAAGTTGTGGATGCCCCATCCCTGGAAGTGTTGAAGGCCAGGCTGGATGGGGCTTTGAGCAACCTGCTCTGGTGGGAGGTGTCCCTGCCCATGGCAAGGGGGTTGGAACTCCATGATCTTTAAGGTCCCTTCAAGATTGACATCTTGAAGGCTGCCCAGTGCCATCAGCCAACCAAAGGGCACCCTTCTACCTGTCTGCTTTAACCCTCCAGGCGTCCATGTCTCCTAAAACCATCCCCAAGCAGGAAACAAGCCTTGAGGGCAAACGATTGCCTAAGGCCCTGCGGGGCCCTGCTTCCCCCACACCTCACAGAGGGGCTCATGAAGCACACACACGCAGAAACTGCCACAAACTGCAGCTCCTGCACTATAAAATCCGTGCGGGCTGCGCTGCCTGATTCCCGCTGGGCCTTTTCCGAGCCAAGAGCACGGAGAGCCTCCAGGCACCCGCTGGAGGGACTAAACTTGGCAATGGCTGCCAGGACCGCGCCTGCGCAGGCTTCCCTCCCTCCAGCCGCGGAAGTGATCTCATCCCCCCCGTCCTCCTCCTTCTCTCCGGTCCCGGCGGGCCTTTTCGGGCCGCGTTCCCCGGTGTCGGTATCGGAGGAGCAGGGGGATGTCGGCGCCGGTGCCGCCGCTGCAGCGGCTGCCTCAGGTGCCGCGGCACCTCCTGGTCTGCGAGAAGGGCCACCTGCGGCACCCGCGCGCCCGGCACGCGGCGCACGTGCGGGAGCACGCCTACAACTGCCGCGTGAGTCTAACGGTCTGTCCGCCCGTCGGCCGGTAACGGGCGTTGCTGTCAGCGGGGGTGAGGAGGGGGCCCTCCGGGGGCGGCTCATCCCGGCGGTGCGGGCCTGAGGGGTCTCTGTGCTGCAGGCTGTGTGCGGGCCCGCCCTGGGAGGCCCCTCATGTTGTCCCTGCGTCTGCCCAAGTGTCCTGGAGTGGTCAGAGTCGGAAGGGACCTTAAAGATCATGGAGTTCCAACCCCCTGCCATGGGCACGGACAACTACCACCAGAGCAGGTTGCTCAAAGCCCCATCCAGCCTGGCCTTGAACCCCTCCAGGGATGGGGCACCCACAGCTTCTCTGGGCAACCTGTTCTAGTGCCTCACCACCCTCACGTGAGAGAATTTCTTCCTAATATCCAATCTAAATCTCCCCTCTTCCAATTTAAAACCATTACCCCTTGTCCTATCACTCCACTCCCTGACAAAAAGTCCCTCTCCAGCTCTCCTGTAGCTCCCTTCAGATACTGGAAGGCTGCTATCAGGGCTACCCTGGAGCCTTCTCCAGGCTGGTCAGCCCCAGCTCCCTCAGCCTGTCCTCATGCGAGAGGTGCTCCAGCCCTCTGATCATCTTCATGACCCTCCTGCAGATCCGCACCTGCACCAGCAGATCCGATACTGTGCTGCCATCAACTGCTTTGGTTTTATGGACAGCTTGAAGTTGTCCATTTTTTGCCAGCTTGCTCTCTTTTCTTTGACTGTTGCAAAGTTGCAGTCAGATCCTCTCACTGTTTCCCTTGTGATTCTTTTTTCTTTTTTTACTAGCTGACAAGAAAACACATGTGGCATGCACTGTAACTGTCTCTTGTTACTACTCTTGCTCTTGTGCGCAAAGGGGAACAGATATATACTTGTTCTCTATTAGCTTTTGGCAACGTGTTTTTTGAAGGATGGAGGGAGAAGGAGCAGGAGGACAGACTTTTATGCTGCTTGGGCATAGTTTGTGGGATGCTTGATACTTGTCCATGTGATAACCTTGTTTTCTCTGGTCTCCTGGGCTTGATTTATGAAACGTGTACAGGAAATGTTTTAAACAAAAAGGAAAGTAAAGGTAGACAACTGGACCAAGAGATTGAATACTGAGTTTAGTAAGAAAAGCTAGGTGCTAATCCCATTTGAAAATATGTTTCCTTCCTTCAGTTAGAAACCTGCTACAGAACTCGTAGCCTTAACATACACCTTAAGACTTGAAAATGGTAAGACCATTTCTAATTGCTATTCTGATGCTGTGCTCACTCTTCTGACCTCCAAAATATTCTACGGAGGAGAATGCGTTGATTCAAAAGCTAGTTTGAATTCTATTTTGGTCTTCGCTTTTCCACTGTGATTACATAAATGCTTAGCCTACATTTTTAGTTGTAACTGCTTCCTCCATCAAGTGCTGAAGGAAATGTTCCAGTGTGATATCAAGCTAAATTTATAATGGCATGAAACAAGATCTTTAGGTAACTGATGCTGTGTAAAATCATGCATCTGTGTAACACCTCAAATGCTATTGTAAATGCATTTTATGGTATGATTTACATTATAAATATGTTCCTAATAGGTGTCTCTTTTGATCCCTGAATGCGGCATGCTACCTGAAGTGCTGAAAAGTACAATTGCAGATGTTGGAGAGTACTACTTGGTGAGGAATTTACTGGTTCATGAATTTGTAGCTCACGAATTCATCAATGCTTTTGTAAAGAAAGGTAAGAAGGAAATCTGAACATGACAAATATAGTAACAGTAAAATTCGTTTATTATTATTTGTTCTGAAAACTATTTTAAAGGAAGGGAAGGCAAATACTAAGAAAACTCTGTATTATTTTCTTCATATGCTTTTTTCTGCTTTGTGGTCTGTCAACATTTGTTTACACCCACTGGGTCCAGAACTTCTATGATTGCTCTCCTCTTCATTTCTCCCTATTCCATCTTAATTCTACAATCCAGCTATCAAGAGCTTCCATGTATCCTCATGCCTGTTTCTTTTACAACTCATCTTTATGCAGATTCCTGCAGAAATTGGCTACCTTCTCGCTTTTGCATTCCTTCGCATTTCAACACAGGACTGTGTTAGCTGTGTACCACAGCAGGCAAACAAAAAAGAAGAGGGGGGAAAAACGCTTGCTTCTTTGTTGTTGTTGTTGTTAATGGGATTGCAGTGGCTCATCCTTACTCAGTAAGAGCAAAGAGGATGTGAAGAAAGATCCAGCCTGCATACTCAGCCCGTGCTGTTTTCATCAAGCAGGCCCTGTTCTTTTGGCTCATGATACATGTTTTATCCTTCAGGTGATTGTCTTGGAGAAAAAAAGATTTAATGGGACAACAGAGGGGAAAAAAGAACATGTGGGTGAAACAGGAGGATGACATCCATTACTTTCTAAATGTGGGACTCATTTCCTTTAGTCTCATTAATGGCTTTTATGTCATTAGTTTTATGGAAGCAGTATGACATGTACACTGAATTTACAGGATCTGACTTGTATTTTTCAGAACAAAATTGGTTGTTGAAAGATAATACTACAAAATGTATTTAGTAATGTGAGCATCTTCCACCTTGTCTTCATGTGAACTAATAATAGAAATGTGTCTTGAAAAGAAAAAGAATGGTTTCCATTTGCTGAGTGAGGAAGGTTGTAGGTGGAAGAAAGTGTTTTGATACGGGGGCATGTTGCTAATGTTATCTGTATTACAAGCCCTTTAAAATAGTTGCAGTCAAAGGTTTATAAAAATAATAACAAAGTCCTATTTTGCTGATGAAAATGCAGGGGTTTAAAGTGATTCAAATGGTATTTTTAATGTTTTATTATCTTGGGGTGAATCTTTAATATTGTCATGTCTGTTTTTAGAGACTGTGTAATCTCATGGTTTTCTGCTTTACTACTAAAGGTTCATGCTACGCGCTTACCTATAACACAAAAATCGATCAAGATAATACTGCAGCTCTGCTACCAAATGGTATGTTTTGGTTTGCTTTTAGTAATACATACGTATTGATTCTGGTCTTGGGGTTTGTTTGTTGGTTTGTTGTTGGGGTTTTTTGTGTGTGTGGAGTGTCTTAAACTGGAAAATGTAATGCTGTACTTGCCAACCTTATTAGGAATGTTTGTATCAGAAAAATTAATTCTAATATTATTTGTATTAAAGTTTGTTTTGTTTATAGGAAAACTCATTCTGTCAGTGGATAAGGATACTTATGAGGAACTGGGACTGCAAGGTCGCCCTTCTCGGTATTCCGGCAAAAAAGTAATGAGATACAGTAAGTATTATTTATACTAACAGTGCTTATTTCACATCTGTCTGTGAAGCACCTTGCTAGGATGTTAAACCAGCAATGCTGAAACTTCCCTTTCCTTAGAATTGGTTATTGACTAGGTCATATTTTTCCAGATGCAGATACAAGAACTTCGTAAAGAGGAAAAAACACTTTTTCTGAATATTACAGCAGCTATGAGGGAGCAAACGTGTGATATTTTGGGTATTCTATAACAATTTTAATTTCTGGGATTCTCATTGTGTTGTTTATACAGTCTTAAGCCTCACTCAAAACTGCTTGCCTGAAGGGTGGAATTATATTACATTAGATGTGTCAAAAATGGCAGTCTCCATATACCAAGTAATTTGAAAATGTTGTAATTTTTTTCGTAGCTGCAGAGGAGACAGTTTGATTTTTGGTTTGGTTTTTTTTTTCTGGTAAATAATTAAAAAGTTAAAACAAAATCATGAATGCTTTGCATCTTAAGTGTATTAACCTGCAGCAGCTGATAAGTAGTTACAGAAAAACGTCAGCAGGGGAACATTGTTATCCATAATAAGAATTTTGTTGAAATGGAGTATCATTTTACTATTCAGTTCCTCAAGTAAAACGTATGATGAAATTTCCCTCTGAAAAATAAATGTAACTTTTAGCCTGGGACCAATTTATCTAGAAAAACACAGTTGAAAAAAAGTATCATTGCCAGATACAGCTTTTGATGTTAGAAATTCTAGCTTTTTTAGTGCTACTAACTTGCCTAATTACTAAGATATTTTTGAGGGACTGTTTTGGGACTTCTGTCACTGCTGTTACAAAAGGAATCTATCTTTCCAGTCATTAGAAGGCAGTTCCAGATTATATCAAAATAAAGACAGCGGGAGGTAAATATTTATTTACATAATGGGCAGTCATATTTGCATAATCAAATACTTTATAAAGATGCTGTATATGTTAAAATGAAGTTTAATGTTCTTGCTTTCTTTGTGTTCTTTTAGTTCTTAAGGAATTTAGTGTCAAAATTTGTTTCAACTGAGTAACTATTGCCTTTTTTTTTACGTTTTTGCAGTTGTAACTATTGACTTGACTGATTCTGGCTTTCAGCCTGATAGCAAGAAACATAAAAGAGTTCTTTGGGCCTTGAAAGAAAAGAAACCTTTAGAATTTGACTTCCTACTGGCTTGGTATAATACAGGTAATAGGAAGTAAGTGTAAAACTAAAGTGTAACTGACATGAAGTCCAAATATTTTGTCTACTGTTTTTTTTTCTAGTGATTGTCCAAATTCATTTTTAGCTGAAGGAAAAATAAGATTTACATGTGTTTGGGTGGGATTTGTTTTGTTTGTTTCGTTTATTTGTTTGGGGGTGTGTGTTACTTCCTACACAGCAGAACATTTCAGTTCAGGAACACAACAGTGATTCATAGGAGACAGACTAGTTGCTTCATTCCCTTGTATGTGTTGCTCGGGCTTTCTGGCATGACTTTGCCTGTTTGATGGTGCTGCCTCTTTATAAATGTGTGACATACATAACTGCTATTAATACACATGTTTTTGAGTTTTTTATTAATGCACATAAGTTATATAATTGGTGTGGTACTCAAGATGGGGAATGTTCATTTCATCAGTAGTTACAGGATGTGTACAGACTGTGTACACTGGTCTACACAGTCTGCTATTTTATCATTTTGCTCTCAATCACTTGTGTGAAATTGGAGCAGAGTAAGAGGTTATTGTTGTAAGAAATTGTATTGTCTCAAATCACCTGTTTTCTAGTATTTATTTATCTGATGTTTTGTAATTAAATTAAGTTTTCATCCTGGAATTAAGTATTGTTCTTCCTCTGAGGCTTATTTTCCAAAGTCCTCAATTGCTTGTCTTACCTCAGAATAGTCTGTGTCTAGGTATATGTAACATTTGGATAGAATTGACAAAAACTGCAGAAGCCTGGACTGCACAAAAAAAAATTGGTTTTCTTCATTGTAGCTGTGTAGCTCTTAGTCTGTTTTTTTCCAAGCTCTTCAAGATGAAGTCTGAGAGGGAGTTACTGATCTGAGAAATTAAAGCTGCTTACAAGCTCCTTTAGAAGTGTTCCGTGTTTCACTTTGGTACTCCACGTGTTCCTTCACCCTTTTTAACTACTAATCATGTGACGAAGATCCTTCCTTGTTTGTTATACAGAAATTTTTTAAAGGCTTGCAATTCCCATCCTTGTAATCTTCAGGAAAGAGCCACAGTGAAGACTGTTACTACCATAAATGGTGACATAAATCCATCTAAGGTGGTGGATCTTCAGGCTCAGCTTACTTTGATTTATTGACCCTGGGCAGAGAGCAGAATGCTTCCAGGGCTGGCATATTTCTTACGTTTGTTGCTGCCAGTGTAGCAACATTCAGGAAGAATAGTGTTACTTTTCCTTGCTCTTACATCCAAAAATCAGGTCAGGTCAATCATTTCCTGAATATGGATTTAAATCTAAATGCCTTTCTGTGCAGGGATCTATGCTTATAACACACGAAAGACTCTTAGTTTCTTTGTACTGACAAAAAGAAAACTTTTTTAGATTTTTTTTTTTAATGATTTTTTTATTTTATTAATAGATGTGAGGCATTGTGTAGATTCTGCTGGAAGGGGAAAAGAGGGATGTCTTTCATTGAGAGTATCCATGTCCTCTGTGAGCGCTCTGCTTTCAGCCTTCCTGCTGATAACTGGTATTTCTTGCTATGGCCAGTGCTGCTAAAAATTATATAAACATTCACGTCACTTTCCTAAAGGAGGATTTTTTGCTTTCATACCCATTTTTCCCACTTAGTGGTTCTGGCTCCCGGAGGAACAGAAAAGGGAATATGGAGTGTCTCACATCTTTAATGACAGAGACAAACCAACCTTTTCTGCTCTTTTCTATTGCTGTAATTTCTATGACAATTTTAATGTTTACTGGCTGAAATTCACTGGTCGCCAAAAAAACTTGGCAATGTGCCTGGTTGTTGACATGGAAGGCTATGCTATAGCCAGAGGAATTGTTCTCTTGGAGTCTTGATGGTAGTGGTTGAGACTTCTTGAAGTTAGGACTATAGCTGAGGCTCTCATACAGAGTGGACATTTAAAATGTGTAATTCTAGGGCAATATTACACATTCTTTGAACTTGCTGGGCTAACAAATGGTATTATGAGGTACAGACTGAGGGAAGATGGTCCGTGCTAGCACACTTCAGACTTCAATATATCTGTATAAAAATAAAAATAGTCAATTAACAAGATTTCAGTGGCTGCCTGTCTTTGTCACTGTGCCCTTTGGTACTTGCACGGCCTTTTTTGAAGGATGACTAAAAAGGAACAGGTTAACTCTCCTTTGTCTGCTTTCCCGTTTGATTGTTCTTGATGGGATAAATATGGCTGATGGAGTTTAGACAGGCCATAATTTGGATATTGTATTCCATATTGAACTCTATCCTGTTCTTGAGTTTCTTCTGTTCATACTTGCCTTTCCTACGGTATTTAAATGCTATTCTGGACTTCAGAATTCTCATTAATAAGGTAAGGTTTAAGGTTTAATAAGGTTTCTTGGTAACCTAGAAACCCGTTGTTACTATATGAAAATAGTATACATTATCTGAAATTTTTGCCATCACACCTAGGAAATCAAGTATGTGGTCTTTGCTGATGGGATCAGACCTCTTAAAAGGATTCTTACATGTTCTTGTCCTAAGTTGAGGGAGCAAAGAGATCCACTAACCTAACATGCTGGACAGAAGACTGGGTGCCTTTTAGTACAATGAAAATGGAAACTTTCTGCAGCTGTGAAGGCTTATTCCAGGAAATATTAAATGACACTATAGCTTCTTGCGAAGTATTCCTGAGATCTGCGGGAATTTATTCCACTGGAGTTGTTCATGATTCTAGAGGTCATGCTGTCTTTAGGAGGCAGTTCTCAGTTGAACTACTGGTGCTGGGATCCTTCTAATCACTGGGTGGTTTTGGAGGTGATACTGCATGAATTCATTTGAGCTTAGTTCCCTTTAATTGGTCTTAGAGATTTGTTATCTTTGTGTACATCTACCATGTGTATTCTACCTCTCATGGCGCAATGGCCAAGGGGTTTCTAGAGAGGCTGAGCAAGTGATGACCTGTTATAAGGCACATATCACCCTTCTACAGTTGGGAGTACCTGTGCATGAACACGGAAGGAATGTAGGTATGGGCAATAGTAAGGCACAGTGTTCTCTGGCCTGCTGAATATAGGCATGTGCATACTTGCAGTGTGAGTGCATTTGCAGACCACTTTCGGGAGCAGGTAACACATGTTCCTGTTCCTTTTCATGTGTTCCTTTTCAGGAACACTCTGAATGCCTCTTTCTACTAAGTTCATATTATTACTTGCCAAGTTAATTCTGCTTGAATTTTCTATTGGCAGATCTATGTGCTAGTTAAATAGTAATTTTACTGAGCTATACTAAGTTGCTGGATCTTGCACTGTTTTATTTCAAAGAAGATAAGGAAGCTGAAGTTTCTATGACTTTTTGCCAAAGATAACAGTGTGTAAGCAGTTTACACACTGCATTTTCTTGTATACATGTACGAAGGTTTCATGTAGTCAGTGCTCCTTTTACTTAGTAGCTTTGTAACAGCTCTTTGTGGTGTTGTGTTGTTAAGGTGCAGAGGAATCAACACTGAAGTCATACTTTTCAAAGAACCAAATAAAGGCTCTTAAGCCAAAAATAACATTCAGCACGTTAAGGGACTTGCAGTGTCCAGTGTTACAGAGCAATGAACTACAAGGAAAGCCAGAGGAGTCCTGCAGTACAGAGGAACTGTTTGAATGGCTCGGTGCTGTCTCGAATCAAGTCAGCTTGTGAGTATTTGAATATGTTTGATCCTTAAATACATTTTAAGTAAGGAAAGCCACTATTTTAAGGAAGAGCTAAACAAGAACTAAGACATATCTGTAAGTGGGAAGTTTATTACACACTTAAGTGTTTGTTGTAAGCCTTGAATAACTTCTCTGTTTTTGGGGGTACCTGTGTTTACTGGTGCTTGTGTGGTGCTGTGTTTCAGATTTGTGACCAAAATAGTGTTGGTAGCTCAGGGATGTTGTAGGCATTGCTGAGCAGTGCTTACACAGAGTCAAGGCCTTTTCTGCTTCTCCTGCTGCCATGCCAGCAAGTAGGCTGGGAGGGAACACAGCTGGGACAGTAGAACCCAGCTGACCAGAGGGATATCCCACACCATACAGTGCCATGCTCAGCAATAAAATCTGAGGGAAAGAAAAAGGGGGGAAGTAGGTAGTAGGAAAAGGGTAATACATTTAATTATCTAGTTTGCTTTGCTTTTACATGCAGCTTTTGCTTTACCTAATAAATGGTCTTTATTTCAACCCACGTGTTTTATCACTTTCACCCTCCTGATTCTCTCCCCCATCTCACTAGTGGGGAGTGAGTGAGTGGCTGTGTGGTGTTCAGGTGCCTTGTCTGGATTAACCCACAGCACCATGACATCTTGTGTATTAATTGCCTGGCCATTAGTTGAATCAGTATGAATTTACGTAATATACATAGACACTACTTGTTTGGTACAGTTTGTGATTATTAAGACTTACTGTAGGAGATTTAAAGTATTTTTATTTTTGTTGATTTGATTTTTTTTTTCCAGAGACAACAAATCATCTAGCTTCTTATCAACCTATTGCTGTCCTCAGCCCAGCACAGTGGTGGAAAAAGCTTTTTTGTGCACAATCACAGGCTTTATAATTCCTGAGAAGATAATTCAGTTATTGGAGCAACTATGGTAATGGCTGGTAGAAGTACGCTGCTAAAACATTTGTACTCATAACACTTTTTAATTTTTGAATCACTTTTAAATACTTTTCAGTAGTACTGTTGGAGGTATATAGAAAAATACACAACATGAACGCTTTCTTTTTTAATTAGGAAATGAGCTGGAAGCTTAACATTGGTATAAAAAAGCAATAAATGGCTTAGGATACTCCAAACTGAGAACGCGTGCCCTGTATTCTAGTAACGACTTTGCTTTTGATCTTAATTTCTAAGAAGCTGAGCTCCATATTTTTCAAATTCCCCATCTATGAAAATCAGATGCCCTCAAATATGTCTGATGTAGCATTTTTAACTACTGCTGGAAAATGTGATTGAAATCCCTTTATGATACCAAAAAAGAGTATCACAATGTACTTCAAGTTTATTATGCTATTGCAGTAAATTAACTTCCAGTGAGTTGTTTGAATCAAACATTGGAACATGAGGTACTGGATAGCGGTGACCAGGGCAGCTGTAGTTCTAGTTCAGTACCAAACTGCATGATGCCAGCTGGTCATGGATCAGCATGATAGCTGTCAGTATTGTATATTAGTGCTACTGATACCAAGTTCTGGAAGCTCCTTGCTTATGTGTGAGACAATTCTTAAACTGCCTGGTGGCTAGCAGTTGTAGCACTGACTCATGACAATATTGCTCTGGTTTTGTCTGGAATATGATCATTACTCTGAGCAATTTTCAAATCTCATGCAGAAAGCCTACATAAACTAGGGTTGGAACACGAATTTCTTTGGCTTTTATTCTCTGCTTTAAAGAGCAGTGGATAATGTCTGGCTTTGATTATTTGTAATCCATTTCCTTTCTGGTGGTAAAAGTATTTGTGTCAAGCACAGCCTGATTATATTTTTTCCTTCAGTGTCTTTTTTGCCCTGATAGCAACTGTTCTCAGTAAGTGTTCTATTTTCTGGAAGACAATGCCTGCTGTTGGAAATTCAGAACAGCTAGTTTACAACTTAGAACTTTTTCTAAGTGCTATAACTTACAGGTTTGCCATGCCTGAAAGTATGGTGGAAATAATCAAGAGTCAATCTTACTTAATTTCCCAATGTCTTCTGATAAAATATTTTCTTTTGAATTGATTTATTACATACCGGGAGGGGTGGGGGGGTGAAGGGTGGATTTAACTGTTAATTACAAATTTTCACTAAAGTGTTTGTAGTTTTGAATTATTCTTTTTTTTACTTTATATTGTGTACTTGAACACATTGTCTATTCTGTTGTAATTACTGACTACCTTGTCATCTTCCTTGCAGTTGCTATTTTCGTGAACCAAAACTGGCATATTGGCTGACCTTAACCGTGCATGGCTTTGCAGACAGCCCTGTTTCCTGGAGAGAAAGTGAACATGGTTTCCACAAGGGAGGAGAGAACTTGTACAACTTCGTAATTTTCAGAAATCTGGACTACTGGCTTCAGATGGCTGTAGGAACTCATGATGATTGTCCCCCATAAAGCTGTGTCTACAGAAGAAGATTTCTAATGATCCTGTGTTACTGTATAAAAATGTAATAAGATACTTTTTATAAAGCTAACTAGGTAGCAGGTTCTAAGAGGCTGTATTTGTTTTTCCATTATTTATAGCCCTTAAAGGATGACCTACAATGGGAGGAATGGATTTTTGTTTCTTCGCTGTCATACAGTGCATTCTGAAAGACTTCACAATTCTAGCTTTAAGGAAAAGATACAGTTTTGAGAGTGTAAGTTCTCAGAAACTGACTGTAAATGGTTCCCCTTAATCCGGGAGTAATTTTGGAATTTGAAATTTAGCCTTATGGATGCTGGCTAAAATATTTGGGAGAAAATCCCATTTGGGGATTTAGTGTTTTCTTTCTTTGCATTGAAGATCTGTAAAACCTTCAAATTCTCGTTTAAGGCATTTCAGCCTACATGCTGGCAAATGGAAAAAAAAAAAAGTGTTGTCCGTAATTTGTTAAGAGGGAGGAAAAAAAGGGTGAGGAGAAAGGAGGTACGTCACCGTGGGAGGAACACCCATTGAACATGCAAAAAGTAAAGGCTTACTGACTTTTGCTGGGGTTTTCTTGCACATTTCATGAACGCAACTCTGACAAATCAGCACTTTTCTAAATTATTACGTTGTTTTTCAAAATTATCCTACCATGAGCTGTTTCCAGTAGGTTACCAGGAGCAGAAGTGCCACCTTGTCACATGTACAGACACAGGCTCATCACAAGCAGGATGGATGAGAGTCTGTGACAGTTCTGGCTTGACACTTGACTAGTAAATATTTAACAAGGCTGGCTCAAATATTATGTTTCATTAATACTCATCAATACAAATGGTTTCAGTTGTTGGCTAAAGTCTGTTTTTGAAAGTGTTGAGGGATTATGCCACTGGTCAACTCTCACAAAAGAGACTCATCACCAGAACTGTATTCCTTTTTCCCCTTGATCAGAAGGTCTCTTTAAAACTTGGATTTTTCCTGGAAAAAGTTCTACAGGAAAAGTTTTGATGCAAAGTTAAACATCTTAAATCTTTATGAGAAGGTGATTGACTTTGTAGCTCTCCAGCAAACCTGCACATCTTTCTGTCAGATTCTAGTAAAACTAACATTCCCCTGACATGCACCACCCCACACCCAGGACGTATGAGATGCTGCAAATACATGTAACATACACAGCATTTTAAAAAGCCTACTGCCATCTAGAAGTAAGGATCTTGTATTGATGGGTTTGTTTCCCTTAACTTAGAGAAAGCAGAGAAGTTTTACGCATACGCTTCATACCACTCCCAGCAGGAGCGCAGCAGCTACTGGTCTTGGGTCTGAAATGTGAGCAGTGGGACCAGGTGAGGTGATTTTTCTAATTGGCACCTGGTTGCAAACCACCTTGGGGTCGTTGATGAAGCAGCTGCTGCAGGTGTGCTGGTGGGCACACGGTGATAGCCTCTCTGAGACAGTTCTGGGAGGCAAGCTGAGAAGTAGGTGTTGCAGCTCTGTTGGTTCTACTCAGCGTGAGTATTAAATTTATCTTTTAATCTAAGGAAATCTCATCAGATTGGTCAACAGTTCCCTTTGCCTCCTATCTACCTAGGCAAGGGACTGTGAATGTTTCTCAAAACTCTGTTACAGGCAGAGTCATCTGGCTGTGCTGTGTCGTACAATCCCTCCTTGTCTTCCAGTGCTTGTTTAAAATGGCTTTTCAATCTAAGGAAAGGATTAAAATCACGCTTCTGGATCTTGCAGTTTGAGATGCTGAGTTGGCTTCTGGCATTTCTCCGTTTTCTTTAAACTGTACAAAGTATAGTTGAAAACCTGGTGCTG
Source organism: Thinocorus orbignyianus (assembly GCA_013400375.1). Classification (NCBI taxonomy): domain Eukaryota; kingdom Metazoa; phylum Chordata; class Aves; order Ciconiiformes; family Thinocoridae; genus Thinocorus; species Thinocorus orbignyianus. The sequence goes on from VXBW01000387.1 coordinate 188,326, forward strand.
GTAATAGTTACTACAGTTGGTCTGCTCTTAGGCTCTGTAGGAGAGGCAGGCTTTCCTGTGCTTGCTGTGCTTTCTAGTTGCATAGAAAAGAAACTGGGGGTGGAATTGACCTCTTCCTTACTACCTGCAAACAACTGTCACCTCAAGGAAGGTTTTCCTGGGGTGAGGGACAACAGCCTGGTCCCTACTGTCAGTAAGGACAGACAGAAAACTGACACTCTGAAGCGTGGGAGGGGGCTCTTGCTGAGGAAAGGAACAGGAGAATGTTCCGTGCATCCTTGGGGAACAGTTTAGGAGGGAAGAGCTGGGGTGGGCCAGGTGGGCAGTAGTTCAAGGAAGGCATTCAAGGGCAGGGCACAGGAGTTGGGAAAAAAAATAAATAAATGTTTGCATGAGAATAAAAGATGGCTGCTGGGGGTGCTCCTGCCCTTTGTGCCCGAGTGTGAGGGAGGACAGGAAAATGCAAAAAGTTTCCGAGAGCTGCACAAGCAATGGGGAGCAGCTGTGCACCAGCTGCTTCTGAGATCAAAGGGCTGAGCGCTTACTAAGAAGTTTTGCCTGTGGGGAGTGTTGTATCTACCACAGGGAAGGAGAGCCAAATATCTGAATGCAGAGACAACCTGAGGCAAGCTGGTTGCATGAAGAGTAGAGGTTGTTATTGTCCTGATACGTGGATAGACAGCGGTAACACACTCCTGGAGAGTTAGGGAGCTGTTCTGCTTTAGCCTCAGCTGTTACTGGGCTGTACATTCCTGCCTCTCAGCTGGTGAAAGGAAAGGAAATTTTGTTGAGAGGTTACTGGGGGGATAGCAGAACCAGCTGGGAATGGGCTACAAAGATCATGCGCTTTTCCGACCACATGTTTGAGTAAGTGGTTATGTGGATTCAGAAATTAGTGGGTGTGGAACAAAAAACTTTCCTGTTGACAAAGGGGAGAAAAAGCTGAGGCAGTTGGATAGTGTGTGTTATGCAAAATCACTCCTGATAGAATGTATTTCCCTTTTTGGTTTGCAAATGCTGATTGAGTCAGGAACCTGTCTGCAGAAATAAAGGTATGTGTCTCTTAATGGTGAGGGTGGGAGCCTGATGGTTGTGGTAGTGTTTGGTGTCTATTAGCACGCGGGACTGAGAAAGTTAGAGATAGGGGTGAGAGAAAGAACTTTGTCAGAATAGATTCTGGAGAAATCACAAAGGGAAAGCAGCAAGATTTGGCACAGTTTAAATCTGGAGAATGCAGGAGAGAGAAAAATAAGTGCTAATCTAAGGCTATGTGAGAGGGAGGTGACAGGGCTTGATGGAAGTAGAAGCCTAAGCTTTGTTTTGGCTACATCATGCCATCGTTTACTGGTGAAATTCCATTTTGGAGAGGTTAGCTGAGCTGTAAAGTTTGATGTTTGGTAAAAAGCCATCAAGAAAACAGGTTTATACGTCATCAGCCTGGGGATTGCATAGCAATCGTGGGAGTGAGGGAGATTGCTCAAAGATGCACTATTATATTTTGTTGGAAATAATTTGTGTGCTTTTCTTATTCCATGCTGCCTTTTTTTTGTTTATCTGTAAGGTTTCTGAGAGCATTGCAGAAACACCAAAGATGGGAAACTGTCTTGACATGGGTTAGGTGATGTTGATATTGTTGTTGATTGCAATTAGCAGTTGGGCTGCTCACCCAGCGCTGCAGAGCCAGTGTGGGGTTTGGCACGTGTAGAGCGTGCCTCTGCTACAACTACCACAAAAACAAATCGGTAAGGCAGACAAAAGGTAAAACAAGAGCTTAGAGGGGTATTTCTTTTCCCCCTCTTGTGGGAGAGGCATATCAAATCAGTAGCTGAAGGCTTTTTGTAGCTAATCCAGTACTCTAGCTACTAGATCATAGTTCCTCTGATGCTGTTAATTAAAGTTTATCGAATGCAATTGACTCTGTCTTTAGTGTTTCTTTATGTTCCAGCTATACTGGAACATGCTTGAGCTATTTCTCTTAATCATTTTTATTCACAGAATAGAGCTTTAAGGGTAAAACCAGAGACTAATTCTGTTAGTGGGCTACTAAATAACCACCCTGTGAACATTAGCAAGAATTTCAGAAAGTACCTACTATAAAGTAAGGCAACTTTACATAAATGAGTGGCCTCTGCTTCATCCTTGGAAGGAGCTTCAGCACTGCTTAAAAATATTTGGTTTGATACAGCCACATACAGGAGCAAAAAGGGGGAACTAAAGCAAGTTGAGCAGTTCTCAGCTTTCCAGAGAGCAAGGTGCAGGGTGCCTTGGCTATGCCAAGTTTCTTTTAGCTGGCTTTATTAGAACAGTTTAGTGGGCTTTAGTTATTAGAATATGGATATGTTTTGCCTGGGCAATTGGAGAATATCCTAAGCAGTGGTGTATGCTGTTCTATCCCTCCACTGTCAAATATAGATAACCATTTATATTAATAATGTTGTTGTTAACATCTAAGCCAGGTATCTAGTTTCACTGGATACCAACAATCTTTCTGCATCGTGTGCCAGTAGGGTTGCAGAGAATGCAAAGGGACTAAGTTTTATTACGCGATTGCAGGTGAAAAAGCAGCATGTTTACTCATTTATTGTGAAGGCAAGTATTTCTAAAACTTGTCACTGTTGAAGTTTGTACCTTTTTTTGGTGCGACCAAACAGGGTACATATTTTTAACAGGACGTAGCTTAAGGCTCTATGGGAAGCTAGTGCTGTTATACTGCAGTTCTCATTCTTCTTGTAGTTTGGTACTGGGATAAAAACCTTACTGATCTAGGCAGCACACTGCCATTGGGACACCACCAACTAAGATTTATTAAGAGAGGTTTCTTCTTTGTTATTGAAGCAAATTAAGATTTTAAATAGTCGGCTTTTGCAGGGCAGGCACAAAACCAAGCGGTGACATGTTGGTCCTTGAGCCTGCTTTTTGGTTAGATACTAAATCCAGTATTGGAGTTACTGGTGTCAGAAGAAGATGTCGAAGCCGTATAAACTTATTTCAATATGTGCTAAAATATTTTTACCAACTTTGTGGCAGTTGGGTATTGTTTGTTTTCCCTTAGTTGACATAAATGCCGTGTCATGTACGTGTCCCTTATTTGACAGAAAGGTGCTTGTGTGTTCCAGATTTGACCGAGATTTGAACTACCACTCAGGATGTTGTGACTTGTATCTATCTTCAGACTGGGAATACCTGGTCCTGCAAAGCACACTTACTGTTTTGCTCTGAATGGAGATCAGAAAAGTCAGCGTGCTGAGTAGTGAGCTACCTACTATAGCTGGTACACAGCGTGGAGGGGCTACAGTGCACCCAGCTCAGCCTGCTCTGATGGAAGTTGGGGTTGTTTGTGTTGTTTTGCAGGCTGGTTTTTGTTTTGGTTTGGGTTTTTTTTGGTTGTTTTGATTTGGTTTGGCTTTTTGTGGGTGGCACTTTGAGGTAGAAAGGCAAGGTTGCCTGAAGAACTGTGATAGAGATGTCAGGGTTTTACTTCTAGCTCTTAATAAGAAATTAATTGCTGGGTGACTTTCCACACTTGTGTGCTGTTCTGATGCTTTCCCATTCAATGCAACAGACTTAGAGAGGCTACTTGCTTTGTGAAGCACTTTGAGAGAGCCATAGGTTATCATTAAGTGTTCACAGAATTTACTTCAGAACATAGAATCATCACTTGCCACATCCATTTGACTCTGAAGACTGCTGATCAGATAGGAGAGGTGTTGATGAGGCCTCCAGGGCCAAACAAGTCCTATCTTTCCTCTACCTGCCTGGAGGGTGATGTAAGTGAAGGATGTGGTGTGGGGTTTACTCTGTTTAAGCCTAGACTGTAATGTGCTAGAAAACCTGACTGCATTTGGTCAGCTGCATTGTAGAGAATAGAGGGATGAAGGGTAACTAAGGGTAACATGAAGCATTTGGGATATTTGTAAAAATGTGAAATGGCTTCTTTTTTTTTTTTTTTTTGTTAAGAGAATGGTTGTACGTCATTCATGGCTACAAAAGCAAAGTGGGAACATTCTTTCCAAATCAGGAGGAGAGCAATCCTTAGCAGTTGCTAATCTATTTACGTTCCAGTCGTGCTCAGAGTGTGGCTTTGAGGTCTGAAGCTCTTGTAATTGCCTGGAATATGTCACTTTGCAGCAAGATTCATTGTTCTGCTCTCCCCAAGAGGAAGGCTGAGGTTTTTGGCTGTAGGAACTTCCATTTCAGTTGAGCAGAGAAACATGGCTAAATTCCCATGTATTGTTTTGTTTAAACACTATTAATTATGGCTTCCCTTTTAAGCATGTCAGTTCTATGAGATCTAGGCAGAAATTGATGCATTTGACGGGAAGCAGCCAGAGCTTTATTTTGGAGATTATACATGAGTTTTAGGAGCCAGGTTTTGATCCCTGTTGATAGAAGTCTCTTAAACTTGGCAGGATCAGTAGGGTGCTTTTTTGGTTCCCGGATTTATCAGTGTCAGAGACTTTATTTTTTTCTTTCACATAATCACAGAATGATATGGGGTTGGAGGAGACCTCTGGAGATCTAGTCCAAAGCAGGTCCTCCTAGAGAAGGAAGGTTGCACAGGAACTTGTCCAGGTGGGTTTTGAATGTCTCCAGAGAGGGAGATTCCACCGCCTTTCTGGGCAGCCTGTTCCGGTTTCATTTTTCTCAACTTCTTGCTGCCAGGTTTCCTTTGCTATTCCCCAAGGAATGCTCAAGATATTTAGACACTGAGCCAAATTAAATTAGAGTGAACTCAAAGCTCTGTACCTTGCATGATGATTTAGAGGGGCAAGATTGAGCCGGGATTGAAGGTGGTTTCAGGAAGCTATGTGCAATGCAGCTTCAAAAAGGCTAACCTCATACATGTTACTTTGCATGGGAAGCTCTCTCCTTAGTGCCTTCCCTTGAAGAGAAGTGCATTTTTAAATACGGAAGAATTCCTGTAGCTTCCTTTCAGGTCCCCGAGGTATTGTTGGCCGTGGGAACCTCTCTGTATAGCTCCTATGGAACCAACAGTCTTGGAATGTAGCCATGACACTTCCATGTAAGAAAGTACACATGCTCTATGTAAAACTCTTGACTGCTGTTGGTAGACCAGGTGAAAAAGCCAATTTTTATTTTATAGATTTATCTATTTTGTAAATGACAGTCTACGCTGACTTTCCCTCCCTGGGGGCTGAAAGTGGAGTTGCTGCTAAGTTTTGACTAAATGAGACTTCGTTAGATCCAGGTGCAGTTCTCTCTGCTCCTTCTTTAGTGTATGGCTCAATCAAGTGAGTTATATGCTGAGGACCTCTAGGGAGGGAAGTTGTGAAGAAAAAAATCTTTCTTCATTCCTGTCAGAAGGTAGGTCTGCCCTGCAAAGGTGCTTCATGGTCTGGAGCAGCTCAGTCTTTCTTTTTTTACTCCAGTATGTGTTGGTGGAGTTCAAGTGCTCCTGGGTTTACTGGCATCTGTTTACAAAATTGTTCACTGTGCTGACACTGATAAATCAGCCAGAGAGATGGGCTTTGCTGCAGGTAGGAGACCTGCTCAGTGTCCTGCTTGCCCAGCCCAACCCTGCTCTGGGCCAAGCCAACAGTTGCCACAGCCTGTGGAGATGAACAAGCAGGATTTACTTTCAGGGAATGTACGCTGTGGAGTTCTTGGCCTCTCTTCTGGAAGTGTAATCTGACAACCATTGTCTGGACAGAAAGCCCTCAGCACTGAGAGCTCACGCTTCTCTTTAACTCACAAATAGTGTACCTCTAAGATGATGCTTGCTTGGTTGTTCTGGGTTTTTTTTGGGGGGGTTACCTTTTTTTGGTTTTTTTTTCCCCCTCAGAGATCAGTAATTTCAGGAATACCTGCAATTTTATGAAAGACACCAAAAAATGTGATTTGGAAACAAAGTTAAGGGGTTGAAAATTGCAGCAGTAACATTGGACAGAGATCTGGCTGAGGCTTTTTCAATAACATAAAAATTGCTTTGTGAACCAGATTTTGTCCATAATGTCATAGGTGCTTGTCCCTGTAAATTATAAGAACTTGGTAAAAGCACCTCAGGTTCTTAAAAATTAAGTGTTCCAGCTCATACAGTTACTACTATAAAATGGCTGTGGCAGCATATTCCTTCCCTCTAGATGTAGTTTCAATAAAAAGGCCAAAGTGGAGAAAAGAAAACTAGAATTTAGAAAGCAGTCTTGGACTGAGACTAAGCATGAGAAATTTTTTCCTGGATCATTCAGATAGTAATGTAGAAAACAATACGGTATTTCTAAGACTATGTTGAAGCTCTGATGTGTCTTTGTCCAAACTCAGTAAGAGTCTGGTGGGCAGAAGAGGACAGAATGTATTAAGATGTTTGGTTTCATTGCAAATAGAAGATCCCCAGGTTCATCCACAGAGTCCAGAATTCAGTAAAAACATGGGCTTTTTTCCTGCCAATGAACAAATAGCTTACTGTGCCAAATACCTCTAGGCATGTTTAGATTTATTCCACTCACAGTCGAACAAGATGAGATACCCCCCTATTCCAGGAGAATATCTACAAATATCAGAATCTACAAAAATCAAGAAACTTATTAGCATTGCAATAAACGCTCTTAGTTTCTTGTGCTTGTGCAACTATGGCAAGGAAAAAACCCCATTGATAAATTCTTATGAAAACATTCAATTTTTTTTTTTTAAACTACCTGTGAGTATGTTGCCTTTGCGTATAAGTACCGTTGTGGTGATATCACCATCATCTGGTGATAGTGGCCACTACAGCAGTGACCTCTCATCAGCTCTGAGCTCTTCTGTGTGACCCTGAGTGGGGGCATATTGAGGTAGATTTTTAAAGACTCCTCTTTCCATTTAGAAGTAGAAATAAGCTTAGTAGCCTTCTTGTGGACTTAAGTTTCTCTTGACTTCACTGACCTCTAGTGTGCTGCTTTTTTTTTTTTTTATCTCCCACAGATGTTTCAGTGTGTCTGTAGTTCGAAAATTACTACAGTCAATTTTATTGCAGAGGGGATAAATTTGATTCCTGCTGTCTAAAGCCTTCCTGCATGAACTTTCTGGATATTCTCAGTGAAGGATTTGGTATCAGTAGTAGCAAATTTAGTGGGAAACAGTGCAACATCTGAGCACTTCACTGAATTTCTAACTGGTTGTCATAGCAGTGTTATGTCAAGTGCTGCGCTAATGTGGAAAGAGACTGTCTCTACTTTCCAGTGCTTCCAATCTTTAAAAAAAAGAAAAAGAAAAAAAAAAAGACAAGAAAAGTGATAAAGTAGCACAGATTTTGCTGTTACTAGACAAGACAGAAATGCACTTCAGAGTGTTTCCCCCCAAGCCAATGCTTTCAGACTTGATTGGTGGTTCTTAAACAAGGTTCTGAAAGTTTGTCCTTGCCCCATGGTACTGTGGTTAGACATGTGACCTACTGTCTTATGTCCTTGTAGCTTTTCTGAGGGTGTTATTGCCAGCAGAGTAATGTCCTGTTTACCAGGTTTTGGTGGTGCTGGGGACTTAACAAAGGGATCTGTCACTCCTTATATTTCCTTCTTGTCTTGCAATAGCATCTAGCTTGCCTTGGTGATGGAAAAGGTTGGTACATGGAAAATCCTGAGACTGATTGTCAAGAACAGTAACAGTTTGAGATACTGAAAACCAGTTTTGAGATATTGTGAAGAGCTACGGGAAGCTTTCTGGGAAGGGTATTGAAGCCAACCAAAGAGAAGTCTGGACTATTAAATTAATTATCCTGTCATGAGTTTTTTGAAAGCAAAGATGGAGCTCTGTTAGTATGTTGGCTTCATGGCGAGTGAAAACTGGCTGGAGCCTCCTCATGTGCATGTAGTTTTGGGATGAATTAAAGTCTTAAAGCCTGTGGGTTTTGTTGAAAAATGACATTTTGAAAGAGGCAAGTTGGCTGCTAGGAGTCACAATCAAAACAGAGCCAAAATAAGCTTCATATTTCTTAACCCACATGTTGCTGTGAAGTCCAGACTTTCCCAGATGATGTGCAAATGCACAAGGACCAAGCATTGTGAGCTGCCAAATTTTAGTGAGAGAAGGGAAAGGAAAATAAACTACAGTTATCCGTTATGTGAATACATGGCAGCTATGAAGAAGACTGAGTTAATTCAGACCTGATCATGTTTATGAGGGAAGCAGCTATAGAATAAGAAAAAGAGCTGGAGATGTGAGTAAACTGAAAACTCAAACTATGACTTCAGTGTTTGGCACAAGTCAGAAGAATAAATAAATCACTGAGATGGTAGGGGGGCAGGGAAAAGAGAAGTGTCAAGAGTAGCATAAACAGTGAGTCTCAAGCCAGCGTCCTGTGCGTTGTGTTAACAGGCACCAAGTGGGATTTGTGGGAAAGATGGATAATGGCAAAAGAGATGAAAGGAATTGTATGAAGGCAACCAAAAGATTGCTGTGCTCCAGCCATTTTTGTACTCTGTTAGGAATCGAATGCAGCTCTGTGGGGTTTCAAAGAGGGATACTGACATAATGCTAGGAGAGAAATAGGCTTTCTTTTTATTAGAAAAGATGCAGATTAGATAAAATTGTGATTTATATGATTCTGAGTGCATGGGGAGCTCTTATCAAGGGCTGAGAAACTAACAAATTAAAAAGGCCCAAAGAGAAACAGAACAGGATCCCAAGGGACTACTTATTCTCTCCTGATACAAAATGATCATTAAGAAAGATAAACTTATTAAAATTAGGCAGTAAAAATAATGTGGGGCAGATTGTAGTTGACGTTGCTTGTGACCTAATTCATGTGAAGAGGAGATTAGGAGCCTAAATACTTTAGAATCTTTTAACACTGTATAGTAGCAGCTCTGGGTAGGTTGAGCTAGAAGGGTGCCAGGCATCCTCTGTTTCTTTTTCTTTTTCTTTTTTTTTTTTTTTTTCCCCTTCAAAAATTGGTGACCTCTTCAGATGGTGAATGGTTTTACATGTCCTTGTGAAGAGCTATTCTGAGTGTCTGTAAAGTTCTGCTTCAAGGTTGCTGTTGGATAAAGGCAACACAACAGAGAGGGATGAAGGGTATTAAATATCTGGCTGGGTACAGTACTGATCAGAAGGGCAGGGAGAAATAAAGTGTCCAGCCTTTCAGGGGCTCCTGTTTCCTGTGATTCTTGCCCTTTCCCTCAGTAAACCTGAGAGACACCTTTTTTTAATAATTTTGCATTTCCATACAATTTAATCAGGGGAGGCATAGTTTCTGCTAAAGAGAGAAAACTACTGTTCAGATTAATTGTTTCTAGGCAGGAAAAACCTGTGCAGATCAATTAGCAATTCAGTCTTCCATCTTCTGATTAAAGATGTATATTTTTTGTTTGTTTTGCTTATAGTGCAGGACATCAAGTAAAGGATACCTGATATCCACCTCCAGAGTTGCTAGAATTGCTTGTGAAAGTTTCCCCATCACATATAATCTTGGAACAAGAATCTTTAAAGTGAAAATCCTGAAGCTGTGCCAGCAAGTCCTGTTTTGTAGTTCAATGAATGCTTCTAGTCATCACAAGTGTTGAATTCAGAAATTTTGCTGGAACAATGTTGGGTCACTATGATTGGAGGATAAAGTTGAATCTAGAGTTGTTTTAGTACAAAGGTAATCAGGTGAAATGTTAGGAAAACATTAATTTTTTAAAAAAAGAAAACTTACTGAAAAGAATGTAGTTAAAACTCTTAAGATTGGTGAAACCTTGTAAATTTATTGGGTAAGTTGTCCATGCAGAACATACGTGTGAAGACTGCACCTTATTGTGTGTGTACAATTACCTCTATCATTAATATATTTAAAATAAGGGATTTAAAAAAATTAGATCTGAGCAAAATTTATTTCCCATTTGCTTTTACAGACAGCTGTATAACCTCATGGTTACCGTCAGAAATATCAAACTTCACTACTGTCCTAGAGCATAGGTTTATTAATTTACACAAATAAAACAATAGGGACAGGAGAAAACCTCTAGATAAATTTTTTTTTAAAGTTGGAGATTGCTTTGCTTTGTTTTGCTTTGGGACCATGCAAACTGCCCATTCTGGGGCACCAAGCCAACCTAACTTACAAAACTGCAATTATCATGATTATTAGGAATAGTTCCACTTCTTCTCTTGGATTTCTTCTGCCTTGCTTCTTTTTTTCTTCAAGGAAGTCTTAAATTTTCCTTTCGGTTCTGAGAAGACCCTAATTTTTCCCCTAGGGGTTCCCACAGAGAAGTGGAGCCACAGAGGCTCTCCAACAAATGTAATCTTCCCATGGAGGCAGCAACAAGAAAGTGTCACTCCTCAGCATCAAATCCCCGCTGTCCCTAGCCGACAAAGCCAGGTCGTGCTGTTAGGAGACACCTGCAGCGTTCAGGGCTTTTGAATTTTATGATTTAACACAGAATTTCTAAATGTGTGTCTAAATTGAATTGAATTGCGAGGCTTTATTGTTTGCATCATTCCTTATGGCCATGCCGTTTCTGTGGTGGCTGACAGCAGTTGGTTGGTGAATGCTTTTGAAGTGTTTTGTTGCCTCTCCGCAAAACATGGAATGGAAGGAAAGCGCTGGCATCAGGTGCTTGCCACCCAGCAGCTTTTTGACCACAAAGTACTGTGAGGTACCCACTCTTTGAAGGCCCTCAGGTAATATGGTGTTTACTGCTCTATTGCCTCTGGCCTCATGGTCTCCAGGAGGAATAAGCTGTCTGGGTCCTGGGTTCCAACTCTTTCCAGTTTGCTGCTGTGGCCAGAAGTGGAAGTGGAAGGCTTTAGTTATCGAGGAGAGCAAGTTGGGAGGTGCAGTTTTTCACATTGCTGGTGTGAGCCAGCGTCTCAGCTTCCTTCATGAGAAAGCCTGTGAGGTGGTGATAGTGTGTTAATGCAGTGGGGAAACAGGGCAAGCCTGTAATCTTAGCAATGTTGTACTCTGCTGTTTTATCATCAGTGATTTGAAGGGTCAAGTATGGCAGTGGTCCAGGCACGGGGTGGGGAGGCCTTTGCATAGCTCTTTGAACAGAGCTCCTGTTGTGCTCGATAGGAAAAACAGATGCAAAAGATCTTTAATCTCAGCTGTCATCCTTGCAGAGGAGCCGTACCTCCCTTCCATGCACTTCTTGTAGGTTCTGGGTGGGACGCTCTGATTCTCCTTTGCCTCCACGAGTGGTTTCAGTTTGTGATGAGGCGGTGGTCTGAGAGAGGAAAATCCAGCACTTATCTTGCCTGTGCCTTGTACTGCTGGGCTCCTGCGTCTTCTGCGATAACACGTTTCTGGGGTATGTGCTGTCTGTCCTTGCCGTTGGTGTTGGAGAGTGTTCAAAGTTTCAGTTACTCTTTGTGAGCATGAACTTAGGGGAGCATCAGGAAAGTCAAAGGCAGGGAAATAGTGATGGCATGTCAGGTTATTGTCTGGCCAGAAATTTTTCCATGGGAGAATGAGAGAGTGTTCAAACTGACTTTTTGGGCTACAAAACTCTGCTGAAGATTTCTGAAGTTTCTGAATGTAAAGCTGGGGGCTCTGTGCATGTACGTTTTTCTAGGAACTGGCAAAATTACATTTATTTTCAGCAGACTAAACTCTCAGGAACTTCTGGACAATTTTAATATGGCTTGTTAAATTATTATGTATATATGTATATATATTAGTGTTACGGACTGCTGTATTACTTACTTGTTTGGTTTTGAAAATTCAGTAATCAAAATCGATTTACCAGAGGAGGAATAGTAATAGTAAAAAAAAAAAAAAAAGAGATCTTGATTGACATGCTGAGAATCCGTGATAACTGGTTCAGTGGCAAAATTGTGGGTTTAATGTGTCAAGAACTGTCTAGAGGCGGTTGTGCCACACCTCTTGTTCAAGGAGGTGGGTTTTTTTTCACCAAAGCATTAACCTACCCCAGGAGCATTGCGTGAACCTGTCCTGTTAGGAGGGGTGATGGAATTGAATGGCTTTTTAATATAGGCTGAACAGGTAGTTGAAGAAACTCCTTTCAGATTTGAGGTATCTCATAATGTTCTTGTATACTCAGGTTTTCTTGTTTTGCTTTTTGTTTTCTTAATTGGAAACTTTTCAACCAATTATGTTTAAACCATTCAATGTCTGTGAAGAATCTGTTTGTAGAGTCACAATGTCTAAATCTGTAGCAGAATGTAGAAGAATTGAGCGAACATGAAAAACTACTGTTGCCCTCATCAGAATGGCAGTGGCACTGGGGGCATCCATTGTAGGGGAACCTGAGCTGCAGACCTCAGGGGAGCATATTTTAAGGATGAAGTGCAGTAGCCTGTCTTCTTGTGCCAGGACCTTTCAGAAGCGCTTGGGAGGCTGAATTAATTTTTTCTTTATTCTACTTCAGAGCTGGGTTATGTGGGATCTCCAAACTTCCAGCTTTACATCATCAGGACTAACCATTTGCAAGGATCTTCTGTTGACAGAATTAGAAATAATTCTGCTGCCCTATGGATTCATATAAGTAATTTCAGATGCTTGTGATTCCAGGCAAATACATTCTCCTGAGCTGAAATAGATTGTTCAAAATGTCCACAAGATTGTGGAGTTGTTGCCCCTGGTTTCTCCATCATAATGGCTGTTGTGGTTAATTTTGCTTCAAGAAAATTGATGTCAAGACCTGACTTTCTTCTTTCCCTTCCCGTGGCTATATGGACTTATTTGTTTTCCATCCAGAACGCGATATTCTGTCAGCATGAATGAACATGTAATTCCTTCAGAAACTTTCAAAAATGAAAGTGTGGCTTCAATTATTCCTAGACAAAAATATAGCACTGGCTTCACAGACACTTCTGTGAATTGTTACAGCCCAGCTCTTGAAAGTTAAATTTGCAGATACTTTTGGCATAACTGGTCTTGAAAAGCCTCCCAAGAAGCACACAGAAAAGCTTCTAGTGGATAAAGTGGCTTCCCTTTGCTTTCTTATTTTGACCCCTTGATTCAAGACATCATTGAGTATAAAAACTCCCAGCTTTGCATTGTTTTAATTTTGTTAACTCTTATTTAACATCCAAAAGAATACTTCCAGCACGTAAGTTCAGGGTTTATTGCATTTCCAGCTTCAATCCCCCCCAACTCTTTCTGAGCATAACACCTGGGTTGGGGGGGGGCATGGTGGAAAGAAAGGGAAGAAATACAGGGGTGTGGACATTTGGATGTGGAAAGCAAGCAATGTTATTCTGGGAGTTTTACTTTACATCATGTAGCGCAAGCATGATTTCTGTAGGTGTGTGTGCCTCAGTTATTCCTGGCTTAGCAGGTGTGTTTAGGTTGTGGTTGGTTTGTTTTTCATTTCGTTTTGTTTTTTAGTAATACCATTTGATTGGAGATCCCAGTCCAACTTGACAAGCTCAGTGAATTCCATACTTTTCTAAGGAGTAGCATCGCACAGAAGCTGCTGCTGGCAGCAGCCAGTTTGCCCAGCACGTGATGGGGTGACTTTGAGGGTGGCCTCAGTGAGTGCTTTTTTTCCTCTTGAGGCAGATGGTACAGTGAATTCAGTGAAAACTAAATACCAAGAGAGCAGCAGGAAAGACAAGAAGGACTTTGAAGATTGTTTATAATCTAAGTTTTTGGAACACTTTGCTGGAGATAGCAGTATTATAACGAATGAGTCTTGGAAAGTGGAAGTTCTGATTTATTATTACAAGCGCTGACTTTCTCACGCTGTGGAGTTATGTGGTTGGTCTATAGTGTGTGTTGAGTAGTTTATCTTCAGAAAACATAGTAAAGATATGTTACAATGGACGTAATGGCTCACAAATTAATTCTTTGAACAAATGACAGAGTAAAGGACGATCCCTGTCTTACCTGAACATGTGAGCTGATCTCTACTCATCTCTGTTCTGGGTGTTTTTTGTATCGTCTAGCCCAAGACGTTGGGTTCTCACACTAAAGCATGTAGTATGGAAGAACCTGAGGAGCCCGCAGTTCTAGCCACAGTGGTTGTTTGGTGGATGATGATCGGATAGTTGGAAAATTAACTTCTTACCTGCTGTTTCTTGGTGGTTTCTAATTCCCCTTATTTGTTGTATTTTTCTCTGTGCAGGGGGATGAGGAAGACCAAAAGAACTTCCATCAGCATCTTCTAATTTTGTATTGCATTTCTTTGCACATCAAACCACTCTTCATCCTCTGAATACCTCACAAGGTAATTATATTTGGTTTTTGCTTGTTTGCAAGTCTGGTGCCTGACTTAATCTGCCAGTCGTGTCCCTCATAAGCAAGAAAAAGCCCCATAAACGCAGAGACCTGAGAGTGAAGTATTCTCCAGAGAAAGCTGAGGTGTTGGCTGTACAGAACAGGAGATCATGATGGTCTTGTGCTACACAGGGGCTCCCCCTCTGATACGTCTCCCCTTGGAAAGGAAAATTGAACTGTGTGCCATCTTCAGTATACGTGAGCTCCCACGTTGTGTGACTTGAGGTTGCCAATTTGGCCTCTGCTCCAGCGCTGTAGTAAGACAGTCTGCATGTTGACAGCTGCTTGGCAGTTCCTCAGGCTGGAAAATCGTATGGCAAACTGTAATTGAGTTCAGGGGGATCTCCTCCTCCCTGCTCTGTTCGGAAGCAGAATTGTCATGTCCCAGATGAATGTGAAGTGCCTCTACTTCCACCAAGAAACCTAGGTAGAGTCTTCGCTCCATTTACTGAAGAACATATCTCCTGCCCACTCGCCCAGAAATGTTTTGTTTGCTGCCTCATGCCCTAGACGTCTGCAATCCCATTTTATCCAGTGTTTGGATAAAAGTATGGAATACATCAGTGTAAAGTTAAACAGTTTATAGCTTGGTATTATGTGTGGGTTTTTCTTACTCTTTCCCAGTATGCCTGACTTTAAGAAACTAATTTCAACCAACAAGATTTAATTCCTCTGTGCCTTGTTTTCAGAGGGACAATGGTGCAGCCTCAGAAGCACAGGAAAGTTATCTTTTAGCAACGTCAGCAATCCAGGGAAGGGCTCACTGAAGGAAACTGCTCCCCATTCTGGCTTTGTACAAATTAGTAAGTTTGAACAAAGAACCCATAGGAGAATTCAGATCTTTAGATTACCCCATTATACCATTTGTCATACATTAATTTACCCAAAGCTAAAACCCTTGCCCTGCTTTCTATTTTTGCTCAAACTTACATGTCAGCAGAAGGTGTGGTTGAGTGTACACAGGTGGCTTCCAAACAGTTCCAAGTAAATTCCACCCATGGCTCTGTGGTACTGTTTCCTGACCAGGAGAAAAGGTCTCTTATTTACTTTGAAAAATAAACTTGAATGGGATGAAACTTTTGTAGGGAAAATGTACCCTATGGCCTCAGCACAGCCCAGTTGCCAGTGCTTGTCAATTTGTTGTTTGTTAGTGCCTGAGACATTACCTATTTCAGGAAGAGAACTAGAATGTCATAGATTCCTACAGCGCATTATCAGAGCTCCTTGACACAGCACATCCCCTGTGAGGGACTGAGCAGACGGTGCAGCAGAGCGATGCAATGAAGACAGACAGCAGGCAGTCTTGACTGGTGACTTGGGGGTCAGGACTGAGCAAGGCTGAAGGTAGCTGAAATTTATATTCCAATACCATTATTCCCAATTCTACTAGCCACTGACTAGACTTCTCCCACCCAAACAGGTGTTGTGATTTGTCTTGGTGCCTGAAGGAGGAAAAAAAACTGCATAATTGAATAGTGTAAAGTTAGCTACTGCTTTTAATATAAAGGTAGGCAATGGCACAACGACACTGACGGTGTATATGAATTAGTCTGAACTAAGGGCTTTTCCAGTCGAGGGTAGGAATTTATATGGTCACCAGCTTATTAACATCTATCTTAATATGCAAATTGTAGGTAGCCCAACAGCCTGACTGATAACACCACAAAAATAAACCCAGTAGAATTATTTTCCATTTGAATTGCCTACACTTTCAACTGATTTAATATTTCTTAAAGATCTCTAGCTCCAGTCCTCTCTTACAGTAAAATTCTTTCAAGTTTAAGGAAAGCATAAATATTCCTCCAGCTGAAACAGATGTAATCTATGCCCAAATACTTCTTAGAGATGGCAGCAAGGGATCTTCCTACAAATTCGAGTCAAACTCCAAAAGGTTTAACATTACAGGACTGGAGGTAAGGTGTCTTTTGTTTCCCTTTCAATAAAACCAAATTCATCTAAGGAATTCTCACTTTACCACAGCACTGGAGGGAAAAATGACCGGTTTTTAAGAGATTGCAAAGAAACACTTAGTGAATATTCTTTGAGAACTGTATAAAATAACTAAGAGTAGAATAAGTTCCTATACATCTTCTTTGTCTAACCACCTCCACAAAAAAACTACTATGTAGTTTATAACAATAAATTAATGTGAAACTTCTCCTTTGAAGGAAATTATTAAAATTTTATAAGGTCTTACCAATATAAAACAAGCATTGCAGTCTTTAATTTCCAAGACTGAAAATCAGAACTGAAACGTCTTTGAAAAAGACAACTCTATGCGAGAACCACATTTAAAATGTGTTAAGAAATATTAGTTTTATTTAACCAGTTTTCACAGCTGAATATTTATTCTATAAAAACTTTACAGATTGTACAGTTTATATATAGTTCAAACTACTAGAACAAAAAAGTAGGTCCCACAGATGCAAAAATACTGTACCAATCCAAGGTAAAGGCAGATTTACACACTGTACAGCTCTCCACTGGGAAGGGGAGGTGGGTCAGTTCCAAGTAAAAACTTTAAAACTGTACAAAAATAAGGTTTGATTTCTTTTTCATTCTTCATAATACATTCAATAAGATTGCAAGCACAGATACCCAAGTAATAATAGATATCTGCAGTCAGGAATCAATAACCACTCCTGAAAGGAATGCAGAATAGGTCTATTTACACAGGGCACTCTTACACCATACTGTATATAGTGTATATTTAAAATAATAAAAAAAGCATAGACAAAGAACATTAAACATCTAATTAAGGTAGTTTTTTTTTTTAAAGGAGTTTTTTTTTTTTTGCTTAATAGTGTGCCAAAAGAATTTTAACTTATTAAATAATATATTCTAAGTGAACCTAAAATTTATGAACATAAAATGCATTTTTGGTGTAATACATCAATTAAACCAGCAACTAGGAAAAAAAGAACCGAAACCAAAACCCAAACTGCATATAAAGTAGTATTCTCGCCCAGCAACAGAAGCACTTATGTAGTTACTTAAAAAAAAAAACAAAAAAAAAACAAACCAAAAACCAAAACAAAACCAGAAAAAAAAAATACCCAAACTCAGCAAGACTATTTAAAAACCCACTAAAACTAACTTATAACTTAGGATATTCATACATAAGATATTCAGTGATTCACTAATACTGCAAAACAAGCTTTTTTTGTTTGTTGATTTAATTTTTTTTCTTCCTTTCTTTCCCCTTCCAATTCCCTCCCACTTCCCCTCATTCCCCTTCCCCAAGAGACAGTGGTTTCTTCATGCTATCTGGGTAAGAATTCAATGTATTCCTGCCCCCTTCCTCCCACCCCTCTATACCTCCCCCCAAAAAAGGATAGAGTGTTTTCTTAGCATTAATCCTGAGCACACTCTCTTTTGGGGGATGTGTGTGATTTAGTCTTTAATAGGGTTTAATTCCCCAAAATTTTAGAATGTTCCATTACTTGAGGTATTTCAACCCTCTTCTGAGACAACGCCTTGTGTCTTAGCTGACTCCTTGGGCAGTGAAAGTAAGGGCTGGCTAATACCCGTTTCAATTCTGTATTCTAATGAAAAAGAAAAGCATTATTCCAGACTTCCCTGCCACACAGAAAATAATGCAACACCATTCACTTTTTAATCCATTCTCTATTTGATACAGTACTAGCCAAAGATAACAAAAACTAGAGCCTTTAAAGAGATGTTTGGTAGTGCACGCTATCATTTGTTTTAGCTTGTGTGCGTGTGTCTACATACACACTCACACACATAGTACATTATATATATATATATAAAGACATATATATGCACACACATACACTTGTGTGCGTGTATATATATCTATATGTAACAATCAGGGAGAAAGGAGTTTTGTTCAAATTTAAGTGATACAGTACTTTTAAACCCCTTGACAATAAAAGGGGAGCGGGGGGTCCACTCCTGTTCCCAAGCCGAGCAAGGAGTGAGTTTATATAGGATTTTTAAACGGGCGTATTTTGTTTGCCCAGATGTCCAAGAATACAATTCCAGTGTCAATGGGCATCTCATCAGAATTCATCTATTTTCTTCTGCAGATACTTTAACATTGAGTCCATCCCTTGTGCTGAGCCCCAGATTTTCTTCAAAACTTCACACTCCTTTTCATTTGCCTGTTCCAAGTCCACCTTCATGATATTACGTACTAAAGCTTTAGATTCTTCAAGTACCTGGGCAAAAAAGAAAAAAAGGTAGTTGGGTTAGTATTACATGAGAACTGCACACTTGCATGTTTATAGGGATGCATCCTGAAGTTGATGAGGAACTTAAGCTTATCAATTCATGGATACACTATGACCTAAGAAACATTTCTGTTGACAGTTTCTCATAAAGTCTTTCTTGTAGCATCACACAGTCTCCTTCCTCCTGTGCACAAGGATGTGGACATAATTAAAATAGTAAGGTCATAACTATGTATATATAGTTTTATAGTGGTAACCAGAGAAAAGTGTTTCAGTTTAAAACAGACAGAAGAACCTTGTTTGCTTTTCAATTTAGAAAATTATTAATCTGTTTCAAAATCCAAAATTTCTAATGCATGGAACAGTTAATTTGTAGTTCATCTTTTCTCATGAGAAAGCATCAAACAGCGATAGTTTTAGCAGTCTTGCACAACTGCCAGAGGTGCACACAGACACAAATGCACTAGGCAATGCTCATAAAATTGTAAGTTCAGCATAATGTCAAATACTGTGTTTATTTCCCTGGTAATTTAAATTACAACTCAAGGTAACTCAGGATTTCTGTCTTTCTGCAACTGTTCTGGTTTACACTGTTAATTAGAATAAGCTAAACTCATACTACTATGTTAAAACCAAATTATACAGTAAAGAGCCCACAACTGTTTGAATGTTCTTAACCACAATGTACTAGGGCATATTATGCAGTCAAGTAAAAACTTAAAAAACAATCCTCAAAAACCCAGAAACAAAAAGATACGTAAGAATGCGTTAAAAGACATGTTGCTACATTAAACTGTGGTCCTTGTTTCATAATAATTGCTTTTTTTTAGAAGAACATAGTGATGTAGTCTAATGATACTTAGATTAATTATTATTAAGCTAATTATAAGTGTATTGTAAGAAAATAAAGAAAACTTACAACTGAATTACATGTGACAAGTTCCTTAATTCGAACCATTACTTCTTGTGTGAATGTTCCTGGCCAAAACACTTGAGAGACGAGTCCTTTGGCACAAGCTTCCTGCGCAGTCAATTTCCTTCCACTGAACAACATTTCATTGGCCTGAAGGGATAAAAAGTTACTTCTGGTATGAAATGTAATGAGACAAAACTCATTAAAGGAAAAATGTTCAAAACAAATAAGGAAAATGCCTGCACTATTTGAAATAGTTTTGTTATAGCTCTTCCAACTTTTAAATAACAAAGAAAAAGACTTGCCTGCCTACAGATAGCTGGTTGGTGTTGTTAACTGTACTACATCAGCAGTTATAAAAATGTGGAGGCCTACAATTAAGGGGTAAATGTGAAAATGTCTTCTGTCATTTCCCATTCGTTCATTAGCTCTAGCTTTCTTGCTCATTTAACTGCATATGGGGTAATAAGTGATAATGCCTCTCAGATCTGTAAAACAGCAGCGAATATATCAGTTTGCCATTTATATTGATGTTAGGTGGAGCAATGAGATCTTCGCTAAAAATCTACATTATCTGTAAATTGTAAACATAACCCAGTTTTGGTAGTAGACCTCCTGGGAACTGCCAGTAGTGGTAGAAAAGAATAGTTAAATATTTAGCAACTAAACTGTGTTTTAATACTGAAAATGTTTGAAACGCAAAGATATGATTTTCAGCACTACTCAAAACTGTTCAGCAGTACTTCATTTCTGATGCAACACTTTAAATAGCTTGATCATCTTAGAATCTGACCTCCAAAACCCACTGAATTGAGCAGGACATATTCTGATTTCTGTTCAAATTAATGCAAAAATAAATATTCCCATTTTATTCAGGAGTTCAGTAATGAACTGATAAATCCTTTCAAAAGCTGATTTAGCAGTTGTATTAAAAAACAAAGCAACCCGGTATTTAAAAGATCTTGTACATAGTTTAAGAGTACAGAACAGAGTATGCTGTTCTATGCAATAAGGTGATCTCTAGTTCTGTAAATCTTTTCAATTTGTAATTACACACTTCATTATTTATTGGCTTCCACACTCAAACTTTATCCTACAACTAAGTCCACTTAAGCCTTAGTTCTACTTCTTGTTTGCAGTGACATCTGCATGGAAACAGCCAGTGAGGGTTAAAGAGTCAGAGTAATTGTCAACCTCAAAAAAAACCAACAAACCCAAACCAAAACACTTTACTGTTTCTTACTGACTAGTTTACATTGGAAATATGACAAATCCATCACTGGAGGACTCTTGAAATATGGGAAACAAGGCTCTTAAAACTGACAGGTGCAGCACTTCTGAGGAAAAATTCTGAGTTTTTCTGTTTTCTAATACTGGAAATTTTGGTAATTACTGCTTCAACTTTTGGTTAAGGATCTCAAATTATCTGATTTCTGTAGGTAATGTTCCTAGTATTGCCATTTTACACGCAAAGAAATCCGAAAACCTGGAGGTCTATTACTTGCCCCTTTTGTAAAGAAATACAAAGTCTGGGTTCTACTGGCAGTTTGGTCGCTGACTCCCAATCCATTAGGCATGGGAAAAAAAAAACCAACATGTTTCCTAGGATCTTTTACATAAAATTTATCATCAGCACATGTCTCAAGTTAACATGAAAAATGTGATTCACATCTATTAGTTTAAGAAACAAGTAACAAACTAAAAGTGCAAATTATATACCCCTATAGTTCTGCCTTCTGTGAAAGCAAAGTCAAATTTACAAAGGTCATTATCACAACTCTACTTTCTAATTTCCCACATTATGTTACTGATACTAACCTGAAACACTAGCCAAAAAAAAATCAGTGATATACACAAGTCTGTCTAAAAAGAGGAATCAGTTTCCTAAGGAGAGATGGAAAAAAAAAAAACCTTCCAAAATAATTGAAGATCAAAATGTGAAGTCAATCTAACTGCGAGTTAGGAAAGTCAGAAATTTAAGTCAGCTGGGAAGGTCTACATAGTCTTCATGTGTCTCTTTGGTAACAAGGATAAAAATGAATGCTAGAAAACCTTAACTTCCCTCCCTCCCCTCCACCTAAAACTCAATAGCAATTGCCAAGTTCCCCCAAATGTGAAAACCCACAAATGATACTAGTGCTGTTATCTTATTTCTGCCAACTGTAAGAGAGCATCAGCAGTAAATCTTATATGAAATGAATGCTCCAATTAGTGTTCCCGGTTGACAGGTTTTGAAGGGGAATGGTTTGCTCTTGCATATTCGCTTTTGATCTATACACAATGTATACCAGAGACCTACTACTAAACAAGTTTTAATAATATAAACGTGCCTTGTATTTACTGTGAAAATTAACATGGTTACTTTCCAAGAAATATAATAATAGAAGCATAAAATAGTTTACGTTGGAAGGGACCTTTAAAGTTCTAGTCCATCCCTGCCCTACAATGAGCAGGGACATCTTCATAGAATGGTTGGCAAGAGACCTGTAAAGATCACCTAGTTCCAGCCCCCCTGCCACGGGCAGGGACACCCCCGAGTAGAGCAGGTTGCTCAAAGCTCCACCCAGCCTGGGCTTCAACACCTCCATGGATGGGGCACACACAACTTCTCTGGGCAACCTGTTCCAGTGTCTCACCACCTTCACAGTAAAGAATTTCTTCCTAATATCCAATCTAAATCTCCCCTTTTTCAATTTAAAAATATTGCTACACTCCCTAATGAAGGGTCCCTCCCAATCTTTCCTGCAGCCCCCTTTAACTACTGGAAGACTACTGTAAGGTCTCCCCAGAGCCTTCTCTTCTCCAGGCTGAACAACCCCAACTCTCTCAGCCTGTCTTCATAGGAGAGGTGCTCCAGTCCTCTGATCATCTTTGTGGCCCTCCTCTGAACTTGGTCCAACAAGTCCATGTCCTTCTTATGTGGAGGGCTCCAGAGCTGGACACAGTACTTAGGGTGGGGTCTCATCAGAGCACAGTAGAATTCTGTGAATAATCACCTCCCTCGACCTTCTGGCCACGCTTCTTTTGACACAGCCCAGGATACAGAGTAATCAGATAATAATATGGCATATGGATAACACAGCAACAGAAAATAAGCTGATAAAATATTTAATTACTATAAGATTCTTATTAGCAACCTTCATTTTCTACTCAGTCTGTTTTTCTCCTTGCACAGAGGAACATCACCGAGACATCCTCTGGCCTCTCTTTTACAGCAAGTGCTTTGAGGCTTACGGGGACTTTTTGTGCAAGCCCACAAGCACTAGCCCAAGGAGCACCTCAGCTCTCTGGCACTATGATCACGAGGCAGCTGGTCTCTGTAACAACTGAGACCCTGGCTGTGATGTGGACTACAGGCACTGTGGAAACACGTATCCCTCATGACTGACAGAAAAACATAAGAAATGCTGCCAAGTATGTTAGAGACCAACAGGGAAGACCATGTGTGAAGCCTGATCACACGGCTCCTATGCTTTATATCCAAGACCAGAAAACCAGACCAAGAACTCCACAGCAGACACACAATAACATATCTCCCCAAACACACATCACCTTAATCTCTATTATAAATTATTTCCAAAACCAAAAAGCCAAGTTTAAGAGTCTTTCTAAAGTTCTTGGTATTTCCAGAATGGTATCAGTTTTGAATCTTAAGATCTGGACTTCAGATTTCCTGAAATCATTAACTCTGTTGAACACATTCTGTGAAAAAGTCCTCCATGACAGACCTGCTCTCCAGCCAAGACTGACCTGGTAGGGAAGATGTTTCCAACGACCTTGTGATTTAAGATTTTTACAGAACTGCTGATGATAAAAAACAATGCACTGAATCTGATTTACAAGACTTAAGGGTGGGATTAATATTGCTGAATTAATACATTTGTGGCAAATTTAATAATGCATACAGAGGCCCTAATTCTTTTTTGTAGATAAGTTAATCCTCCCCCCAAAAGTTTCTCATTGCACTCATACTATCTCTTCTCTCTGTTGACTTCTCTCTCCCTTCTATAAATAGAAAGCATGCCACTTTATCAAAATGTTCAGTATAGATTCTGAATATATTTAATGGGATCTACTGCTTGAAGTCCAACATCGTTCTGTACAGCAGAGACATTGCTGTACTGCAGAGTGTAAAGGATAGTCTGCTGAAAACAGTAGACCTTTTCTTTTATTGCCTTTTACACTGAATATTATGAAATTGTTACCACTGGAAGCTTTAAATTTAAGTCTTTATATTGAAAAATGAGAGCATTCACGAACACACATGAGGTAACATACTAGGGAAGAGCTTCTTGTGTTTTTGTACAACTTCTAAAGAAATGAGAAGCAACAGTCACGAGTCTCTAGAGGACGGGAATGGATGGAATGCATGGATGAATGGATGGATGGCCAAATAAAAAAGGAAAGGAACAATCAGTAGTTTGAAATACGCTAAGATATTAAAGATACTCTTATAACTGCTAATTTATTTCAGTTACCTTTTCTGTTCTGTTCTAATAACTAAATCCAGACGTCACACAGTCATTAGAGCTGTTCAAACTGATGATTTTAATATACTGAAATCTGTATTTTTAAATAAATAAATAAATAAATATCTACAGGGAAAAATTGGCTTTTATAATAAACAATAATTCAGGAAAAACAGTATGTAGCTATAAGCACATACTGTTACTATTCACCTTCAAATTGGAATGTGATGTAGATCTAGCAGTTTTCAAGGAACACAGCATAAAAAATAGTAAGCAACATGAAAATAATGTAGGTAAGAGATTTAAAATAGCTTTTTGTTACATTTGTTTCTTCCATGTAACTGGAAAGCAAGAAAAGGGATATTCAGTAACATGTGGCTTACGTTTTCAGCAACAATGCAAAGATTTAATTTTTATAATTTTTTTTTTCAATCCAGCAATACTGTAAAAAAAGTGCAAGACTGAAAAAAAGACATCCTTCACAGAGGTGATTTGGACTGAGTGAGTATTTCTTGCCTAACACACTGGTGCTAAACATCAGCAGAGATCTACAAAGCAAGGAAATTCAACATGACTTCTTGAGAACAACAATCACATAAAAGCTGAATTACTTATTTTGCATATGAGCATTTAGTACGAGACCTCTAATAGGTGGTGACACGGTGCTCTGCTGTGCAATGACACTGAGCGCAGAGAGGCACATTCTCTGCTACGCTCTAATGCTGTGCTGAATGTCAGACACTGGTGGCTGGTCCTCACGTGGCATCAGGAGGGAAGGTGTGTCCTGGTATGCAGGACATAACCCTTCTGCCACTATTGCGGTTAAGGGTGCCCATGGCATGGGATTAGGTCCCGTGCCTGCTTTCTGCTCTGTGTATGTGGGTGAAGGCTAGGTTGTAACATCAAAGAGCAGAAAAGCTACAAATACTGGCTTCTCGTGAAAGGTTTTCATGAGAGAAAGGGAAAAAATAAAACCAAACCAAAACAGGAAAGACAACACAGCAAAGGCAAAAAGTCTTGAAATCACTCTGGATAAATTATCACAACTGCATTGTGAAACTGTCAGCCCCTACCCTGCAAGCTACTTACAGAAGCCAGGCCCATTATCCGGGGGAATGTAAGGGATGAACATCCATCTGGACTTTGTCCAAAAGTAGTGTATGGTGTCTGAAACCATGCCTTCTCGTTAGCCCAAACCACATCACACAGAGGCAATATAGATGCTCCAAGTCCAATGGCTGGGCCATTTACTGCTACAATGATAGGCTTCTTAAACTGAATAAAAGTATTCACAAAATTCCTGAAGAGAAACAGAAACATGCATTCACTACATGTATAGAAAGAGTAAAATATACCAGCCCTTGAAAACTCAGTAATAATTCATCTCCACAGTAACATCACTTTCAAAACCAACCTGATAACCTTCCATGATGAGGTGGTTAGCTTGGTGGATGAGGGGAGAGTAGTGGATACTGTCTACCAAGACTTCAGAGTGAGGGTCTCAGCACTGTCTCCCACAAGACTTTCATAAACAAGCTGTTAATGTATGAGTTGGATGAGCAGACAGTGAGGTGGACTGAAAAATGGCTGGCCCAGAGGGTTGTGATCAGTGGCACGAAGTCTAATTAGAGGCCAGTAACTAGTGTTGCACCCCGGGAGTGAGTGCTGGGTTCAGTACTGTTCAACAGCTTCATTCATTATTTTGATGATGGGGTAGAGTGTACCCTCAACAAGTTTACCAATGATATAAAACTGGGATGGCAGTCATAGCATGAGAGTCATGCTGCTATCCAGAGGGACCTCGACAGGCTGGAGAAATGGGCTGACAGGAACCTCATGAAGTTCAACAAGGGGAAGTGCAAAGCCCTGCACCTGGGGAAAGGACAACCCCAGGCATCAATATATGCTGGAAGCCAACCAGCTGGAAAGCAGCTTGGCAGAAAAGGACCTAGGGGTCCTGGTGGACACCAATTTGAACTCAAGCCAGCAGTGTGCCTTTGTGGCAAACAAGGCTAATGGTATCCTGGACTGTACCAGGAGTGTTGCCCGCAAGTTGTAGGAGGTAATCCTTCCCATCTGCTCAGTGCTGGTGTCCAGTTATGGGATGCCCAGTGAGAGAGAGATGTAGAGCTACTAAAGATGGTCTAGCAAAGGGCCACCAAGATGACTAAGGAACAGGAGCATCTCTCATGTGAGCAAAGGAGAGCTGGGACTAGTCAGCCTGGGAAAGAGAAAGCTTAAGGGGATCTCATCAACACATACAAATACCTGAAGGAATGATGCAAAAAGGATGGAGCCAGGCTCTTTTCAGTGGTGCCCAGTGACAGAACTAGAGGCAATAGGCACAAATTGAAATTCAGGAAGTTCCCTCTGAACATCAGGAAACACCTTCTTACTGCCAGGGTGACCAAACAAAACAGGCAGCTAGCAAAGTTGTGGACTCTCTATCCATGGATATTCAAAACCACTGCCTGGCCATGGTCCTGGACAACCTGCTCTAGGTGACCCTGCTTGAGCGGAGGCAGGTCAAACAAGAGGACCTCCGAAAGGTCCTTCCCAACCTCAACCATTTTTCGATTCTGTGAAAGCTTGGCATTCATCTGAGCCCAATGCACCACAGTAATTAGGAGGGGTGTTAAATCTGCACCTGCCCGCAAGCCAGCTAATACAGCGCTTCTGGTCCATTCACATGCCTCACAGCCCTCTCTTAGATGAGGCTGTTGTCATACCCCACCTCTGGGCACCAAAACAATGGTTACAACCTGACTTGGTCTTCACTGTGTTTATGCATGATATTGCTGTAAGGTATCTAT
This sequence comes from Thinocorus orbignyianus, assembly GCA_013400375.1. Lineage (NCBI taxonomy): Eukaryota > Metazoa > Chordata > Aves > Ciconiiformes > Thinocoridae > Thinocorus > Thinocorus orbignyianus. Next base: position 214,875 of record VXBW01000387.1, read on the forward strand.
CTATCTGTATTGTTAAGTGAAGATATAAGTTATATAGGTATAAATTAAGATAGGCAAAGCATTAATGAGTTTCCTTAATGAGTGTTTCTGGACTTCTGGGACACAGAGTTTCTTAATAAATAAATCTGCCTTTAAAAATGATGAGCAGTAGTAGAGCTCCATTATTACGTACCTCACACCTTTAAACTTCCCCTCCTCATCTCCCTCTCTAGATTGGTTATAAGGATATGGATGTTATGCCGTTAAGTTACAAATGCATATTCTCATCCTCATTATCAACACAAAATGACAATTCATTCGAGTACCCACAAAGCAAGGATGTTTACATGTTTCTCTGTTCTCAAACAGTCAATGCCTTCAAAAGCCTCTTAGGAAAACGTAAGCATGTGCACGTGTAGGTATACATGTGTGGACACAAGCATTAGACTAAGTAGAGGCTTCTGAATCCTCCAAGTTGAGGTACAGATATTTCTCAGTAGCTACCACGTATAACAAAGAAGTTGTCCATATTTACTTCGAATACCTGACAAATTCTGATTAGAATACAACATACAACACACCTGCAAAGCATTCCATGACAGATCATTTCTCATTTTAGTATTTGATGCTGAGATATGGGATTCTTATCATAATTTTAGAAAAGAGGGATTTAGTGGTAATTTTAAAGTTTAGTCTTTATCTATGTTACTTGGTGTTGTATTTCTACAAAATAAGACATTTTTACTATATTGCATCCATCCCTAAAGGTTATCATATTTCTTAACTCATTCCAGTGAACTGTAATAGATGAATGCCAAAAAAATTTCTAGAACCACTTAATGCAAGTCATCATACAAAAAATCCATCCAGAGACTTAACAATAATTTTAATCACATCTGAATATTCCAGAGAGGATCACGTCTAGCATATATATGAAAAATGCCATTATTATATTTGAAGGGGGGGTTTCATAGGTATATTGTTACCTTTATCCATTTTATTAACAATAAATAATAGATGACAAATCAGGCTTCTGGAAGAGCATGAATTCAATCAGTGACAGAAACTCACTGTTAAGAGCCTCTGTTCCCTGGCCACATACGAAGTCACAGCATAAGCAACTTCTACATGGAATGACTGAATAGTTTCTTTGAAAAAAAACAACTGTTAACATCACTATAAGCCAACTGTGCCTCCAACAAAACAGGCTTCACCTCCCTTTTCCCAGTGACTTGAATATTGATAATGACAACAGTACATAGGTCTCTGAAGGAATACAGATGCTCTGGAAGCATACAAGAGCTAATCCAAGGGAGCTCCAGACCCTCAAAACCAGTGTTCAAATGATAAGATACTTGTTTGCACTGTTAAAATGTGTGTCTAAGTTCCATACTTTTGCCCATATATATTCCTCTAGTTTGTAGTAGTTCAGCTCATTTCTTTTTAAATGTTAGATTTGGTACCTAGTGCTGGGATTATGTTCACTACCATTAATATACTCTTCTAAAATTTCCATCATTCCACTCTTCTGAATGAACTTAAGTTACTCATTCAATGCACACCTTGTATTTTTATGTGTTAAATTTGTTTTCTTGAAGCTCTATGGCTGTTTAAGTTAAATTGGTTAAAAATGGTTTCAGCTGCAGGAGTACTACCATACTACCAGTTTTCACAGTTAAATTTTAGTAGTAAAAATAGCATTGCATGAAATAACAACCCAAATCGAAAAGGGAAAAGGAGTATTAAGAAGTGTTGCACACTATATCATGTAACAGGCGAATGTCTGAGATCTTGTTGAATTAGAGGCTTTTGAAATAAACAAGCCAGACTACATGATGAAGAATACCCGTTCAGGTGACTGAAGACAATCTTACATACCTAATAGCTTCTGCCATCTTAGTGCTTTCCTTTTTTCTATCATCTGTTAAACGTCGTATAAAATAAATAAAATCAAGACCACAGCAGAAAATGCTACCAACTGCACTAAACAGCACAAGTTTACTGTCATCTGCAGCTGCTGTGTTCAGTGCACTTTGGACTTCCTTCATCACCTGGAAAAAAAAATAAAATTCAAATATTCACCACAATGTTTTTTTTACACCATTAAAAAGCAGCAAACCATTCTCCTCTCCTCTTGCCCTCATGCGATCTCAATCTCTTCAATTTTTCCTTAGGATCCACTCAACCAACCATTTAGAAAAGCTAACTTTCTTCATTATTCCAAAATAATAAAGTTTAAAAAAAAATGCATTGGAAGCTTTGGATTTCAAAAAAGTAATTAAACGATGATAATGAAATTATTAGGAAAAGATCTATTAGATGTTATCTGCTACTAAAGCACTCATTCAGCATTTCTGTAATTTGGACAGCAGATGGCATATGCAACCAGTTCAGAAAAAAAGAACCTTAATTCAGGCTAATGCTTCTTTCAAGTTGCACTTCATAAATCACCATGTCTTAAAAGACAATACATCTAAGTTCACATAGTGTAGTTAAAACTCGACTGAACTGTACTTCAAGTCACTTGTATGTATGTGTAACATCTCGCAAGCAACAGCCTGAATCTTGTTTCATGTATGTTTGTGGCACAGAGGAGGCACACTTAGAATTCCCTGAATTCCCCCTCAAAATCAGAATTTTTCTGACCTCTGGATTTAGCGAATTATTTTCGGATGATTTTGTTGACAGCAAAATGTGTGTGAATCCGTCTTGTTTCCTGACAACGATGTCTCTGTACCGGTACGCACTTTCCGTTTGCCTCACACTGAAACGTAGCCGTTTGTCGAAAGGTTGATCTCTCCTGTCATCAATAAATCTTCGTTTGCTGGCTGTCACTCCTGTTACAGATGTCTGTATGTTAGTTGTACCATTGGCTGCTAATGCTTCCATAAAGGTGGATGTACCTGTAAATAGTTTAAATAACATCCTAGTAATTACACTTTATTGGATCAGCAGTTTCAAAATCCCTATTAGCATGAAAACATTCAAGTCATACGAAGAACACACAGTAAATATGAAACTCAGTCCCCTGGAAGTTACTGAAATGTTATACTGTGCACAGAGCAAAACTGAAGCAACAAAGGGATCCAACAAATCAATTTTACAGTCTTTAGAAAACACACGTGAAACAAGCCAAACAGACCGATCATCATATACTTATTTTTAGAAGGAAGGGGAAGGATTATTTAACGTTTCTAATACCAATTCGCTCCAGTAGGTTAATGCTCTGCTTTCTCCATTTCCAAGACCCTTAAGTTGTCTAACAGCACCAAGATTGCAAAGAGAAGGCAAAAGCCTTTTGTTTCAAATGCCATGACAATTTAATATACGGAACAAAATGACACCTACAAAAAGCCAAATAAAGAACTTGATTGACAAGATCATATAAAGCATAATAGTCTTTAAAGGAAAATAGAAATAAAGGAATACAAACTGTCTTTCTGTAAGAGGGAAACAAGACCCATGCAGTGATGATATTTTAATGGATTCATAGACAATGAGATGGTTCTCAAGTCCAAACAATTTTTGCTAGGAGAACTGGCAAATAGAGCATTGTGTTTTTCTGGTCTTGTTCCCAGTCACTTAGAATTTGAAGATACACAAGTAAACAGGTCATTCCTCATGACACAAAGAGGACAGTTTTTTCTTTACTCCACATTAGAAACATAATGCCAAATAATTAACATCCATAAGAGAAAATAAGATAACATCCTGGATCTATAATTCTTCTGTATGTTAAAGTCTCCATGTGAAATGTCCGTAAAATCTGGCAGATTAAAGTAATGGAGTATGCGTGGGAGGAGGGGAGAGTAGGGTTAAAATACTGGGGAAATGTGTTACAGTCCAAGATAGGAAAGTTCCAAAAGCCTTTTCCTGAAAGCTGAGATCTGAGACTTAGTTAAAATCTACTGGCAGCCCACAGTCCTATCTCACAAACAGGTAGTTTAGAATATCATGCACAGGATGTCTTAAGAAGTATAGTTAAACCACATATAAGTTGTTAATTAAATGCCATTGATTGACCTTACTTAATTTGTCATTATCTTTCTGAAGAAGCTATATTTTAAACGTTCTAATAATATGCAGATATGCAATGCTACAATACTCTTTTTTTTCTTTTAAAAACAAGATCCACTTCAGACACTTGTGAGTCCAGTGAAGACACTAAACAGGCTCACCGAAATAATGGGAATATCCTACATCTCCCCGTTTTATTGTATTCGATGTTGCTTACTTTGACCCATATGATGTATGAGAGACAAATAAAGGGAAAGACTAAAAAACCTAAAGTTTAGAACATTATACATTTTTCTAATTGTATTTAAGTGAAAAATTTTTATATATATTATTTATATAATTTTAATTATATAAATAATAATTATATATAATTTATATACATCTTTGATTATAAATCTGTTGTGATTAATCAGGCAAGTTTTCTGTCAAAGGAGCTAGATAATAATGTTTTATTTTGCTTTTTAAAGTCTTTCTTGTTGTATTACTGATATAGTCCTCTTACTGTATCCCTTTTTGTGAAGTTAAAAACTCAGTATTTTTCAATTGTTTAAAGTGAAGAGTAAGAAACTGAATTCAGTTTGTGATCAGAGACAGAGGTGAACAAAATGAAAAATTAATATTTTATATTGTCACAGAAGTTTCACATTTATTCCTAAATTTATCACAGTTTATCAAGTTCCACTTGATAAAAACAGAATAAAAAATTGATTCATAAAAAATAAAAATGAAATTGATGAGGGATGTTTTTGATATTTTTCCCTTGCAAACTACACTATATTGATTACATTCCCTTAAAAGAATTCCCTTTAAAGGGAATTTGCAGAAGCACCGCTGTTACCTCATATTTCATTAGAACACATGATGAAATGGTAACACTTGCCACAACAATTTATTTTTCCACAGGAATGGTAAATATAAAACAACTGAAATCACCTCTGATTTCTAAGTCCTGATAAAAGATTTTATGGCTTCTGTCTTAGTCATAACGGGGGGGANCACCAAAGGGGGGGGAAAAAAAAAAAAAAAAAAAAAAAGAGAGAGAGAGAGAGAGAACAAGGAGAGCACAATAGACTAGACTAAGCCAAAAAAAGAAGTGATAGGAAATTTGTTAGTGCTTTGAGTAGATCTTTTCCTGCGACTCATACTTACAAAGATGTATTCAAACATCAGAAAATTACTTTTGAAATGTAAGAGCAAATTATACACTTTGAGACACAAAACTTCAGCAAGAGAGACCAAGATGAAAACAGCACACACCACTTTTCATGCTTATTGATTGGTAAGAATCCTTCTGACTTTTTATATAAACTGTCTGCACTTGTCAATAGTTGCAGATTCAATCCACAAACAAGGGACAGCTGTAGCTCAGTAGACGAAGCCTCCTACATCCAATCTTGTAAACACACTTTTAGGATACTTAGACTGGAATCAAAAACCTGCCTGCTTTAGAAACTTTATTTATGCACAGGGAGATTCAGCCAGCTGGTTTGGATTAGAAAATGGCACTAACAGAGTTAGAATACATGCGCTAGCTTTTATTGTTATCACTGTAAGTTTGCGACCTTCTACAATTTAAATTGTAGGGGGCTCTTTCTTTTGACATTCAGTCCTCAAAAGCGAAGATACAACTCAGAGATACAAAGCAGTACTTCGTGCTATATATATATAAATAAGCAAAGGTTGCATCACTGGACAGTCTTGGACATGTGTGGCAGCAGATATGGATAAAAATTAAAGAAAAATTGCCAGAAAGAATTAACTGTATTGCCATAAATGATCTCACATCAAAATTTTTCATTGAGGTTACTTATTTTCAAGTCAATTACAACTTTATTTTTACAATTTTAAAATATAGATTTCATAACAAACCAAAAGCAGTTCTGCATTTTAATATGTTGACAGTGATAGCACATCAGAGACAAACAAAACACCACAGCCCCCTCATTTCAAACTGAGCCTTCCAAAAACAATAAGGGCTTGGAAAAAGAAAATTTACCCTGGATATTGTCAACTAAAACAGAACTATGTTAAAGATGTAAATAAACAGCTCTTTAGTTACCAAAAACCCCGTCCAACTGCAAACTGTTAATTAATGTGATCTTCTCAAATGTGAAGACATAATTCTACTGCACAAAGCTTCACTATACAGACGCAAAATGAAATTAAGACTACGTGGTTTTGCAGCTGCTGATCAAAACCTGGTAACAGTCACCATTTTCATGCAGCTGCTCTTAGAGAAGAAGAAGAAGAAAAAGTTATGGGCAACAGATAAGAAAGGAACTGGTCTTATTCAAAATGAAGAACAGCACAAAATACGGAAGTTGGAAGATGGGCAGAATAGCAGAGGTATCATCATCCCCATTTCACTGACAGAGAAGACAGAAGAAGGAGAGAAAGAAGAAAAAGAAAGAGAAAAAGTAACCTCTAACTCAAAACTTCACAACAATTCAAAAGCTAAAATTCCTCTCTAACTATTTGTGCCCCACTCCTATTGTCTCCCAAATTCTGGAAGTTCAGTTTAGCTTATGTAGCAAGCCTGGAAAACAAACGCTCCCCTCCCTGCAACAATACTGGTGATACATTCAAACAGGTGATCTAACCACAGCCAAGCCTATTGTACACTCTCCTTTTCCAGTACACATGTATAGTTGTGGTACTCTTAACTGAAAGGTTTTTCTGACAGATTATGCCGTTTCTGAAAGGTATAGGACAGATGTCCAAGGACTGAGCATAAAATGGGAGGTGTGAAAGATGCTGTCTGTCTTCCCCAACTCCAGCCATCAGAAATTTAGCAATTTCTAAAATTTGCATGCCCATAATCACAGTGTGAAAAGAAATCCCATAATTAAATCCTTCTCTCCCATGGGATCGTCCAATTTACTTTTGAAATCACTACGTTTTGCTCTTCCAAACTATCTTTTTGCAGTAAGTTGCAGAACTTACATTTTTACTTTCTTCATCCCTTTCATCACATCCCTTCTCCAGATTGAGGAGTCTAAACCTTATTCACCCTTTCTTCTTCCAGAAACCAGCCCAAGCCCATCATTCATTCTTCTCCATGCCTCCTCCTCTTCCACTGAACCTTGGAACGGGTTCCAAAACCAGCACACAATATTCAAGACGGGGATTTATAACGAGGCATATTCGAGCCTTCTCTTGTCCTCTACTCCTTTTCCATAATAACTTCTAAATTATTATTTTTTTAAAACTAGCACTGAGCAGGTGTTTCCAGAAAACTACCCAAAACAAACCTAATGCCCTTTTTCTGAGCAGGTATCAGGAATTAGTCATCGTCCAAGCACAGTTTTATGTTTTGCTATGGGCACAGTTTTGCATCAAAGTCTGTTTTATCCCTTTCTCTTTACTCGGCATTCATCTGCATTGAAAGTAATCTCTCGTTTTAATAATGAAATCACTTGATATTTTCAGATATATCTGCAGCTGCCACAAGGAGCTTCAGGGACCTTCCCTTGAACCTTTCCTGTACCCTCACACACCAACCATGTCCTCTCCTGCACTAAGTGATGAAACAGTTAATAAGGAGCATCTCACTTGAATAAGCAAATGAACAGACACCAGCAACAACAATTTCTTAAAGCTTTAACTGCAAATATAATACTGTAATTGTATCTGATTACAACTCAAGTACTGGAGAGGGAAAAATATGATCTGCAAAACTGATTAGAGAAAAAAAAAAAAGTAATAGAAATCAGTGCTAGAAATAAGTTGTATTTTGTCCAAAGTCCTTTCTATGCTTTCACTGCTTTATAGTTCCCTGTATAATCCACAAGACTTCACATCAGTTGTCTGGTGCAGGTTGCCTCATGTTCCCTTTTTGCCTACAAACAGTGGTGTCTTGCTACATGTTCATATTTACAAGCAAGCTCTAACTGTAAATACTGTTAAGCTTTTCCAGTCTTAACTCTGCACTATACCAAATATTTCACACAATAAGGCACCAACCACAGACACGAGATACCACAATGCAAACAATACATAACAACTTCCAGCAATTTTTCCACCTCTGCTTCAGCAATATTCTTAGAATTGCAGTGTATTGGCACAGATTATAGAAATTCAAAATGATGGTTCCAAAAAACTATCAAAACCTTAACATGCTCCAAATGTGCCCATTTTTTGTCCGAGTGTACAGTAAGAACGTCACTATAATTCTTTGTAAGAAGAAAAAGTTCACTGAATTTATTGTATGTTTCACCTCAAATACTGTTTTACTCTGCGTTTCCGAAAGAGCATTCAGAAGGTAGAAGTCATTCATGAAGGAAAGATACACTTTGCTTACACCCTCCCAAAATACAGTGGTGTACTGATGCAGTACACAGAACGACAGCACTGCCCATAGTGATAAGCTGTGCATACCCCAGCATTAGAGCAAGCATCCCCAGAGACACCCCGGAGGAAAAAGGAGTGGGGAAAGCATGATACTTCTTCAAATTATGGGCTGCTGATGGCTGTAATACCCTACCATCGGTGTTGAAATCTCCTCACAGCTCCTGCTGTTGGGAGGAAAGTGTGTGCGCTAACTTTATCTTTTCAAATAAAGTTAACCACTTCTTGATTCTGTTTCCAGGAAATAGTTACACAGGGAACCGATTCAATGTTCTTCAGCCACCTTCTGTTCTTTTTGCAAATACACAAAGAGCATAGGTTTTGAGCACAGACTAACAAGCAAATCATTGTGGTGAAACATCAGCACAACAGTTTCACATCAGTTCTTGGTGAAACACCAGCAATAGGCAACACTTAGCAATAAATAGTCCTCAGTCCTGCAGTGGCTGGCAGGCACAATTGTCAATGTCTATCTTCAAGTCCTAAAAAAACGCACCACTTTCTCCCACTCTTAATTCCTCTTTTCCCTTTATTTTGTATAGGTGTTAATTTAAAATGCCACTTTGAAACACTGCTCCAATGAAATCTAAGTTTCTTACAGGACTCCTATGGACAAGATAAGCATGAGGAAGAAATACACACATACACCCTAGTAGTCTTGGTAACATTTCTCTACTCGATTAGGAATTTTTCAGTCCTACACCAGTTGTCATCTTTGTTGCCATGCCACATTTAGAGCGATATATTAGCCTTTTTTTTTTTCCTTCTGTATATAGCTTTCTCTGTTTCTTTGGTTACTTACAGCATCAAATGTATTTACATGTTTGCAATGATACTGTTAGAAAGATGGCAGCATTACTGGTTGCACTGGCCATATGTTATAGGCTATTTAAGTATTTTTGCTTTTAAACGTCTTTCCTTCTCAGAGCATAAGCATCCATTTAAAGATAAACCTGCAATGCCAACCAAAAATGCAACTAATCAGAATATACAATTCTAGTACTGAAAGTAGGCAATCATTACAAGAGAAAACAGCATCTTTCCACTCTTGAGCTAAATAAGGTTTACCTTACTCCACCTACTTTAAGTCATATAAGTGGAAATAAAAGAAAGTTTACATACTTTAAAAAAAAATGTGAATGACAAGATACTAGACCTAACACTTAAGGCCCTGGTTAAGACAAAGTCCATAAAACCAACAAGAATAACATTATTAATGTAATTTAGCAACAGAGCTCTTAAAAAGTCTGATTGTTTTACTACCTTCAAAAAGGTAGGGAATACCTTGTATGCACAAGGCATTAAGTAATCTTTCCACATGCTGTCTTACAGGGGAAAAAAAACCCTGTCCCCTTCCTTAACAATTGCAAAAGACTTTCCAAATATAATAATAAGAATAGAGATGTATTTCCAGTGAAATGATAAACATTCCTCAAATTAGCAAATTCTTTTTTGCCTTTATCAGGACATCAAGATAAATTAGGATTGTTCTATTCTCCCCTTCCATTTCTGTTTTAGACTAATTTCATAGTGACTTTCCTTCATTGAGCCTATACTCAGGATACTACTGAAAAACAGAAAACTCTGCACGTGATCAAAGTGGCTCTAAGAAAAAAAAATAATCTCAGACCCTTCTGATATTACTCCAATCAAATAATCCCAGCCATATTTCACAGTAGCATGCCCTAAAGTATGTAATGGGAAAAGTAAATAGTTGTATTTCTTTTTTTTCTCTTGAATCAATGCAAATAAGAAAAACCATCCCTGAGTTACAGACTCCTTTTGGAGATCTTTCAGCCCTGGAAACATTTCATAAGAAAGAATTCTCCTATCTTGTCCTTCGATATTCTTCGAACTGCAGGTTATGATACCACAGCATTCATTCAAAATGCCCAAAGTCGAGAGCCAAGTAAGGACATCTCTCAGGGCCCATCTGTAGAGGAAAGCTATCGCAGCACAGGCTAAGGTTTAAACTCAAAATATATCCAGCTATTTCACGCTAACTCCTAAGGTGAACACATTCTATATTAAGAGTACTTCATTGCAATTTAATCCAATCCCCCAGGTGATCTAAAAAAATTGGCTCTCTTGATGGGAAATAAGAGAGCCCTAATGTAAGTCTCGTCTAGAACAGATGCTGCCAAAAAGACATCCCAGGTGACATATCCATGTGACATAATTCTTGTAAGGACATCAAATCTTTCTAAATCATTTTAGCTAAATTATTAATGAGATTTAGACAGATGGGCATAGCTTCACTATATTGGCAGAATATTTTCATTTACCTTCTTTTTGAAAGCAGTATGTCAATAAATAAATATTCACATTTCATTCTGATTACATAGATGAGGCTTTAAATACTGGAGTTTCCAAGAGCTCCATTAACAGCTCCCCACAGAAACATTTTGCACTTCAGTGCAGAAAAGCAGTAGGCAAAGAGGGCTAGAGGGCATTCAGAAGTTCAGGATGCCAATACACAGACATGGAGCTTTACAGTAGACCCCAAGATCTTGAGTGCTCAGAGCATCTGGAGTGAACATCCCTGCTGGGAAGAAGCATCTCTGGTTTTACAGATCTACCTCAAGGAGGTACACGTGCCTTTCCAACCACTCCCCGATATCTGTCATTAATGAAAGACATCTCAACCTCCTGTGGGACATTCAGCAACAGGTTCATTAAGAGGTGGCCAATGGATAAATTGCCTGATGCAGTATGAGCTTGCAGCAGAGGTCATCCTCCAGTATGCAAGTACGTGCAGCTGTGTGCCTTAACACAGCCAGCAATACCCTACCCGGGGGTGGTCTGCAATACATAATGTTGCTGGCTGCCATGAGCACAGGCAATCTGTTCTCCAGCAGCACACCTTTATCAGAAATCACTGACCTTGGCAGGAATAATTAGCCAAGGGGGGAAGGGGAAGCACAAAGATGACCTCTCCTGAGTCCTCATTTGAGTCTTTTGTGTACCTTTTAGAGATGAACAACACATTCAGAAATGCATGTGCTTAGCAGGTTCTTACTTTTGATGCAGAGGTACTCAATGAAGAGTAGTCTCTACCAGAATGCCAAGAAGATTTCTGAAAGACCCTGCCTTTAGGTAAAGCACACAATTGCTACTAACACCACATCTACAGAGGCATTCACAAATTGTTCGAGAGGCAATCTCTCCCCCAGTTTTCCCAATATTCTGGGAAAATAAACTCACATTAAAAAACAGGATGATGAAAGGTATCTTTGGGTATCCCATGCAACAGATGATGGGTAGTTGGATGCTCTGACCCAAGAAAGTGATTCAGAAAAGTGTACCACCTTGCTAAATTTGCCCTTTTATATTGTTGGAGAGGAATAAATCCCAAATATCAACAGGTATTGATCAAATCAAATATCCCAAATACCAACAGGTATTACGGAAAGGGGTAAGTAAATATGACCTTTGCTCTCAAGATGAATCTGATCACTTGGTTTTTGGCAATACTTGCTAAGATCAATGGATACCTGAGGACATGCTTGAAGAGGAACATTAATGGAGAATATCCAGAATTACTTATTCTTCCTATATTAGGTAATAATAAAAAAAACAACGAAAACTGAACAAAACCCAAAGCAACAGAGAAACAGAGAAAGCTTTTAAGTCCATACTAGGAGACCTCTGAGAGACTTGGATCAGATTCTTTGCATGAGAAAAACTTATATGATACACCCTCCCTCAACTCAGCTTTGTCGTCGGTCACTGCAGGCAGCTACTAGAAAACACAGGAGGCATTTGCCTCCACATCATCCTGCCCTTCATCTCACCCTCAGTATAAATGGTATGGTTTTCCACATTGTGGGATTTGCAGAAATAGCAAAAATCTTGAACACAGCCACTAATTCTGGAAAAATGTCTATGAAGAACATATTGTCATCAAATTTTGAAATCAAGAACATAGTGGTAAACAAGCAAATCAAAAAACCATGCTCAGAGTAAATCACAAGAAAATAACCAGAGCTGAAAGCAGTGAAGAGAGAAGGCAATGCTCCAATCTCAGCCAGCAACCGAGAGGAACTGGAGGCAGTGAGCTGCCCTTATGCAGCAGGATGGATCGCACATGCATAGGCAGTGTTATGGGTGCATACTCTTGATACTGCCAAGGAAAGCAATCAGCTTTTCTTTGAGACCCCAAGCTTTTATAAATATGACAACAGTCAATGAAGTAGAACAGTCTATCAAAGTGAAAAATCTCACAGACAAAAAACCTAAACTGATAACTCTGTAAAGCACTAATTAAGTAGTTAACACATGCTGCCATGCATAGAAAATGATGCAGAGCTGCAAAAGTGGCTTTCCTCAGGCTACAGAGCAAGTCAGTATAAAAGCCAGAATTATTAGTTACAGGTGGTCCCGATCCCCAAAAGCTACTTTCCCCTGTAAAAATCTGCTTTTACTAACTAGTGGATTTTATTTCTTTCCAGAAATTGTAGGTATCTAGATTAAACTGTAAGTAGCAATATTGATACTATTGGTATTCAGAAGAGACAGCAATGGAAGGAGCACTATGTGATACTTAAGTGGGACATACTGTTTCAACAGCATCAATAGATTAACACGAAACCACAGCCTTTATAAGGCTAAAAAAAAATTAAAAAAAAAAATAAAAAAAAAAATAAACCATGGACATAGGAAGAAGTGGCAGTGAAAAAGAGCCCCAGACCAAATGTGATTTAAGGCAAATTTCAGGACAAGTTTAAAAAAGATAAACCAGTGAAAACCTATTGCAGAGAGCAGGACTTAGGAACTACTACCAACCATGCCAAAACCAAGTAAAGCTTAGTTAGGTACCATAATGCCTGCTGCTGTGTAAAAACAAGAACAAAGTATATCATATGTGATGCTTTGAATCACAGTGTGCAGTGGCATCAGAGAGAATTTTATAGCTTATGTTGCTAGTAATAGGGAAGTACAGTTTATTTGATTATTTAGAGATGGATGTAGGAACATATCTTTTCACAGGAGTCATACTGGTGTGATCACAGTTCAAGAGCCAATTTGTAGATTTTAAAAAAATATTATCACTGCAAGTGCATAGAAGGACTTGGGTCCATAACCTGGTAATTTGAGACAGTGGGGGGAGGAGCTTAAAAAAACCCCAAACAATATATATATCCCCATTTCAGTTTTTGGCTTGGGAAGTGGTGCAATTCCAGGTCCAGTGCTAGAGCCTCGGATGTTTGGTGTGAAGTCTTAAAGCTGTGCTTGGACTTCCACTTATTATGGGGTGGTTCATGGGTGACAGGGTCACCATGGACATCTTTAGGTACAGTAAACTTCTGAAATACTGAATCTTGCCTTAGGAAACAATTCATTAAGAATACACAGAGAAGCCAAAAATATCAGAGGAAGTCACTATGTAAAAGACAGAAGAATTGCTATTAAGTAAAGATCATGTACACACAAATAATGGGACGAGTACTTAACTAGTCACAATTGTGAGCTCAATTTTAATTTGGAAACTATTTAAAACATGTCAGAGATGAGACAAAACGATAGGGGAATTACATGACTGGTTGTTTCCTGAAGCCTGTCAGGGACCCACCTGCTCAAGTCAGATTCCGACCACTAAACAAAGAGAATAAAGAAAATAGAAACAGGACAGTATCAGCAAATGGAACTGAAATTTAATTTCTACCAAGATGAATGCTGTGCAGTTTTAGATAAATGTGTTATGCAAAAAGATACTGCATTAAATACTGTTTAGACAAATAGCAAGACACCCCAGTCATAAGGAAAGGGTGTGTAAATGGAACTTTTACAATAATTGAATTATTTTCTTCAGGAGTGAGATGTAGCTTCAATTAATTCCACATGGTTAAACAGGTCAATAGGAACTGAGGGGAAAAATAGAATATGCTATACTTACAAGAAAATAGGAAGTAAAGAACACTGGGAAGAATACAGGGAGATGCTAAAACAGATAAAGAACGGTATTAGAAATGCAAAGTAAAACTCTAAAGTCCTCATAGTTACAGATGCTAAACACAAATTATTTTTCCAGTGGTTAAAGAAAAAAAAAAAAAAAAAAGGGAGAGAGAGGCGTTAGACCAAATATAAGAGAGTGAAATGTAGTGTAAGTTGCAAAGTCAATTAAAATATTAGTGGGGAAACCACTAACCATGCCATAAGAAATCAGAAAAATTTTATAATGACCATGAATATCTCATACATTTAACAAATGACAGACTAAAAGGCTTGAACATGGCAAGATTGCTGACTTAAAGTAAAAAAAGAGAAACAGACAGATGTGATAGTCTATATAGGAAATGTATCATAGTAAGTGAAATACCTCTGAGACTTACTTGCTTAAAGAGTAGCAAATTTGGAAGGTACATTGAGTAATAAGACTCGAATTGATGTAGTTTCAGAAAGAGTTGGAAAAAAAACATGAATGAACCAAAGCCTTAAACCTCTGCAGTGTATTTCTGTTTATAAACAACACTGCTCTCCTGAAGTCATGTTTCAAAAGTGCCCTTCCAATTAAAACCTGCTGGGGATCGAAAGCAATACTCAGGAGAGCCATACTGGATACTGCGGAGAGATTTCATCTTACAAGACTTCACTCATTACTTGCCATATATTTTACCAATATTTTGCAGTTTCACACCATTACAAAACACACATCAGAACCCTCCCTATTGTGTATACTTACATATAATGTAAGTATTGGATTTTAATAAGATATTTCAACAGAGATCTCAATAACCCTATTTTGCTCAGCACTGAAGCTGTATACATAGAATTATTCTCACTGATATAAAGTTGGAAATACTTTGAAAAGTAAAAATTTTCTACCTAAAATTAGCTTTACTTTATAAGATCCTAAAATATGAAAGTTTTTATTGATACCAAAAAGTAGAAGTTAGTAACAACAAAGATTTCAGGGTTATTGTATGCTAAGAGTGATAACATTCTCTGTCATTGGGAGTTTGATATATGGAGTTATAATAAACTCTACATCTCCATTTGATCTCAGAATATGTTACCTTATCACTAGGACATTGCCATAAGGTCGATAGTTATTTGAAACAATAACTTACAGTTTTCTATTCTATTGTTATCTATACATCAACATATTAGTGATTTACAAACACAAACACTGTCCATTTTTCATTACTATCGTAGATGACTTTTCCAATATAGCTACATCACAGAAGATATCACACCATCAGATATTTCCCCCCACTAGCTCAGCTAAAATACTATGGACATCTCAAAGAAATTTATCTTCAAGATACTATTTTGAATCATTCTAATTAACGGAAGTGCTGCAGTGAGATAACTGTACTTTTTCATTAATTCTTAAACAAAACTATATGCTTACTGAAATTTCTAAAGGAATGAATGTGGTGTTTTGTTAACTGAAAAAAAAGAAAAAAAAAAAGAAGGATTACTCCCAACCCCTGCTCATTTTAATTTTTTTTCCTCCTTCCTTTCAAACTGGGTAAGACACTAAGAGGAAGAAGCAGCATGATTGTATACTGGCAAAGATCAGACTGACACTACAGATGTTTTACGGAAGTTTACCACTGCTCCAAGAGGGAAGAAGCCTGCCACACATCTGGCTGGCCGTGGGCTCAATTGTTTTTGCCAGCAGACTGGCACTCCATTTAGCTGGCAAGTTCAGGAAATACAACCAAGGACCTTCCATGAACCTCACCATACCCCTGCGGTTTAGGTAAGCAGCACATACTGAACTACTTATCAATACTTAAGTACCAATCTAGTTTACATAACATGAAAATTAAGCTTTGTTTCCCTTCACTTCTCTGTTTCTTCTGCATGTAGTCTGCCAGACCAGCTACAAGCCATTCATTGCAGGTATTTCTGTCTAACTGAGGAACAGGGCAGCTGGCTTCCTTAATATTTTCTCTCCTTCCAATGATAAACCTGCTGAACCATTCCACAAGACCTTACAAAGTTAAACCAAGTGTTTTTACCCCATTTGGCTTTCCTTTCCATTTCCAGTCTTCAGTAAGACAACTGGAATCTTAAACCAAATTAATGAAAAAAATTAAGTATAGTTCAACTACAACAGAACATCTGGGGAAAAGTATTAGTGTTTACCTACTCTGGGCTCATTAGTTGGACAAAAATATCAACTTATGACTAAGCAGCAAGAAATGAGTAATAAACTGACATAAACAAATGAAGACATGCCAAAAAAACCACAAAGCCTGACAAAATTAATTTAGCAGCAGGAACAAGCCAAACATTTTTGCAGGGTGCACTGGGTTAGTTTTCAGCTTGATCAGCTCCTGAGTACTGCTGCTGACCAAGCAGGGCAACAAGAATGTGTGGGAAGGGGGTGATGGAAAGAGGAGAGGATAACTGAGGGTAATGTGAAAAACAGATCTAAAGAGAACAGCAACACATTTTAAATAATACACTGACTATCAGATAAAAATTATAAGAAAGAGTAGGTACTTCCTCATGCAAATCTCTACTGTGCACTGGTGAGGCTACAGCTGAAATACTGCATCCAGTTCTGGGCTCCCCAGTTCAAGGGAGACAGGGAACTACTGAAGAGAGTTCAGATAGGGCAACGAAGATGATTAAGGGATTAGAGCATCTCCCTTATGAGGAAAGGCTGGGAGAGCTGGGACTCTTTAGTCTGGAGAAGGCTGAGGGGAGACCCTATTAATGCTTATAAGTATCTAAAGGGTGGGTCGAAGGAAGATGGAGTCTGACTCTTTTCAGTGGTTCCCAGTGACAGGACAAGGGGCAGCAGGCACAAGCATAGGAACAGCCATGGAATACAGAAAGTTCCATTCAAATATGAGAAAAAACTTCTTTATGGTGAGGGTGACAGAGCACTGGAACAGGCTGCCCAGGGAGGTTGAGTTCCCTTCTCTGGAGATCTTCAAGTCCTGCCTGGATGCCGTCCTGAGTCATGTGCTCTAGGCAATCCTGCTTTAGCAGGGGAGTTGGACTAGATGATCTCTAGAGGTTCCTGACAACTGTGACTACTCTGTGATTCCATGAAATCCTTAAAGTATGAGAGTGATGCAAAGTATTGCAAAATAAACTCCACTGATACTGATTTATCCATGTAGGAAAATGGCAGAATTGAAATAATTGGAAAGTAAGTATCATTGTTTTCTGTTAGAGCTGGTATCACTCTTGAATGCTGTACAATCTAAAGCATTTAAAAAACCCCCTATCAAACAACAACCTGCTGTGAAACTATCTTCTAATATTTCAATAAACATTAAGATTATGAACTAATTTTGCAAGCATAAGGTGAACTTGTAATTTAGAACAGATTTGTGGACTAGTTTGTTCATAGTGTAGAAAACAGACTGATGTAAAAGATTTTCAAACTTTCCCAAACAGAAAAATAATGAGAAGAACTGTTGCAGGTATCTGCCCGGGAAACACAGCACATTTCACTGCTGCCATCAATGTGTAGTTTATCAATGCTTAAGCAATAAGAAGAGTTGTCACAGAAAATGCCATCAGCAGCAGGCAGGATATCCCGCTAAGACATAAGCTAGAGTGGGAGGCAAAGCCACCTGAGGCTGTCACAGCCTGCAGGGGGATAAAGCACAAACAGGGACAGTCAGAGAAGAGAAACTGTTCATCACCTCCTCTTCACAAACAGGGACTTCCCTCCCTGCTTGGTCTGAGACGGTCTGAGACTGTCCCTGCAGTACAACTTTCAACAATAATAAATTCTAAAATAAACTGCATGGAATAAGAAAGGAGACTAACGTTCAAGCTGAGGCTCCACAGGTCAGTTTAACAAATGCTCTAGTAAATCCCCAGAAAAGGTTGTTAGAGAGTGCCCTAATACCTCTGAGAATATTAGAGTAATATGTACTCAAAAAGTTGATTTGGGATTGTTTAGTTGCTGACGTTGTCAGCCTTTTGAATGACACAGAGAACAGTGCAACTGATACGGTCTAAAACAGTTGGGAAAGTTGTTTTTTCTACAGTAAATAGCAGACAATGTCAAAACACACCGCTTCTACATGCCATGATGTGCTGCCCATCATTACCAGCCCACAAAACAAATTTGTTTTCAGACAGACTCACACCATGCCACTATGGGTCATTCTCTCCCAACTACTCCTTCCAAAACCAAGTCTTTTACCACACATCACCCTGTGTATACCACACAGCAAGGAAATTTAAAACATTAGGGCTTAAAGTTTAAAATTCCACCTTCCTCTTCATCTAGCTTATAGGTGTTCCCTGTAACATATGAAAAATGAATATCCTGATGACCATGAAGTAGGAAGCATTCAAGAGCAGAAGTGGGCAAACAATGCATTTTGGATCAGATGGTGGGCTGGAGATACAACAAAAAATCTAAACAGGTTTTCTTCTATGTAATATCTTTAAAACTGTTCTGAACCAAAATAAAAATCCTGCTTTGAAACAAAGTCAAATGTGCATTTAATAAATTAGATTCATTTGTAAATAGGATTCTGCTCTTCCCTGTCCTAAGCTCTGCTTTTGTTATAATTCCTGTTGTTAAAAGAAAATGTTGCCCATACCCATATTCAGGAATAATATAATTATAGCATTTATTACTAGAGTTAATGCAGTAGTTTTAATTCTTTTGCTGTGTGAATCTGAATACATGTTATTCATGTTACCTGTAACAAAGATAAATAAGAAACATAATAAAGTTTGCAAACACTAACACAGCATTAAACTCACAAGATCCACCTTGAGGAAGGTTAAAATTGAAGCAGAACAAACCCAGCACTATATCCTACAGGTTGATATGAAATTAATCATGATTTAGTCCCACATGTGTTTGGCTAAAAGTCAGAAATTATTTTATCTTAAATTCTAAGATTGGAAAGATGTTTCCCTTATGTGGTAAAGTGAAACCAATGGCTTGAATTCAAGCCTGTGCTGTTTCAAGATTGCTCTTTGAAAGGGTCTGTCAATGATTTCACTTTGCTTTGGTAGCACGAAAAACTATGCATGTCAGTGGTCGCAAGGCAATTAGAAACAACAACTTCTCATGATTATTTTCCTTCCAAAAGCAACGAAGAATAATCCCTCTCCCTGTTAGGGTTCCTCTACAAAACCCAAGGCATTTGTCCCACACGGGCTCGCTAGTGAGCTAGTGCTTATCGCCCCGCAGTCATACTACACAACCAGGCAAATAACCAGAAAAAGAAAAGAAGTGTGGTCCATTTAAAATAACACACATACACTGCCCTGCATTGCAATTCCACCTTATCATATGCCCAAGAGGTATCTTTTAACATTCTGATGCAACTAAATGTTTCAACATGTAAATTCAAGCCAGACTCTGAAAGCAGAACAAGATTCCCACATTTTGTAGTCTTCGCAAGCAAGCATGGCTCAACAGAAAACTAAGCATCTCCAGAGACACGTGAATTACTTTCACTGAACATTTCTCTCATGAAAACTCTTCTCCCCTGCAACCTTGACTAGCTACAATTATTAATATTTCTGGTGTCCAAAGGGCATCCACAAAAGCAGATGGCATTCTCACTTTACCACATTATCTAAAACAGCTTCTTGCTCCCCCAGATGACCCTCAGAGAAAACCTACCTCCATTTTGCAGTTTCTTGCATCTATCTCCACGTAGTGACACAACGGCTACTACCTTTATTGCTGCTGGCCCGTTCTCTACCCACAGAGCTACAGGTGTTTCCCAATGACCCTGAGGGATTCCCCTGCATGTGAAAACCGTTTGAATCAATGGCAGCATCTGCAGAGCAGTCTGGGGGAGGAGAATGGACTAGACCACAAAGGTCTCTCCAGCCTTATTTCCTGGTATTCTGTGATGTGTACATGATCATACTATGTAGCATTTATGCCTTTTTGTCCTGACCTAAAGTCAGCTGCTTTTCAACAAGCTGGAACACAGAGACAAGATACCTGAACCGATGGTATCAGGTGCAGATTAGCAAACTGATGACAATGGGATTCTTAGCTATCTGCTGCTTTCAGTCCCCCTGGGGAGCTCCCCACTTGTGTCCTGGAATGAATCCTGGAGGGAATAAAATCTTCTTCCATGGAGACACTTGAATATTTCTCTGGGAAGCCACAACCACAGCTCTAATACGTACCTGTACATCTGCCATAAATCTTAGGGTCTCATGTTATGGAAGGTCTTTGCAAGAATGTTCCTAAGGATTGCAGTCCCCATTCTGAACTAATCACTTCTGCAATGAACTTATAGATGTGAAAATTGCTGCTGTTTCACACATTATTTGTAAAATACTTCCAAATCAGGAGACCAGACTCTGTGACCAGGTACAAGAAATGATAACCTTCTAACAGTTTCAAAATAAGGATAACAGAAACAGCCTGTGGTGAAAGGAAACTTCTAAATGATCAGATTAAAACTCACAGTTCCTTTTTTCCAAGGGTAAGGAACACGAACAGTCATTCTCCAAAGGAAACTGCTAATCTCCTTGGTTTCAGCACAACCAAAACACTATCTAAATTAAATATGGGTGCTATTATTGGATAAACTTCATGCAATAACTTTTGGACTGCCCAAGAGAGTTTATGGCCAACTTTAAGAGTCATTCTGTTTCCCTGGCTCACTGCATTCATTGAGAGGGGGATAACAATAGTTACTTTTTGAGAGTATTTTTTCCCTCTTTTGGACTTACAGTGGTTTTGCAACCGCCTGGTTTGTCCAGCCTTGCCCACTGTTACTATACTACTCCTGAACACTGAAAGTTGTCTGATCATCCAAAGCAAATCCAGTTCCCTCTTGAGGGGCTTCAGGTTCTCTATCTTTTTCCCCCTAAATCAAGCATTCCTTTGTCAGAACAACATCACAGTGAGCCAAACCAGTGTTCAGTAGCTGAACAAGAGCTGCAGGAGGGTCTTCCACCCTGGCAGGGCTTTTGGCCCTCTTCCAGCTTACAAGCTCCTGTCCCAGGCTGGCAGGCAGGAGGTGGTGGGCTCCCGGCTGGGCAGACATGGGAAGGATGCAGCAAGGGCACAGAGTCAGTCAAACAACAAGAATAGAAAAGACTGATGGAATCCTTTAAGAAGGAAGGGGGTGGAGGGGAAAAGGAGCTGAAGCAGAGCGAGTCCTCAGCTGTGTGCCAGCAGAGGCAGCCACAGCTGGCTGCGATTTGGTAAACAGCTGCTTCCCCACCTGGACTTCAGGAGAAAGCCTCAGCTGTCCCTGCTCCAGCCAGCACAGACCTCCCATCACAGCAGGGGTGGTTACAATTCTTGCACCCCACAAAGAAGTAAAATAAGAAAAGTCTTTTTTTTCACCGTAGGCAATCTTTGGACAATGTAATGGACACAAACCAAAGAGATTTTTGCTGAGTGTGCACACAGTCAAACATATTTAGAAAGACTTAAACAGTGGCCAAGGCTGAATGGATTTTAACATCATAGCAAAAGCACATCTCTGACACAATGGCCAAATCATTGCATAAAGGCTTGTGTGAGGAGCAGACGATCCCTCACCTTCTTTGACAGTTTAGATATTCAGATAGCAAACTGCTGAGCAATGTATGACATTCTCAGGATACAGGAAATCCTGACATCCCATACATTTCTTCCATATAATTGCCTCTGAGGCAAGCCCAACCTTCAGCACAGAACCTTCTGCTACTGACTTTTTCCTTTATTTTTCCTTTATTCTTACGTTTAAGTTTGTATGATAGGTGAAGAGCCTGAGGTTTTTGCCCTTCCTCTTCCCAAAGGGCTAAAATCTCAAGCAAATAAAGTTTCCTCAGTGTCCCAAAGTTTAAATACTGCAGGTAAGACTGCTAAAAACAAAGCCAACTGCCACAAACATTACATGTAACAGTGACTCCCTGCTACACTTTCAACGGAAATCTACCCATTAGATATTCCTGTTTAATGAAAGTTAGCCTAAAAATTACATACATTAAAAATTCCATATAAACTTTTGTTGTTTCAAAATTTCTTCCTGGAATATGTGTCCCTTTACCTATCACAGTAGAGAGATTAATTTGCACTGAAAATTGTTCCTTCTCATCTGCCTAGCAAAGCTGCATTTATGATTCAAGAGAATCAATTATTGCTTAATTCAGTTTTTGTAATTTTTTTGCCAGTGTAATTGATTCTTTTACTATGTGAATTTTAGTATTAAACATCATTAAAATAATTTAACCTTGGCTTATGTAATTTACATCTACAACCTATAT
Source organism: Thinocorus orbignyianus (assembly GCA_013400375.1). Classification (NCBI taxonomy): domain Eukaryota; kingdom Metazoa; phylum Chordata; class Aves; order Ciconiiformes; family Thinocoridae; genus Thinocorus; species Thinocorus orbignyianus. The sequence goes on from VXBW01000387.1 coordinate 237,390, forward strand.
TTCAAAAATTACATTTGTTATCTCTTGGCAAAGACTTGTTACTTGGTTCATTTAACAGTGTGACCAAATTAAGACTTATTTTTGTTTATAGAATACAACAAAGTACATACTTTTCAGTATTACAATACAATAGCAAAAAGGGAAATACAGCAGACACAAACAATCAGTAGCACATAGACATTTCTCTGCATATATGCATTTATCATAAACTGGATATACTGTGAAAATCAGTCTAAGTATTTGCATGCTTATTATAAGTTCCAAGTGCTGAAGTTTCACAAATAAAACAGCAAACCCCCCAACAGTTATGAGTAGTCTATAAACACCAGCATGAGATTGAGAGCAAAAAAGGCCAATGCAACTTGGAATGCACTAACCAGACTGTAGCCTTAGGAGTGAGAGAGTGAGAACATCAACATACGACAGCGTCAACGTTTTGGCAGTCCTAATCGCTACAACAGTGGAGCATAGATGGAATATTAGTTCTGTTGTGCTTGTAACAACTGTAATAAAATTGATGTAATGGAATCGTGGTAATTTCAGGCGAACACGTTTGGTGAAACAGTGTTTGTCTATAGAATTCCTCTGGTTTATAACACTGTGCAATGTTTTCAGAGAAAGATACATAGACAAAGAAAATAAATAACCTCTAAACTTTCAAGTGTTTGTCTTATTAATCTGTTTCACAAGTTGAAATGTCTAACAATAGTTGTATGAGGGAAAAAAAAACAAATACAGTCCTTCAACCAAGCACAAATACTGACATCCTAAAGAAATCTAAATATTTTAAAGATAGAACCAAGACCAAACAGAACATCCGTCTACAGGATTTTACACTAAAATTAACTGGCAAAAAAAGGGGGCTGTGGAACAGCAATCATCAGATGAAGTCCAACTATCTTCTGATCAGGGGATTTGGGTAGATATAGGGAAATAAATTTTCAAGTGTGAGTTTTACTGAAATTTTTACTCAAAGAAGCCTGTGGCATTCTTATTAGATGTTCCTTGTTGTCTTACAAACTTTTACTGTTTAAATCCTTTAAAGTAAGCTAGAAATTAGAGAGTAATGTTGTCTTGTGCAGGTCACTGTTCCCTACGCCTTTTCACCTCACAGCAACAGAAAAACTGTGCTACACAATGATGGCAAAAACCAGACAACCAACCAACCAACCGAAAAGCTAAAAAAACCTACCAGTATCAAAACCTAAAACCTTGCTATGAGAATTGTACTGAAAAGCTAAAACAAGAGGATAGAATGAGTGAAGATAACATACAGAGAAATAAAAAGTTGAAATCTGAACTTAGCATTGAGGTATCAGGTAAGAGCTTTTTTTGTCTGAGTAGCAATAGCACAGGACAGTGCCATAGTATCTGCCTCTATTGTAAAAGAATAAACTGAATTTAGAGAAAAAAAATAATTCCAAAAAGCTCCTAAACCACATCTGCATGTCTTGACAAGTGAAATGAAACTTTTTATTAAAAACACAAAATAGAGCTTTGAAGATACATTAACTCCTTTAAGGAAAGATCAGAGTATGATAAACTATCTGAACAATTATAAAGCAATTAATGACCATAATTACGCCAACTTCACTTTAATTTTGAGAAAATCAAACACTAGCCAGTGAACGTAATGAATGCTCATACTGGAAATGAGTAAAAAACTCTGTAAGAAAGAACATATCCATATGTCCCCATAAGGTAAGATAAGCAATGTGACACCGGAAAAGCGCTATGTTCTTGGCATTTGCTTATTTTAAGCCAAAAATCTAAATCTCAGGAAAGCTACAACTAATTACCCATTATTGCAAGTTATTGAAAGAAACGTATAAAATTACTGACTTCATATTCTCCAATGCAAACAAGACAGCTCTACCTGCCATCTGTAACCATCTATTTTATTTATATTACATACTGAAACTAGGTCCAGAAAAGTCATTTCAGATGTGTCATGGGGAAAGCATTGTTGAGATGCAATCAACAAATAGTGGTCAGAATCCCTTTTTAATACGCTTCACATTTTGTAGGCCACTAATTGCTCTTCTGCTACTGAGATTTCCCCCCACCAGAATGAATTTTGCAAGAATCACATGAGAAAACCATGAGAAGACTGAAAGAAATGGAAAACACAGCAAGAACCATTAGTGTCCACAAATAAAACTACTGTTCACCAAATACAACTGTCTTCAAAAAACTTAAGGATTTAGATCAACCTGATATTTTTGCAGCATCTTCTACCAGCCTAAAGAGCTGTCTTAATGACTTCACACTGAGCTGAGGTCTCTGGCATGACCAGAAAACAGAATAGTTGAGAAGCAGAGATTTTGAACGTACTCACAGATGCACTCTCAGGGGGATCTTATTATCCTGACCTTTAATAATATTAAAAAAAATAATAAATGAAATAACAAATTTCTCAAATTCAGTAGAGTCTTAAATTTAAGGTAGAGGTATGGAGATTATTATCTCTTAGATTTAATCAGGTTATTAATTCAAAGCAGCAGACTCAGACAATGAAATTTGAACTCTTCCTAACTTCGGAAAAAAAGAAAAAAAAAAGAAAAAACTTGATCCTAGAGTCTGAGCAGTGCATTTTGTGGGCAAAACCCAGTTACAATGACAATAAAAACCAAATGTGTCTTAGGAAGGATTTCATCTAACTCAAATATAGTAACAAGCACAGGTCCAGTTATTACTAATAACCTATATACCACATAGATTCCAAGCTAGTTTTGATACGTGTTACATCTGTAGCGATGCTGATCTGTGAATTTACAAGCCACAAGTCTCTGTTGGGAGTTTTATAGGGCGGGTAATATTAAACATACTTGATGCTAGACGCATTAATGTTAAGTTTGTTCTCCACATCATCTGAAATAAACTTGTAGTGCCACAAATGACACTACCAAATAAATATACAAAGATTTCTCCTTCAAAAATCCACATTTAAAAATTATATTATGCCACTCCCCTCACAGGTGCACTAGAAGGAAGTTATCCCACTACAGCCTTCACATCGCAGTACTAGTAGTATGATTTGCCACTGACAAAAACAAAAGCAAAGCTGCAATTGCATGCAACCACAAAAAGCCCTAAATTAAGTACTTCTGGTTAGCCTAGAAACTGAGACGAGTTTCTCATTTGCACGGCGATCCAGGACACCTTTCCTGTCACCCGTTGGTGTCAAAAGCATCACTCTACACTCCAAACTTTCCAGAGTACAGAAACTACTACCTTTTAGAAAGGTATATTATATTTGAAGATACACTGCCTGTTCCTTTTGGAAAAATGTTACCTCTTATACAACTATAAAGATCCCAGTAAACATACTGTGATAACTCATGAACTGCAGATTGTACTTAAATTTCGAGATGTACGGTTTTATTTGTTAAATTGTCACACATACACTTGAAGTCTTTATCGGTATCTTGATGAAAAGAAAACAGAAAGTACAGGACAAAACCTACTAATTATTTTCTGAAACACAGAGAATTTGCCATTAAATTTAACTGTGAAATATTCTAATCCTTCTGAGTGGTGACCTCATGAAGCAAGTGCTTAAATAGCTTGAGGTCATATTTACCTTGCAAACACGAAAAACCCAACACCAGCTGGATTTGTCAACTTTCTAAAATATATTTAAAACCAGTAAAAGTCAAAGGTTTTCAAGAAAGCCTCAATATAATGCTTCATTACTCATGACATTACAGAGGTGTACAAAACAGTCCTTATGTGAAAAGCATGTAGGACAATAAGACAAGTGGGTTTTTAGGCTACACATGCTGTTTCTGTAAGCCTGCAACAGGAAGCCAGAGCCCGTATGGGAAAAGTTCTTAGCAGAAATGCACTTAACTGAAGCCCTGCCAACTTATAATCATTGACTTCATCCATTATGCCTTTTCTCTTTTTTTTATTAATTTTTTGAAAATCATAACCAGATATTTTGTTTGAAGACAAAAAATGTCCATATTTCTATACAGTTAGCAAACAGCACAGAACTAGATAATGACTTCCTTGTATTATTTCAAGGCAGGAGTGATAAAATTGGAGAAACTATAAAAATTATCCATTCAGTACATGTTCTAGTATTACATAAATTTATGACATATTTAAAGAATGAGTATTTGCCCCTACCTTCTGAGTAACAAAACTTAATTTAAGTAATCTGAAGCCCAGTAACACGACTACTAATACTTAGAGTCTAAGTGATTTATAAATCATTTACCTTCACAGAGAAAATTAGTTTAAAATAACTACTGCACTGTTTCAACAAAAGGGTGGAGATGAATACCCGAAACAAATACAAAACATAAGAAACTGTCTGTTTTCTCCTACAGAGTCACAACCCAAAGAGTGGGAAATGTGTGGGAAAATAAAGCATTTTGACTGTGGTATGAGCAGAAACAAGCATAAACCCAAATTATTCAAACAAGTAGTGCACAACTTTTTGGAAAGTCTGGAGCTAAAAATGAAACAGAAAGTGCAACTGATTCAGCAGTGTCAACTACTGAAACTGCAAGTCACTGTGTAATAAAAGAGCTGGTGTATTATAAACACTGGGAAGAGTTCCCATGGAACAGAGACGTACCGCAAATCACTGATCCTCCAAAATCAATACTTAATTATAATTACAGAGTTCCTTGGCCAAAACATGTAGTTAATGATACCAAAAGGAAATCAGACCAATAAAATCCAACATTTCAAAATTTTAAAATAAAAGTGCATGTAGATTAAAAAAAAAAATATAATAAAAAAAAAAGAAAGAAGTGAATTTGCTGTATATTTGTGAATGCACACGAACAACATCACCTGACCAGACTGAGCAAGCAATACCTTGTAAAGACAACATCTACAGATCTTGGGCTGCTAATCTCCAGAGTGGTCTTTAAAATCTGACAGGCAAAACATGTCACATTTGTAGGCGATTCAGGAACACACACATCTTGATTTACAAAACTTGATTAAAATGCAAAGCAGTCATAAATTAAAGCAGCCCAAGGTCAAGCTTGACAGAGGAATAGACAAACCTTTCCTGGGGCAGTTCAGAGGCTGTCATCACACACAGCCCACCTACAAGGTGTACAAAGATCTTCTCTGGGAGCTGGGGCCACAACTCAACAGCCCATAGGCACTACTACTCCCCACATAAAGCAGGACATTTAATTTTAGCTTAAAGTGCAGCAGTGCTTTTCTTTCTGGTGCCAGCCAGAAAAACCAAAACCATAACCTAGCAACCTCACTGAGAGGGAAGAAGAAAGGGAAGGAAAAAACCACATTTTCTTTCCACCATGGTATACTGGTACAGTAGATGTAAATAAGATATTAATAGGGTATTAAACTTCGCCTTAAGCCATGTATGACTTTTAGCCCGTTTTTGCTTCACAATGAGAAAATGAGGAAGTCTGCAGAATCTAGAAAAATCTTACAGATGCCAACATCCCTAAGTTTGAGAAAGAGCAGAATAAGGTTAGGAAATCTTGGAAGGTAATCATAGCTGCTGGACTGGACAACAGGAAAAGGTATGCTGTGACAGATCACGAGTGTTAGTGGGGCAGTGGTTATAGGAACAGATGGGGGAGGGGGTTGGGAATTTGATGCAAAACCCCCAACATGAAAAGTATTACACTTCTATCAATAAATATACTTGGATCACTGCTGTTATTTTTTTAATATATTTTTGGTTCCTGCTCTCGGCTGCACAACTCTGAACACTCACCCAACCTCCCCAAAAACACAAAATCACAACCACAACCATCTCCACACACCTGCAACCAACTTCTACAGGATGCTTGAACTCAAGTAAGTGATCCAGCAATAAAGAGTTAAAAAAAAAGAAAAAGAAAGAGATAGGGTAGATGCTTTTGGCACCAGTGGCATAACAAGATAATAAATTATTCTCTAAGGGTTATAACCACTGAGGTGGGAGAAATGAGGTATATGAAAAAGGTAGTTGAAAAAAAGAGGACTTTTCTAATCAAAGCAGCATAAAAGGTGAGTTAGAGATGGTTTAATCCCCATTATGGATGTATTTTAAGAACAGGTTATACAACTTCTGTCAGGGAAAACAAACACTTGCTCAATTCTGCCTCAGTACAAGGATGGACTAAGCTGATCTTCTTTGTCCAAGCTCCAGCCCTAACAACAGCCCCGAGGTTTGGGGTTTTCTAAAAAAAAAATAAATATCTGCTTTCCACATGCATAGTCCCGGTTTCAACGCTATTGTAACTTGAACAAAGGCCAATATTTATTGCTTCAGTGACACGTTATTCTACACAGCTCTTAAGCTTAAGATGTTTTTCTAAATGGAGACAAAGTGTTCGAGTAACAAGCTTACTATAAACACATACCATCTTGCTTGTTCGAAGCTGCTGGTAGAAATCCATACCAGTACAGACAGAGCCAACAAGGGTCTTCACTCCCTAAGAGATTTAAACCAACTCCAAAACTCACACCACAGAATTCCCACCTGGTAACTGTGTCTACCTGAGAAGCCCTTTCGATTTCTCAAATTTGTGACAAAGACTGTGAGGCTGCAGGTCCATATTATTTAACTAGTAACTAGCTAATACTGAACAACAATGAGGTTGAATAGTTTACAAGCTTAATTTTACTATTTGATGAGATAGATGGGAGACTATCAGGCCTGAGAAATTCCCTCTTCTTCCCCCCAAATCAGACTTCCAATGCTGAACATTAACAAGGAAAAACAAAAACTATTCAGATATTAGTTCCTGCAGCCTACATAGGATGATTGGTGAAAGGAGCTGATCATCTCACTTGTGTTGTATTTAACTACCGAACGTGACTGTACAAAGGCAGAACCAAATTATTCTTGGAGATGCATATTAGAGAATGAAGGGCAGTGGAAATGAGTTGTAACAAGGGAAATTCATAATAGATACTAGGTTAAAAAAGCAAAAGTTCACAGTCTGGTAGTCAAACACAAGAACAAAAGTCTCCAAGAGGTGTGGAATCTCCATCCTTGCAGATATTTTAAACAAGCCCTGAGCAACCTCCACAACAATATCCAAATGTCTGATGAGAAGCAAAACAAAAAAATTGGACCTTAAGAATAAAACTGAATCACATAATTTTTTGAAAAACTGAATACCACCAAATACATTCTGTTCATTGGACTACCTGCTAGATTTTGGTAATTTTTTCTATTATAGAGTTGATTAAAGAATAGGGACATATTTTCCTGTTAAATACCGCCTTTTAAAAGTTGTTTAGTTTCTATCTTCCTGTGGCCTGCTACCACATTAGTCTAAGGAAGTCAAAAGTCATCTTTCTTCATCAGGTAGTTCCAAAAAGTCATATTGACTGATGGCCCAGGCTACATCTTCCTGGGTCTGAACGATAAACTACATGGCTGAAGTAAAGCTTTTGAGTCAGTTACCTCCATTCTTATCAACAGGAGGGATACAGCTGCTAATGCAAAGAGTGGAGATGGCTAAGGGAAACCACCATGAAAAACCTCTTAGTTTGTTGAGATATCAAGCAATCTTTCCAATACTGTAAAACTCAGTTCAGAGGTTTTCATGTTCATGGATTATATACTGCCTGCATTTGAAGAAGCTGCTTAGTGACACTGCTTGCTTCTACGAGGAGAGTAGCAGATTGTTGTATTGTGTCAGGGTTATAAGCATCTAAGAGATCATTAATTAGGGGACCTGAGAGTTATGTCTCTATCTCTACTCATTTTTAGCAGGGAAAAAAAAGTCTTTTCAAGAAGTGGCAGCACCAGTTTCAAGCTTCTGCGTTGCCCAATGCCTGCTGGTTTCAGTCCCAGCTCAGCCCCTTTAAGTGGGCTGGCAGAAATTAAAGGGTATGGACAGGAACAAGCAGCCAAAGCCATGGAGTGATAAGAGGAACAGATAGACGGAAAAAAGACGTGCAAGCAGGTGCAGGAAGCACTCCTACTTAATGTTTAACCACAGTACTAAATGGGGGGAAAATTATAGCTGGCTTGGGCTAGGCTGCTGAATAGAAATGTCTGGCTGTGTTTGCCCTTTCCCTCAAGGAAGCTGTATAAACTGGAGATTTTGAAGATTCTGCATTCAACATGCAGAATGAATCTGGAAAAGACACTTTAGCAAGGCACAGGAAAAACAACTTAAAACACTTTTTAGAGAGAAAAATCTGGCAAAATGTCATGATCTTTCCCACCTTTAAGAGGCCTCTATGCAGGGAGCCTGAAGATCTCCCTAAAATCCAATAATTTGAAGTCTAAAATGCTTTCTTTACATTTGCAGAACTTCATAGCATAGATGATGCAAGAAAAAGCCCCCAACAGTGGATTTATGAGACCTCTGTCTTAATATGTATTCAAAATGGATCTCACTGGCTTGGACATCCTGCAAGGATCTTTACAGGCTAGGTTTGACGCACATAAAAATCAAAAATCTCTCTGGTCATACTCTACGTTATTTGCAATAAAAACAAACAAACAAACAAATAAATCCACAACAAAGCAACACAACCCAATGTATGTTAAAATGAGGAACTTCTCTTCATAAAGCCCCTTCATAAAGCCCCTTATATCAACATAGCTTTCACATGCAAGAGAAAGTCCAGAGTTTATGCTGCAGGGGTTTAGCAAGGAATCATCTGAGCCCACCTCTACCCTCTTCCTCAGTTGAGAAGGCCAGTAAAGGAAGAAACAGCTAATAGTGAAAACAAGCTCTTTAGCAGGATGACCTCAACAGAAGTTTTAATAACCAGCCCACACAGTTTTTCACTGTCAGCATACTCAGGCAATCAGGGAGACATAACAATCTGCATGGGTCTTGGTGGGAAGAGCAGAGGTTGCCAGAAGGAAGTGTTTGGAAGGCACATTACCAGGGCTGGGCTATGTGTTCATGGCTGAAACATAAGCTGCTTTTCTGCAAGCAAGCTCTTTTAATAGGAATCCAGTGTATTTATTTATTCAGAAGCAGATGGCATAGTCTCAAGACGTTATGCAGAACATGACACACAAAACAAGTATTTTCATCTGAGCATATTTTTTCCAATCAACTCCCTTCTATTCAGCATTAAAAGACAAACAAAAATTTAGTCTCCAGAGTCTGGTAATACTCTAGGCTAACTCAAGCTCACTCAGGATATAGCAGTAAGTGATGAAATGTAATGACTTGTAATACACTAGACCGCAGAAGAGAAGACCTCAGTGTCATTTGACTTAAAAGTTACATAAAAAAAAAAGCATTCCAACTGTGGGGAGAAAAATTTACAAATTGCAGCCTCTGTGCTGGTGAGCACATTTGACGGATGAACTCCATGACCTATGGTTAGTCAGAAGTGCCTATTGCAACTTTTTATATTTATACAAAAGAAAACAAGAGGCAAGAAATCCTACCATAAAGTATGTTGGTAATACTGCCATGCAACCAACGTATTGTAGGGTTCTGTAGGACATTGCTGATAGCTTCCATATTATGTTTTCATGCAATTCCTCCTGAATTGTGACTTGTAATCTCCATTCACTGCAAAGCCTAAGCAACCACTACAAAGGCTTGTGGAGGGATCTCATATTGAAGAGACTACATACAGACAAAATATAGCTTAGAAGAAAGCCAGCTACCATGAAACACTCCTCTCTCCTGACCCTTCCTACTCCCCACCTCAACTCTGAGACCACTGTGTGCCACCTTTAACAGACACTGCATTATTTCCTTTTCATAGGGAACTCAATACAGACCCAAGTATGTTGATGTACAGAGGTTCATTTACCACACAATAATACAACACAGTACATTAAAAGTGAGTCATCCTCTCATTACAGCCTCATACAACACATAATTAAAATAAGGGACTCCCACAAACCAGAGTTATTCCAGAATTTTCTGCATTATTTTCCAATAATTTAACAATTTACTGGTTTTGTTTTTCAATAAAAGCATGCTGAATGAATACTAATATGAACTCAAGGAATTTGCATGTTGTTATACACAATACCAGGGTGGTCTAAATTCAGCAGTCATTGCATTCACATCCAAATTTAAGGTCCCTCTCCCTTTCTGCCAGTATTTCTAGCTGCTTTTCAATGCCTCCCCTGCACCCCCGCCCAAGATCACCTTCTTCCACTCTCTGTGCAAGGAGATCCTTCTCCCTTCTCTCCCTCTCCCATACAAATAGCCCAATTTTCCATTTCTTCCACTGCTAACAGCTGCTCCTGCACACGCCATTCCAAGGCTGCTAAGCCATTGCTCCAGAGGGGACAGGTCTGGGAGAGCTGCTGCAGCTGCCAGGCAGGGCACACAGTCACCGCAGGCTTTCCTCCCGCCAGCAGGAGCTGCAAGACTGCATCCCCAGGAGACTGGGCAAGGGAAGGACTTCAGGACTTGGACCACACTTGCTGCTCAAACGGTTCTCCACTTCCTTTGGAAAAAGGTAGTAGACTCCAAAGGTGGATGGATCCTCTGGCCCAAATCCCCCTGTGAGCTGCCTATTGGCATCAACTGCTATGTGCTATATTGTTATTATTATGTTAGAAGAAAAAAGAAAGCACACTTTTGCCAAATTAACTGCATCTTAAGGAGATTTGTATCTAAACTTCTCATGATAAAGAACGGTAAGGGTTTACAAAATCATAGCTGTATTAGTAAGAAATTTTAACATCCTCATCATATGTATAAAGGTAAACTGAGTATGTAAATATAAAACAGTTTTAGTGTGAATGCTCCATTTCTTACCTATGACTTACTCTCACTTTGTTGTGCTCAAACATGGGGAAGAGTAAAAAAGCAAAACTTACGGTTTGTTCAAATCTGTAATTCTTATTTTTAGAACGCTCTGGGCCATTTTTATTTGGATGATTTTGCCTAACTCAAGTGCTCTTGAGAAGATGAGCTTACATCACTACTTCTCCCCTCTCTGCTACATGCAGAGGGCCACAAAGATTTAACAGGTATGCAAATACAATTGGAGGTGGCCAATAGAAATGTAAAAATTCAATTTTTCATATTTAAGAAATTTTTCTTCTTTAGTTTTTGATATTGAAGTGAATGCCCAGACAATTTCCAAGCATTTCCAGCCAGTCAGATTTTGTGTTTTCTCTCTCCATGTGGGAATGCATAGCTGAGACAATGACTGAGAAGCCTAATCTCCAGTAGCTCCATATGAGGAGCTGCTAAGTTTCAAACTTTTTCCTTTGTCCTGGCTCTTTCACAAATAACCCTATGGAAATCCAGCCCAACTAGCAGCTCAACACCAGTGAAAACCTAGCAAACTAGCTGGTAAAGTCAGACCTATCTGCACCTCTTTTTTTTTTCCTAAAACCCCCAGAACTCTGAATATGCATTTCATGAGATATCAAGATTTTTAAAAAATAATTTACCCCCTCACTCATTATAACTGAGAAACACTGAAATCAAGGTAGTAACGTTTTGGGTTTAGTGTTTAACTGCTTCCTGAGAATAAAAGCTCCCTGTACAAACTAGGGAGCTTACAATTCACTGTAATTATCAAAATCCAGAAGTGGAGGAGAATGTTACTTCTCTCCATTGAGAGAAGAACAGAGTATGCTCCCATTCTCAGCCCTTTCTTTGCTAGGCTTCACCTTAGCTAACTATATATCTAAAAGTTTCTACGAACGTAGATATACACTGAACAAAATTTCAACTATATATTATTCTTCACACCATTCTTCACCACATTTTTGAAATATATAATCTTGTTTTAACACAATCAGTTAAATGCCTAAGGATAAAAAGCTTTATCACTGAAATGGCACTGTATTTAATTAGTTGATTTGATCAGAACAGTTGTTCCACAGTATCTAGCCGATGTAATTGAGAGTGATTTGATGGACAACACTGGGCAGAGCACTTCTAGAATCTCACAGCAATTTCTGCAAAATCTAAATATTAAAAAAAAAGCCAAACACCAAACTAATTTACTTACCTACCCTCACTCTCTACAAAAAGTTTTCACACCTTCTAAGTTTAGCCACAGTACAATTAGAGCAGAATTACAAGAGTATCTGCAAAAACTGAACACATACTGACCTACTGACCTACAAATGTCTGTAAAAGCACACAACTACCATATAAATATCACTCCACAACAACAGAAATTCTCCTTTACTACTGAAAATTGCCAGGGATGCTGAAATATCCCAGTTTTCATCCAAAGGCTCCAAAAGCCTCCCCAGGGGGCTTCTCTAACCCTGCCACAGTGCTGCCAAAGCTGATCCCTCCCCTCCTTGGGCCGGGGAAGAGCAGGTACAGTATCTTAATGAGGGTGCAGTCAGCAAATAGAGAAACTAACAAGCACATACAACCAGGGCGAAAAAAGAAAGTGCTTTAGAGATAGAAATACATACTCAACTGTAACTAAAACCTATCAAAAATTACCTCAGTATAACGGATTTTTCTTTTTGGAGTCTTCAAAGAATATGAATCTTACCCAAAGAAGACATCAAGTACTTATAAAAGACTGAAATATTTGAAAACACGATCGATCATCCAGTTTAACTAAGCTGTTGGAAGATCACAGTATAGCTTATTTTTATGCTGGCTAAATATTAAAATATTAGACAAAATTACAGTGCAAGTATAGAGAAATTAATACCAGGTCGACTACAGACCCACAGAGAGACTTTTATACAGGTTTATTCTGAAATAAATTTTATTTAGTATTACCCCTGCCCGAATACACGTAAGTATATGGTTTATTTGTATTGCATTACCCCCCTAACATAGCCATTTATAAAACACAACAGTGCAGTAATAATTTCTTCATATTAGACTTTAATGAAAAAAAAAAAAAAAACAAAAACGACATGATATAAATTAATTTGGTATCAGACTTCATAGCAGGAATGTGAAACTCAAAACCAAAATATTTTTTAAAAAGCTGGGAATAAATGCAATTCCATTTTAAGAACTCACTGCCTTCTCAAAAAGAAAGCTCACACAATTGCAAACACATCTTTTCTTATTTTGTTAAACAAATTTGTGAATTATAGATATGCATAAAACACTTCATAGAGCATGGAGCACTCCTCAACATTTCACGCATCAACCACTAATCTACTAATATATCTTATTCATTTATAAGATGGCATTTCGAACTGGACTACACCAACAGAACAGTAACCTGTAACTATGACATAACAAGAGAAATAATGATTTCTTGAAGATGACCACTGTAAGAGAGTAAAATTTAATACTAAAATAAAAGGGACTTAAGAGAAAAATACCTTAACACACCTTTGTAACAAGTTCATTTTCTTCCTCAAAGTGTCACAGTAAGCCAAAAAATAAAGAGCAGCTGGAGATACTGATTGCTTGCATTGCTTTACCAGACAACTTGGAGCTCAGCCTTTAATGTTAGCTACCTACATCTATATTTGGAAATGGAAATCAAAAGAAATCTGACTTCAAAAATGCAGAGCATCAGCACTTCCCCATCAAGTCAATAAATACACAGTAGGCGGGTAAACCATCAATTGAAAAAAAAACTTGACAAAAATAATCATACCATGGATTTGTCATGTATCTTAACAGCACTCACACTTGAATCATTTTACTCATTGCTTTCAAAGCTCATGAACATAATATGCTTGTTCCTTTTTCCTTTTACTTTATGGCATCTAATGGGTTGTTGAATCTAGCATTCCAGAAACAGAAAGAGTACCTTTGAAATAAACACTTCCTCTGATTCTTAAGTCTAGAAACATCAAGTAGAAATAAATCAAGTTCAGAAAACATTCATTTTGGAGTACTTATTCCAGAATACGTTCTGGATCCTGACACCCATAGTTTGGGCAGCCACTCCGTCTTATCATCACCATTTTATAGTAAATGATCATTTGAGAAAACACATTCTCTCACTGTAAGGGTATTACAAAACATACACTTTAAAAAATAATTTGTTAAATACCTTATGTATTTTTAGCTTTTTAAAATGGAAAACTTTGCATTTCCTCTAAGATCATAAGATAAGCAGTATGTCTAAATTTCTTTCTTCCCCTTTTCATATTTTGCTGCTCCGTTATTTGTGCTCAGAAAGGTCATTTCTAAAAACCCCACTGTCCCTTAAACCTAACTGACTATACAGACAGGATTCAATAAAGCTGATGGAACAAAAAGCACTGTCAATGTGCAAAGCAAAGAAACAAGAAAACAAAATGTCTCACTGGCTTTCAGTAATGGTAATCAAAGATGTAACTTGTGTTTTGTATAAACTTTTAAAGATTTAAAACATGTTTCAAAGCTAATTGCCTACACATGCACAGAAAGTAAAAATAGATTATCTGAAGAACACAGAATAATCTGTTATCCTTTGTATGCAGGAATTAAAACAGAAAATCACAAAACACACAGAAAATTGTTCAAGATATCCATTATTACCATATTAAGTTTTCCTAGTTATGCTAATATAAGAAAAAAACCTGTATCTTTGAATTCTTTGTTGAAAGTTTTTTTCCCCAAACTACCACAAATACATCTTCACACAATCCCCAACTCTAAGAGAAGCCCCAGCAGGTTGCACTTCCCATATGCTGAAAATTATTTTTAAATTATCCATGTGAATAAAATATTATGCCTGGTAAAATACAAATTAGTTTTGTATTTACAGTTGGTTTCAACTCATTCCTGTATTTCTCAGAAGTGCTCACTGAATTTGAAATCTGTCCAGAAAACCAAGGGATGACGGGAGAACACAACAAATCTGTTTACACTGGAGTAGTTTTTGAGCTGACTATCCCAGACCAAAAAAGGGGTGAAAGAAAATCAACATTCTTTATTTAAAGCATCTACATTTTGTAGGGCTTTTGTTTTGGTTTGCTTTTTTTCCCCAAAATGATTGTTTTATACAATTCTCTAAGTATTTTTTAAAGGATGTCATATGTGCATCTCAAGTGCAGAAAGTTTCTTTACAGTGAGGACCTTACTAGGAACCAGACCAGACTTCCACCTTCTTTTCCAATGCCTATTCTAATATCCTAACAGGGGAACAATTAGAAATTCTGACCATCTGTACAGTATAAAAGTAATTTAATAAATAATAGAGTGAATTATTCTAAAAATAATGGTTAATAATGCATAAAGTGGTATAAAATCCCCTGAATTACATGTCACAAAAATTTAATTACTTCTGTAACAAAAGAACTTAAACCCATTGTAAAACTATAACATACCTATAAATCCAGTTTATACCCATTATCCTTATAAATGCCCACAATTCTTTTAAATGGTCACTATCTCTTTACCTCTTGGACTCAAATATGTCTTAGCAAACAGCTCTCAGGACTAAATGGTAGCTGTATCAAAAGCTGTTATCCTTCTGTTTTGAATTTGACATCCTTTGATTTCTTTAGATGTTCCCTTGCCTTATTCACTCAATTCCAGAATGGTAATTTCCAGCTACATCAGTCATTATTTCATCATGTCTATAATGTTTCTTCTCTAAAAAATCTTGTGCAACCTTCTCAGTATTCCCTTCAGATATATAATTTTTGAATTATTATTACTTTATATCGTTTTTGTTCCTGTTGTACTGGCTTGGTTTGGCCTAGATTCTCCAACTACGTATGCGTTCACCTGGAGACTTCTCACAAGGAATGAATATGGGAAGCCAGCCGGTTTCTTGACTCTCATTCTAGCCCATTGTAAAAACAACACAGCAATCCAAGTTGAAATTTGAAGGACAGCACTGCGAACACATGGAAGACACTATGCCAGCCAACTCAACTAATTCACTGATTCATTGTACACCAAGCTTGATTGAACAGCAGTGACAAATGAGTATAACAGAGAAACCATGAGAACTTCTTTAGTTCAATATTAAGCCAAGTATTCTTGGAGTTGCCCTCAGCAGTGTTTAGGTATTCCCATCTGCACAACTACTTACTTTCTTTAGTTGTTTCTTCCATGGAATATTTCCAAAGAAAACAAATGACATTCTGTATTTCTTTATCCACTGTTTCACTGAGATGTTAAAGAACTCTTATAGTAAGATGCTCTCTCTCTCTCCTCTTCTTCTTCTTCCATGTTAAAAAAATTCCAAGAAATTCTGTTTCCAGATGTGTTCAAAAAGAGAATGTTCTAGTTCAAAGCACTAGTGTTCATGATTTGCCTTTGTTTTTAAAAGGCATCTAAAATATAATAACTTTTAAATTAAAAATACTTACATAATGAAAACTATAAGCTTTTACTGCATTGTAAGATCACAAAATTAAGAAATTAATTACTAAAGCAGAATTAACTACTTGATAATTTGTGGCCTAATGCATTTTAGTACATGTTCTTAAGTAAGTTTACAATATCAATGGTATGTACAGCAGATAATTTAGATATGTTTGATTCGAAAAATTGCAAACGTACAGCTTCTGTATTTATTTTCATTTACATAATAGTACTTTGCTGTATTATTATCAATAACCCACAGCAGCAGTTTTGGATCATTACTGTGCCAGTTTGAGTACTGCAACTTCTCTGGCTGTGTAAGAAGTACCTCTATCCCAGGGCATTATAGGATCTGGGTATTTCATTAGGTCTTATTATGAAAAAAGATATTTTTACAGTCACCCGTAAAATGCAAAGCTGTTTCCAGGTGTTATCCAAGCAGCCAGCTTTAAGAAAAGAATTTTAAAAAAATCTCCTTGCATCTCCTCGAATCTAATCATTTCCATAAGCAATGGTTGAAAAAGCCTGTAATAGTTTATTTACTTTTTTTTTTTTTAACTATTTTATCCCACATGTAACAGTCTTCCTATGAGAATGTTTTCCTGACTGAAGATTTAACTACACTCTCATGATATCCCCTTTTTTTTCAAGTGGATAAAGGCAAATTTTCCCTGAACTACATAATGATTGTTTGGTCAGTTTTTAATGGATTTTTGTATCAACCTATCAAGATTAATTTTCCGTTCAAGAGAACACAGATACATAATGACAGTTTCTACAGCAAACATGTATTCCATTCACCTCACAGCCTTAACAGAGATGGGAGATATATTCAAAACTGAATTGAACTTTTAAAAAGTTCAGACAGCAAGAGACTAAAGAAGTTGCTGGTTACTCTACCAGGCACAGCTGCAAAAGGCACTGTATTATCATTTCTGATTGCACTTCACATTTCTGCTGTATTATGAGAAAACTGTTCTGAAGTTCCACAGTTTTGACAATGGTGGAAGAAAAAACCCACAATTTAGCTCAACACTTCTATTGTTCAGTCTGATCTCCACCACATTTTCTCTGAGTAGGTGTATGCAAAGTAAGTTGAAAGCGAACCTTGTAAACAGAGCCTTTGCTTCATCGTGTTTTATCTTTCCTAAGTTTCAACACATCAGGTATAAGAAATAGGTTCTCAGAAATTACTTTTCTCTCATATTGGTACAAGTACTGTAGGAGGATGTAACAACTGAGTGGTCACGAGAGATGTAGACTCCAGATCCCCACTCTGTGTAAACTGATGCAATACCAGAAGAAGTGCCCAGCTAAGAGCACTATGTTTACCAGTGGGCCTGCAGGTGTAATACAAATTTCAGTGAAAGTACCAGGAGGATTTTATATCCAACCTGAGTATTTCTTGAGAACTTTCTTGCTGCTCCTTTTTTTTTTTTAACCCCCTCCCTCCCATCCTCCCCAAACATTATATCCAGAGTTCACATTAAAGGTTCTTCAGGGCCAGAATTAAAATAAGGAAGAAGCATGTCTGTCTCCCTCCCCAGGGACAGATCCTCTCCTTCACTGTCACTTCCAGAAGGCTGATAAAAATAAGCCTGTCCTTAACAGAGCAGTTGGTTAGGTCTTATTATAACATGTGGTTGGGGAAGGTAGGGAAAGGAATGGGATTGCTCTTTTCAAAGTAGCTACCTTTTACATCAGTTTAGTTGTATCAAAATCAACACCAACGAAGCACCCAACCGAGGCATCTGGGCTCTAAGTAGTAACAGTGGCAGAAGGCAGCAAAAGCAACAAACCAGTCACTTAGGTCTTACATTCTCAGGAAAAGAGTCTTAAAACTCAAGTAAACCCTGTAATTAAATACCACATTCTTATTATTATGCTAATCTCTCGACATATATAAATATGGCCTGGAAAATGAGAGGTCTTCACGAGAAGTTCTCAGTCCTGGAGCACCACGTAAATTCACAATAATCTGTATCAAAAGCGACACAAGCAGTGAGGTGGTGGTGAGGAAAAAGCCAAACAGTATAGGATAACGGATCAATTTTCCATGTAATACAGACCACTCAGTCTGCCATACTACTTAACACTTTTGCATTTATATTAAGCTAAAAAATATAGATAAAACAAGAACTTGGCAACAATTCAGAATACTATTTTAGTTAAGAGTAAAGAAGTTGAAGAACTTGAAAATTATTTCACAGTAATAGAGACGAAGAATTTGATGAGTCATTAAAATGTTGTACAGTAGATAAGTAATGATGTGAACTCTTAAAGAATAGAATCTAAATGAAAAGCAACTTCTGAACAAGAAAAAGCCACCAAAGGTGTCTTCAAGGTTGATTAAATGAGAACTCTTCTACTTTTTACTGGGTGATTTGCTAAGTGCACAGACAATAGAAAAAATACAAAATTACCTACTGGTGCATTTGACAAAGAAGTTTAACCAGTAATTTTAGAAGGTAGGCAGGCTTTACAAAGGACTTTAACCTGTTTCATAGGCTTTTGTTTGCATCAATAAAATACTTGGTTGCTTTCCAGCTCACTCAGCAGAGATCAAGCCACCATTCAAGTGCAACGTACAAACACACTGAAAAAGGAAGTTCCTGTCTCAGAGCTTCTTTTGGAATCACATTTTACTACTTAACCAAAACAAAAACAAACAAAAGGAGGGCTCACAGCTGCTTCTGACCCTCAGGCCACCACTATAAAGAAATCTGACAAACTGTAACACATCACACCAACTTTCCTTTAGTTGGTCTGTCTGCTCTAATTCACACAGCAGTGAGCCTCTGCAGCTCTCCTCTCACTTTTGGTTTCTGAGAGGATTATATGCATAACTTGTGGTCCACCAGGAAAATGAATGTGGTTCACACCCAACACACCTCAGTCAGTTCCTAGTCCTCTTCCCATAGGACTCCTGAGGGTGGCCTAATAAGCTGTGCTAGTGACAGTGGTTTCTCATGTAGTGCCTAACACCCAGGAACGTATAGGGAGAGTGAAGAAATTAACTAGGAGAGTTTATCTGGGAGTTTCCCCCATCCTAACGAGCAGCTGAATTCCTTTCAGATGGGCTTGGTACTGTACCGAGAACATAGTTTCTCCACAGTTCCAGTTCCCTCTGTAAGTGCTTCTACTCTTGCTTGGTTCTTGTTGAGACTAAAGCTATCAGACACTTAAGCAAACAACAGACACTATTTTCCTCAGGTGTTAGAGTGGATTTTGGTTTTCTGAATCTGTGGTTTTTAATCCCATAATCTGCTCTGGGTAAAGGAGAGAACAGGTAATAAAGAGAATTTAAGTTGAATAATTTTTCTCCTGGTGCCTGGTTTTTCTTTTGGTGCTAATACCATTGTTTTGAGATAAAACCAGCAGCACTATCCAACCGAAAAATCAGCAGACACCCTTGCTCCTTGTAGGATGAAATACTCCAATCATCTTTGTATTGTCAGACAGCCGATTGCTCCTGCAAATTATTCATCTGAACTACTATGTACAAGGAGGGAGATGCTAATGCCACTCTGCATGCTGGTGGCACTTGTCTGGCAAGTGATGTAATTCACTGCATTTCTTGTATTTCTGCTCCTCCTGTATGCCAGCCCTCAGCCTGCCTTATTCTGATTAGAACAACATAAACAGCCAGCTCTTCTTGCTTATTTTATACTTTGAGTTTTGCATGCTTTTCTGCCCACAATCTCCCTTCTTGTGGCATTTATTCACAATTACATCCACATGTTGGACACTGTTAGATAAATAAAAACTGCAGCAACTACAGAATGAACCGAGAAAAAAAAAATAGCAAGACAACTACAATTTGCAACACAACAGTATTCATCTGGTTTATGGCCAAGTTTTGCAGAAGGCGAACAATCAATCTAGTCTTTAGGTCCTTTCTAGAATTTCAGGACAACTCTCTAGCTAGCCTTGTGTGACTGACAGATTAGACTCCCCTTACAGTTCCACTTCTTTTGTACTCTATTAAATAAGACTTCCCTGGATATTTACAAGTGTACTATGCCTAAAACATTTGCAATAAAATGTCAAAGCTAATTTTTTATTCAGTTTTGATGAAGGAAGCTTTCAAAAACTTTAAAGGTATCAGAACATATTGTTAGCCATGATGCCACTTTTTGTCTTGCCTAGTTTTGAGTAAAATGCATTGCTTGTAGGTACCAGTAACATCTTTTCCACAACATTCAGTTCTTCGGTGATATTTTTCCCATTTCATTCATCCATTAAAGGATTGCTTCTATTAACTTTCAGTAGCAGCTGATGATCACCACATATTCTAAAAAAGCAGAACCACAGCAACATTCGTTCAGTGACCTATTCCCACTTCTTCCATATATCACCCTTCTTAGACCTGTATGTAGTATATTACTCCATCAACTTGCTTTCAAGACCAAGACTTTAAAATATGAATTTGATACAACTATTTTCTTTGTTAGAAAATATGCTTTGGACAGCAGCTAGATTTTAGTGCGCTGAAACCACCAACTCCCAGAGCAAATATTACTGTTATTTTATTCCCCTGGCACCCATACATATTTGTACAAATGTTTGCTAGTTGCCTTTTCTGAGACTGTAGCAACTTTGGAACAAGAACTGCATCATGGCAGTCTGTCTCAGCAAGAGCATGACTAGGTGCCACAGTAACCTTAATATTTCCTAGTAATTGCAGTCATGGGATTTTCCTCTGCATACAAGATTTTTTTTCCTGGTGTGTACTCTTGTTATAAATGAAATAGAAAATAAAAAAATCAAGGCTGGGAAAAAACAAACAAACAACAGACTAAATGCTGAAGAGTTTTGCTATCTTGAACTAGGACTAAAATACCAGCACGAGTCACACCATTCAAAAGCAGTCATAGCAATAATCTCAAAGTTAAGAACACTGTTTTCATATTACAATTTTAAATTCTTTTCCAATATCATTAAAAAAACCCAAAAAGTTAGCCAGCTTTAATTAAAATTTGTCTAAAATTCTTTGAAATATAAAACATATTTTTCTAGAATCTTTCAAAATTATGCTTTCTAATTAGTGACTTCAGTTTTGAATAACTGCAGCTTTTCCAACAAAAATGTTTTGATAAAAATTCCTAAGCCAGCTCAAGTAAAAAGTTATTTTTCAAAACACGCTTTTGTCTTCCTGACAGCATCCTCCATGCGGAAGTAGGAACTCTTAAAATTAACAGAAGGTGTATGTGGAGGAGGTGGGAAGTTTGGAAAGAGTGTTCCAAATGCCAGATCTATCATCTGTATTATTAATGTCAGATCTGGTGCATATGAAGATGAGGGTATGAATCTGTTGATGCTCCTGCATAATGAATACGTCTCATGATGCATGATTCCTGAGGTGGTGTCGAAATTACGATGAGGCATCCATTTAAGACAGAATGTCCTGAGTAAGGAGTGAAACAGAATGCTGAACCATGACAGCCCCATGCAGGGGAGGGAGGGAAGCATCAATTTACTACATTTTAATGAATAGCAGTGTGACGTTAAAAACAGCAAGGAGAAGAGCGCAGCTTTAACAAAGAGACAAAGAATGTGCCAGATTAGAAAGCTCCAAGGTCAAGCTAGTTCTAGGAGACAGGGCTGCCTCTCTTGGCTCTCTCTAAATAAAGGTCCACTCTGGCCATTCTGAGTGGCTGAGTTGGAACTTGTGTTTCTTTGAGAAAGATATCTGTCCAAAAAATCCTAAAAAGCTAGGACAAGAAACTGGTGTCAGATATAAATACAAAGTACTTTTCTTTAGCAACTTCGTTTCCAAGTTTTATAATCAGCAAATTACTGTATGATTTGGATGCTACCCACAAAATTGTTGCAGATGAGCATAACTGCCTGCAAAGCTGAAATAAATTTGAGTATTTGGCATCCACTTCCCAGCAGCATACATCAGCTTGGGGATTGAAAGCGTTGTCTCAAACAGAGAGGGAAAGCCTCAGTTAATGTACTTGAACTAATATCCCTCCTGCAACAGAGAGAAGGTGGAAATACAATGCGTATTTTTGGGCAACCAAATGCCATGACTTTCTCTTTGGCCCTCCTTTTTTTGATCTACACCTTCAGACCACATGAAAATGTAAGCGTCATCTCATATTGCCATCATCCCTAGGGTCAGTCCGTAGCTTTTAATGTTGCCCAGACAAATACCTATGAAGAGCTGAAGGAAGCAGTGGCAGTTGAGGAAATTGTACCATTTCAGTGATACAGATAAATGCACCTGAGGTGATATTGTGTCACTACCATTCCTGTCCAAGTCTTTTACTTCCACTTGATGCCCTCTAACTGGGCCCTTGCTGTACCATTACTACCATAGTGAAAGGTTGGTAGGAATGATTTAATCATTTGTGGTTAATGTTCTTCCCAACAGTTCTTTTTTTCTGAATGCTGTAAGGCAAAAAATCAAGATGCTGAAGGCAGCACTTATCAATCACTTCACTAGGAACACCACCATACTCCAAAATGCATCTTAATTACCACAAAACTATCACAAGCGCAAACACACTCCTCTACCTCACCAACTCAGAAAACTCACATACTGGCATCTCTTGCATTTTCTCCTCCAGCTTTGTTTACATCCTCTGAGATTTACATTCCTTCTTTAGCCCATGCAAAGGAAGAGATATTCCTGGCATCCGTGTGTGCATTACCATGGTTACCTAGTTCATCTGCAGCAAAATGAGTTGGTCCATGACCTGACACCACAGCTCCAGGAGCACACCGCTCCCTTGTCCACTGCTTTGCAACCTCTCCCCCTGTAGCTGATTTTTCTTTCTTTTCTCCAGAAGATCTGAATTCAAGCAACAGTGAGACACCCAATACAAACTCTCCCAAAGTCTTCAACATATTTTTGTCC
Source organism: Thinocorus orbignyianus (assembly GCA_013400375.1). Taxonomy (NCBI): domain Eukaryota; kingdom Metazoa; phylum Chordata; class Aves; order Ciconiiformes; family Thinocoridae; genus Thinocorus; species Thinocorus orbignyianus. Next base: position 260,394 of record VXBW01000387.1, read on the forward strand.
CTACATAGCTGGTCTTGGTCTGTAAATGTGGTTTTTGGCAATCCTGGTCCTTGGTTTTCAAGCAATTTTCCCAGCAAGCCATCATCAATAGCATTTTATTTGTGGACACAATATTACACTTGAAAACGTAACCTCAAAAACATGCTTATGACACCTGTGACTACACAACAACCTGGGTCTATCAGGAAAGAACAAAAGTTTGGGGCACAAGCATGAGGACAGTGAAGTCTTAAACGAGGGTCCCAGCTGGCTAGGGGAACAAACACCTTCCTCCAACAAAAGCAGTTTGGGTTTCATTGGTGTGATAAATTGGTCGGTTTCTTCAAGTTGTACTGTAACCTACTGAGATATTAACAAGCCAGGCACCAAACTGAAATAAGCTCTCAATATCAAATGAGATATAAACAACAAAATATTGATAAAATATAATGAAGACAAAGTTCAGTCTAGGCAGAAGGCATATGTATCTTCACAACTGGCTCAAATTTTCACTGAAACAAAACTCAGTGACTTTGCCTTTTAAGCAACGTCATTCTCTCAGGTGTTTTTTTTCCCAGGCAATGTTTCTAACAAAATAGCTATGTAAACTGTTACAAAGATTCCAATAATTTATGTTTCTAATATTAATGACAAATTCGATCTATTTAAAGAAACTTAAATAATGATGTAATCTCTGGAAGTGGTACGCAGAATATGTGTACCACACAATGTCAAGGCAAACACAGATGTACCTTATGGTGATTCTGAAAACACAAATATCAATGAATTTCTGCGAGGAAAGCAAAAGCTGGCAAAATTCGAAATGGCTTTGTAGTCATATAATTATGTAAAATAAAGTTGTGAAGTTCTCCAGACTTGATTTAACATGGCTGAAACAGAGTGGGTAATTTTTTTGCATCTGAATGGCAGATAAGATCAGTCAAATGAAAAATGTACACAAAAACTGACCGACTCATACACGTACCTTTTCCATTTATTGTTAATGCTGATGCAATTGTGGCTGTTACTGGCACTGGCAGTTGTGGCACTAATGGATGTATCCTTGGTCGGCTCCCCATCCTAGCACGCTCCGCACCAGGTCCTAATAAAGCTCCCACTGGTTTTTCTGCTCCTACTTCTGGTGCTACAGAGTCTTCTTGATCCTGCTCTATGTGGTCCATTTTATCCGGGCTTTCATTCTGGAAACCATCAACTGTTGTCCGGCTCTTAATTGGACTTTTGGGCACTAGGATTTTAATACCTGATTTTGCAAGGTCCATGTTTTTCCTTCCAGAAAGAGATGGTGAATTGTTTTTCCGGAACTTCTGGGTGGCAGAAAAGAGTTGATTATTTTTTGACTCATGGTCTTTACCCATAACTAAAGATTTAGTGGATGTCTTTGAAAAAGAACTATTGGTAGATCTAGAAATTTGTTTTCTGGCGTTATTTGGAGAGGTCCTGTTTGTCCTGGTTAATGTGCTTTCTTTTTGCTTTTCATTGTGACGTCTGTTAAATTCATGTATATATTCCTCACAATTAACAAGGTGCTGTTCTGGCTCCCAAGTATCATCTTCACTGTCGTATCCTTTCCATCGCACCAAATATTCTGTTTTTCCCTTCTTGTTTTTCCTCTTGTCAACAATTCTCTCTACCTGTCAAAAGGAAAATGCAGCATTAGACACATGCAGATATACAACTCAGGTGAGCAACTTCCATGCAAATAATTTGTTAAGTGTAGATAGATTTAAAAACACTCTTGCAGTTCTGCAATTCTGTGTTGTAGCTCTACAGCTTACAGTCTTGCAATGCTGACTGGAAATTCTCTCTTTAAACTTCAGATTGTTACTTCCATATAATAAAAGATGTTCTAAAATATTAAAATCGTTATTCATTAAGTATTTTGCATGCACAAAAATCTGAATATGACACAGTACAGATGTCAATTGGCACTGGCCCCAGCAAAGTTTTCACATCAGCTTCAACGTGGATAAGGTTTCCCTCTTTGAATACAAAAATCATGTTTAATACACTGTATAAACACGATGTGTTTACATTACAAAACTTATCCATTTGATATTGTTTGAATACTTTCTTGCTTAGCATAAGGCATATGTGAGTATCTCTTACTTACAGTGAGCTGTCCCATAGCTGCCAGGAACAATATGGTACAGCTCAGAAATTGGGGCAAATACAGAAGATTTTTTTTTTAGAGGGTGTTCTTCTTGTGAGAACATAGAACTTGTCTTGGCCAGAGTCTTTGATAGACATACATGAACAAATTACCATGCGTCACTTGTCTGCAAATAGAGATGATATTTATGTCACAAGTATTAAGCACGAACATGCTAAAACTGCACATGGCACCCACAAGGCCAGAGGAAGTCAGGCACTGGTAAAGTAGACAGAGCAGGCAGCAGCAGCTGGAGGGAGGGACAGAGGTCCATACCTCGTACCAAAACTCATGCTAGTCCTGCAGAAAGGGAAGGGTTTTTTTTTTTTACAGAAAAAAAAAAGCTGTAAGTGCAAGGCTAGTTTTAGGATTTTCTCTTTTTTGTTTCATTTTTCCTACCCAGTCTGATCCTTCTGGTAAATCCTCCAGCCCACTTCAGTTATGGGACCAATACAGCTTTCTTCCTTATTGCTATCTTCCTTTTGGTTATTTAAAAACAAACAAACAAACAAAAACCAAAAACAAAACAAAAAGATGGGGGCAGGGAAAAAATGGGAGTATCATTTATTAATTTAAATCCTAGTCCTTCAAGAACACCACACAGGTAAGGTAAGATCACATAACCACATACCTAGGAGAACCTCTGAAGACCAGTAACATTTACTAGAGTGCCGTTAACCAAATGAAATGTCTATGGAACAGTTTGGGAAGGTGGAAGGAAAACACAGGTATGTATGGCATACATATATATGGTATATGATTCATTACCAAATTAAGATTGTTGACAACAGATTCTCCTAAGACTGTACCTCAGTTTTATACGTGGCATGTTACAATAACGTACTGCCTGGTTTTCGACAGTGAGGTTAAATGACTGCTATTATCATAATCTCAGCAACAACAGAACTATATATCCTGCAACTTCATGTGATACCCTGCAGGTGTTGTACTATGTTGTCCCATCATTAGGATGTTGCACAGCTGTTTCCATAGGTCTTAAAAGAAACCCAACCAAAACAACAACACACAAGTAAAAAACAAACACAAACTAGCTCCATCTTTACCTTGTTACTCAAGTTATACAATTTGACACATTTCATAGAGTAATGAAATATACATTGTCCAAATATTACTTAAAATGTTAAAATAAATAAAAATTATTTTTCTTCTGGTTATTTCACCTTTTAGTAACAGCTACTGGATTTAAAAAGACATGCAGCTAGAACAATGAAACTATTGTTTTTCCATTAAACTGTATTTAGGAATATCTTTACAAAAATACTACCCAAAATAACAAAGTCATTATGGAGAAATACGCTTTCAATTTTTTTTCAGTACAGTCTGAGTAAAAGAAACCTTCAAGTACTAAGCCAGAAATATTAAGTTAAAAAATAAAAGCAAACTCATGAATCAAACCTTATATATTGTCAAAAAAGCTGTTACTGCTATAGTCTTGCTTATCCTCTTTCCCTTTCTTGACCTTCTAAAATAGATTTTAAAAACACAATTCTCAGAGAAAGATCTCTGCTACTAGCAAGCTATTTTTATTTTCCAGCAGGAAATCTTTTTAACAAACAGCATCGACTACTGGGTACAAACTTCTACTAACATCTTTCAATGCTGAGAGGCCACCCATTAAGGACATACCCTTTTCAGGTAGGAAGCCAACCCTCTCAGCCAAAAAAACAGATAACGTGCCGAGATAACAGATGAACTCTAGAATAGGAAATGCAAAAATCCATTCTCAACTTGATGATTTATAAAGCAAACAGAAATGCATAAAGAAAACAGCTATATATAGTTGTACTGCCCAAGTCTGCAACAAAGCCTACTTTGACATTGGTCTTTTTGATTAAAAGACCTTTTTTTTTTTCCGTAACCCTTTAATTCTTCTTGAAGACATCTTATTTCTGTTTTATTTACAATACAAAAATTATAGCAATTAACCTGTGATACACAATTTATCATGTGGCTTCAGAACTTCAGAGAGGGACCTTTTAGATTGCCTCAGCTTGGTTAGTCTTAACTCCCCTAGGACAACTTGAAAAAAACACTTAGGAATATTCTGCTTTGATACTTTTGCTGGTGATAACAGCTACACACGTTTCGAATCCAGATATGGGAAGAGGAAACTGGAATGCTTCCAGAATGTACAGAGAGTTTGGGTACAGAACAGGAATAGGATTATTCATCCAGGACTTATGGCATACTAGACTCAATTTCATGGTAAAGCCAGAGACCACAAACTCGTACTTCTCCTTATTTCCTGCTGAAGAAAAGCTTGCCCAGGTCCATTTCTACTTTGATACACAGCGGTGACAAGACATGAAATATAATGAAAGACATCGCAAAGTCTTATGTTAGAAGACACTAAAGACTTATATCCAAGTTCTAAAACAAAAAAGAACATGACTGGGTGGGTGAAAAAAGTTTTCGTTCCTACATCCTGACACATCAGTTTTGACGAGGTCTGATGACACAGCTAACCTGTTGGAACAGGAAGGTAGCATCCACATGGGAACTGTTGCTTCTCCCTCTGCTATTGTTACCCCGGAGCTAAGCTGGTGTTTTTCTGATGTTACGTCGAGTTAGTTTAGAGAGTTAAAAACTGGCAGAGTGTCCCTAGGCACATGGGTAAGAGCTAGACCACATCCATAGCTGTGATCATGCCAAAAATATTGGCGACAACTAGTTCATGCTATCGTTTCTACAGTGTCCAATGCCTTCTGCCACAGAGTAACATTTATTTTCAGTAATTAAAAAGTTCTGCAATGACAGGATTTGCAGCTAATGGTTCGTTTTCAAGTGTTGTGGAAAAACCAAACCAAAAAGGAGTATCAGACAAACTATCTGGGTGGCAAAAGATAACATCTAGTATATTTTAGCATGCTAAGTCATCACTTTCCTCACAAAGGGTACTGATCAATGACACTGAAAACTTCAGCCCGCTTCAAAACTGACAGAAAAAAAATGCTCAGAGGTATAATCCAACAGTGGAGTGCCCAAATTACAGTCCCGCACACCATAATTATACCTGAGATTTCCCTTCTATAAAATGGTAAATGTCCCTTCTTTTCATGAATGTGGTGACAATCAGTTCATCTTTGCATTCTTTCCCTGAATAAGCAATATTTTGATTTAAATTGCTTTTGTTAACAGAAAATACTGTATTTACATTTTTTAAAGAAATAGACAGGAACAAGGTAAGGTTGGAGGCCAAAGTGCCCTTTGGCTACAGCTGCGCCAGGTGAAAAGAACAACACTGCAACTGCTCCTCCCCATCCTGTGCTCAGAGACAACTGCTACTCCCCATGTGTCAGCACAACTTCTTCTGTAACTACTCCCTAATATAGTTCTGTCAAAGTGACCTGGTTTAGATATTAAGAATACCTGAGCTAATGTTGGCATCCTGAAATAACTGGTTTGGAGAGCAGGCATATATGCGGTGCTTTCTGACACATCTAAGAGGACTGCAACTTCCAGCAGAGGACAACAAGCACGCGTGGGCAGGACAGGTAGAGTAACCTCTTCGTTCTGCTACAGCCACAAAAAGGACACACTATCTTAATCCACAGTGAAAGATCTTTAGCTCAGGTCAATCAAGGCAAGGATGAAAATCAAGAGGGTATTCTCAGTCTAAAGCACATTTGGGTACATTTGTAAACTCCACGAAAGACATACTCTGTGTGTGTATATATATATATATGTTTTGTATAAAGATCGTGCTTTAGTGGAAGATTTGAAGAGATAAAACCAAAAGGTACACCTGTCGAGGTAGGGAACAAAAAACATATGCAAAATAAACATATATAAATAAGAACGTAAATATTCAGGGAGTGCTGAATTGTTTATCATAAATCCATTTTTCATTCCCATAATGTTCCTCTCTGTCCTCATATTCATGTCAGACTAAATTAATTTAAAGTTAACAGAACAGAATCTATTTGACTCCATACACTTATCTAGTGTCTATAAAATATAGGAGGTCTTGTTCTGTTATCTGAAGGCTATGTTTACATTAGTCTTTGTGTTCAGAGCAATAGTGCTATTAAGAAGCAAATCCTTCTCCCCTCTGCACTATTCCCACTTACCGTGCAGTGGTTTTGTTCATAGACCAGTTTTTGTATAAGCAACGTGGACTCTTTACAGAGAAATATAAACTGGAAATGGTGTTACCAACACAATGGTGTTTTCTGTCATGCTTCAACCACTAAGGGGGCAACACAGGTCCAAGGAAATAACAGTTCCGAATGCTTTCAACATGCATTCTGGCATGAATATTTGATCCTGAAAGGCTCCACTAAATCTAGTCCAAAATAAAAGCGCTGCACGGCAGAATACATAGAGGTAGGGGTTGCAGCACCAACTACTTCACACTACTGTTTTTCTCCAATTGAGCCAAATTACTCCTGTAGACATTCCCCAATTCAGAAATTGAAGCTAGAATAAATGCAAGTCTTGCACATACGTATGTGCTGCATGTGAACAGTCACCCTTGGTTAAATTGGAAAGTGTTCCATTTAGTTTATGAATGACTGCATCCTCTATTTATTAAAATCTTGCAGAAATCAATGACAAAAAGTATTCAAATACTTCTCAACGTAAATAAAATAAATGCATTCTACATTAAAAAAATGCAACTAATATATAGCAGCATACAACACACAAAAATAGTTAATGTGCCAAGTTTTGCCTAAAGTAAAACAAGAAAGTAGTTTTGGGAAGCCAACTATTTAAAAACAAATTTGATGAGGATATCAAGATACACCTGAAGGTCTGCAAAATGTGCACTAAAATATTCAGTGTACATATTTCCCCCCAGAAGATGTCATTTCCAATAATATGGCTTAACACCAGTTCAGAGCATGGGCAGGTAAATTTTAAAAACAGCTTAACATACATATATTCAGAATACTTAAACCACAGTATTGTATGGTTTAAGTTAAAATAACATCATTAAAAAATTACACTAGGATACTGTATAAATCCCAGAGTTCATCTTCACCGCAACTCCATGTTACTCCATTGGCGTTATCCTGGCAGGGAACGTAACCCTGCCGCCCCACGCTCCTGGAGCTGACTGATTTGATTAGCAGGACAGAGTGATGGGATTAACAGTTGATGAACTGTTGTAAACTGAGCTGCTGCATCCTTGCAGCATGACTGGCCAGAGCATCTATGCAGTACAGGTCTCTCTGGATATGGTGATGACTGTATTACATATATAATGGCTTCTGCATATATATCTGGCTTCTATAAGCCAGAGCTGTACAAAATATACATGGCTCACATGGGGGAGACTATTGCCTTTCTGCCAAATTAGCTAGAGCAGATGATACAGCTTTTGTGTTACTTCTGTGACAGCTCTAGGATGACGGATGATACCTGATCCGTCCCAAGACCTGCCAATACAGAGTTCACCCACTCAACTGTCTTCTGGCAGTCGGGACCAGCAGGATGAGTTTGTACGGGATCATTGCTTTACAACCCACAGCTGCTCCCAGCCTCCTTTTGAGGAAGCAGTATGTGCAGTGAAGTTGGAGCACATTTATGTGTACGAACAGGAGTCACGTAAAGGACTAACGCACTTCTGATGGTCCCTCATGCTAGCAGTGTAATAAACAGAACCGTGTATCTCAACCCTCCCTCCCAAAATGAAACAACTGTGCTAAAACAAATATTAAGAGTTCCGTCTTCCCCAAGCTTTATTTCAATTAAAGTCTATTCATTCCTTTAGGATTCCTGGGCACAAGTCATGCAACAGCTAACTTTGTGGCTATCCGCAACAGTCAATTAATATACTGTCCTGCAGGTCATAATTAAAGTTTTAATTCACCCTCTGTATAAATTCCTAATCAAGTTGCCCATAAAAATACAATTGTCTCAGTCAAACTCGCAATTTATCATCAACTTTATGACTTATATCCTTCCATAGACTTAACAAAGACAATAGACAAAATAATTTAATTACCACATTCTCATCAAAGCCAGTGGTTCTGGGGAATCATAGCTGTGGTGCTTGCCATACCTGGCTGCACAGCCACCTCCTGAAGAGGTACTTTAGGAAGTTTTATGTCTTGCACTTATATTCAACAAACTGAGTATCACTGTGCCTGCACTTCCTTTATGATCTATTGAAAAAAAAACAGTTAGCAATCAGAAAAAATATAGCAATAAGAAGCCTTTTCCACAGGGGACACCAGGCAAATAGGTGGGGAGGGGAGTGCCTGTGACACAGCCACTTTGCTTTAGAAATTTAACTCCCTGGAGAAAAAGTTTGCCTGAGATTTACTTCCTCACAAGTCGCCACTGATGATTGATGCTAAAATATCAGCATCATAGATCTTTCCAGGAACAATTTACATGAAAACAATCACAGCAAGTTGTGATTGTGCTGCAATTAACAGCCCGCTGCAGAATTTATTAACCGCTTTACCCTAATTATAGCTATCTAGCTACTGCAAAAATGGTTAGAAAATCTGCACAAAAGCAGAATAAGAATATATGAAAAGCTGTTAATATCCCTAGAAGCACTGAACATAAACAAATGCCTGCAACAATGTACTCTTACCAAACATGCATGGTTTTCATCCTTCTGAAATAAGAGTAAGTGGCCTCAAAGAGGCTTATCTTCTTAAACAGAAATGGCCCTAATCAGAAGGATCTATTAAAAACTATTAGCATTTCATTTAAGATATGCATGGTGGGCAGGGAAAGCAATTACATAAGTATCACTATACAATTGAGTTTTTAAGATTTTTCTCAACACTAGTTACTAGAAGATCTCAGCATCACCCACCCATAAAATTCCAAAGGAATCTATGCTATATCCCAGGAAGCAAATCCTGTATCTTTTTTTTTTTTCCCCCCAGAAGTAAATATTCCATCTGCACTTGTCAAATTCTTTGGTGGTATCTCTCCACTGCAGTCATGAAAAGTACAGATGCCAAACTTGGTGCAACCAACACCATCTCAAAGTAAATACACAGAAAACTGAAATTTGTATTTATTATTGGCAACTCTGGCAACATGACAGACAAAGCTCTCACCCAAAGATGATTGTGTTTTGGGATGTGATAATTTGGGAAAGTGTAGTAATAAATTAAAACTACTTCACAATAAGAGCTTCAACAGCTTGACCACTAGTTACTTAAAGGACAAAGCCAATAGAAATATCACCACTTTATCCTTCAGCTACAGAGTAGCAGATGAAGAATTCATCCACATTAAGCATCAAGACTAGACTTCTGTTTTCAAAGCAGGAGAAACTGAACCTTCAACAGTACTCAATTACAAAGACTCTATAAAGACAACTGACTGATAAAGATTCAAATTGTTTTATCTATAGAGTGCCTTATAACAATTTTATCTACCAACAGAAAACACAGCTTTTCAACAGCCTGCTGACTGCAGAAGGGACAGTGACATGAGTCTGCTACTGTAAATCACTTGACCACACCTCAATAAGAAAGGACACAGACCTCTACAAGCTCTTGGAAGCTTAGCAGTCTCTTCCTTTTTTCTCTTAGAGGACCTGATGTGCTTGTCCTAAATAAAGCTACTAGTTTTCCTCAGAATCACTGCACCCAATTAGGCACAACATGTATTTACCAGGCTCCTTTCACCCTTGCACCAAAAGCTTATTTCAGCAAGACATAATTCAAGCTTCTGAATTAAAGATCATGACTGCATTTTTGCTTTCAAAACCAAAAAAAACCATACTAAACAATTTCAGATCATAGTTAATAACAACATTATTTACTGGTTCTTTCTGTACTCCTTATCTCAATTCCAACATGTCCTAGAACATACTGCTGCTGTGTGAGCATGGGTCCTCAGTCGCTCTAACTGCAATATGACTTCTCTCAATACTTGATCTAATCCCATCTAGAAAAGCTGGTGATATGGAAACATCCCCAAATTAATCACCCTCAGGGATGCACAGCTGCCACTTATTTCTGACATTCTGTTTCTCTATGGGATTTATTAGTAGATGAACTATTTTTCCAGTAGAAAAAAAGGCATTTCTTTGTTTTAGATCTCAAGTAGCTCTGTCTCCCCAGATTTTAGTCTAAACCTAAATTACTAGTTTTTATTTAATACCACTGCAGCTTCCATGACTCCACTCATCCATCTTCTTTTGGAACTGGGCTGTGGGGTACAAATAAAGCTGTGGGATCACTGGTAACTCTGCTTGGCAAATAGTCTTCAAGCTTGCAAGGCTTTAAAGTTTATTTGTAAAAACAGAAATTTTATAATATTCTTCTAGTGTGTTCCTTCCTAACAACAAAAAAATAACATCAGAGTACATACAAATAAGTTTGTGATCTTTGGCATATAATTAAATTTCACTCAGCCAGCACATGACACATTAGTAGTGTAAGTTTTGCAATAAGGTATGTGTTCAAATGACTGTCTTATGTCTCCAGAATTTGTAACTTTAAGGGTTCCTTAGGCCTCATCCTTTCATCCTTCAAACATACCAATCAGATGTAAAAATTGTTTATGTTGTTTCACTGTTTTTAACATGCATATAACTCCCGTTGGCGGAATTTGTACGAAAATATATTTCCACAAATTGCGATTTTCCCAAAATGTATCTAATGCTTTAGATTACCATGATTCTTGTCCATTATTTATGTCCAGAAAACATTGTCTCAAAATTGGCTGTAGCATGAAGTGGCCACTGTGCTCTTGACAAAACACTTAAAACATGTGCTCCCTAAGGTCACAACACAGACACTACAGAAACCTGAACTATTTGTTCTGCAGGTTTTGCCAATGGTCTGTAAAGTCTGTGGAAAGCCAGAGCTTTTTGCTAAGAATAACCATGGCTGTAATCTTCATTCAGGCAGAACTGCCATGGCATGACAACTTAAAGTCCATCCTCAAGAACAAAGGGACCAAGAGTTACTTTCTATAAGCACACATTTCCTTCTCTGCTTCCATTCAAGTCTTTTCCTCTGCTGAGACATAATGTAAAATAATCTGTTAGCTTTCTATAATTACTACAAAAATACTGCATGTAAACTACCATGCACTGTTTTGCAGAACACCACATTTTTCTCTGTTTTCCACCAGATATAGATACTGTATTGGCTTTTGGTACACCCTCACCGCCACGCTGTACTCAGTTCTAAGGTAACACTTCATGTCTTTAAAAGAGTATTTCTTGGAAAAGAGAGGGGGGAAAAAAAGAAAGGTCAAAAAGGTCATCTCTCATGCCATCTCATTCAGTCTCAGTTGTATTTTATTCCTTTCCCTGTATGAATCTAATATTGCTATTCGTAGTGTTTTTTCTAATCCTACATCATAGCTTGCTTTCTAAATAATGTCTTGAGGAATATTTTCCTCATAATTTTATATTGTAACAGTGTATTAAACCCTTACTCATTTCTCTAGTTTCAACACTGAAGTAATCTGTAAAACATTGTGCAAAATAAGTTTTTATTTTTAAAAAAATTAAAAGTCGTTGTGTTCACTTGAATTTATGCAGTTATTTGTGGTAAAATCACTGTTCACAAACAGGTTTTTTATTAGAAAGCATCTTAAGTTAGACCCAAACCTTTCTTTTTGCCTTAGTTACATGTACATTTTCACTGACAGATCTCAAATTATTATTTCTATACTGTATAATAAATGACTGCCTCACCTCTTTCTTCATGAAATAATGTGTGCATGGAGAATCAAGACTTAAGTGTGTAATACACTGGCATCTATTTTCCCCTTCACTATGTCTTTTCATATTTAAAGGCAGTTTAATTATGCACTGTAAGCATGAACACTATTTTACTTAAAAGCTGTTTTTCATATATAACTTTGTAGCATTATTGTCCTTTCTCTGTTGAAAAAACCCTCATATTCAAACTAACGCCACAAAAAGAACATAAAAATTCATGTAAAGTTCTCATCACATTGCAACATAAATATTATTTATAAATTGCCTGCACTGAGAAGCTGTCATCACAGACCAGTATCAACAGTGGGGAGGTACCCTTCCAAAATAGCTACTGCATCACAAAACACCTTTCCCACAGAAGTAATGCCAGTCAGTTTCTTTGCACAAAGAAGTCCTCAAACTCAGGGAATAATCAGGCAAGGTCTAGCCTGTTGGTCATCCAAACTTCTAGCCTCGGTAATCCCTGCCTACATAAAATAAAAATAGTTTATTTAGAAGTTGCCAAATTCTAGGAATATGGCAATACACTTATTTTGTCATTGTATGGCTACAATAACATTGAAATATAGAATCATATTTCACTTTGTTCCAAATTTGACTGGAAGCACATGTGAGAGTTTTCTCCCTACACATTTGTCTTTATAACTAGCATTATTACTGCATACCTAAACTGCATCCAAAGACTTTGTGCTGCAAATTCCTGGCCAAAAGTCCATCTGTTTCTGAAAATATTCACATATTTTGGAAATCTTCTGAATTCAGGATCTTCTTTAAAAATACATAATTTCCCTTTTTTCACGTACTGGTAATTAATCTAGTCATCTGTTGGCAATGTCCAGTATCACCTGCAAATTCAAAATAGCTAGCGGTTAATTTGAATATGATTTTAAAAATACCCTTTAAAAACATTTTGGCAAACTAAAGGTCTTTTGTGATAGCTTTCTTAATACTTTAGCACCATAACATACAATTAGTGATTCTCAGCACAGGATTTAATCTTATCCTACAGTTACTCAAAAAATTAAGCTAAATTACTTGATATTGTTACCATTTCACTGGAGCTACAGAGAACAGAATTGAATCTCTATAATAAATGTATAAATATAAAGGCAATCCAAAGCACACTAAGGATTTTGTAAAGATTTCCTGGAAACTGTATCTAGACTACCGTATTTTGTCATGTAGTTCATGAGCCTGCATCTTCCACACCTTGCTTAAGGCTTTTTTGCCCTAAACAGATGAGGTTCTAAACCCATCCTTGTTCTCATTCTAATCCATGACAACAAACACCTTTGTTACATATTCTGTTGAATCTGGAACAACTTAAGTCTGCTACTGTAAAGAGCATAGCTGATTCCTTCCTTTTCCAGAAAGCAGCAACGTTATGAAATAAACCGGTGGATGAATCTGCCTAAAAATAAATACATCAAAAAATGTTTTGGTTTTCAGCTCTTTTATTCTGTAATCATAAACTTCTGTGATGGAAGTGGGAGAGAGCGGGGGCTGGGGGGGGGGGAAGAAACAGGAGGAGATGCAGCAGTGGTGAGTTTTTCTGGAATAATTAGAATATGGAATTATGGTGAAAGTTGCTGCCGTTCTGTAGCAGCATAGTTTATATGGGTCTGTTATGAACACGAAGGAAATTTAACCCAGAGTCCCTCAACCTGGGGGAAAACAAAAACCAACCAACCAAACAAACAAAATCAGAGCTGAGGAAATTACCTAGAGAAATGTTTAATTTTTGGAGATTCCTTTAAAGACTGAATACTGAGTTTATATGCATGAAAATAATTACAAATTGTATATAAGCATGAAAGGTAATTAATTGCATAATCAAGAATTCTTAAAGACTAATAATCACATTTTATAAAATACTGGAAAACGTATGCAAACTTTCCAACTTCTTGCTTGCAGGTTTGTCTTTCACTTCTTATTTTTGAAATATCTTCAATTACATGACGGTGATAGATATCACAGTTGTGAAAAGTCCATCTCCCTGAAAAGCTTTTCTACCCAAAGTCTGTAATTGTTTATTTCACGACTTGAATCTTTCCACAGTAATTGAGTACAATATGGTGTCAAAACAAAGGATTGGGACTTTGTCCCTTCTTCCATGTATTCCTTACCCTAACCACATATTTAAAGAAGTCTTGTTCTCTAACAACTAAAACGAAGGATAAGTAAAAATTAAACCACCCCAATCCAGAAACAAAATAAACAATCTTCTGCAAGGAGTCCATAATAGTACTCCCCATAAATGAAAGAAGGGTTACATAAAAGTTTTATTTTTTGTTCTGTAGGCACAATGTCATTTTAATTTGTCATCTGACATTTAGAAATAATTATTCAAGGGCCATATTGGAATCTTCAGAGAGCTCAATTTCAAAAATATCCCACAATGCATGACTGCTTCTAAACTAGAAAAGCATTTAAGTCAAGCATTATTTTTTTTTAAATTTTTTAAAATCCAGATATCCAGACGTCAATTGCTGAATTAAATTACTCTTCTTGACAATTCCAGAACTCTGTGACATCTCACCGGAGTGATGAGAAAAGGAAGTGAAACAGACTCCTCTTTAATCCTAAAGGATAAAGTTACTGATGATTGTGAAGTTTCATTTGAGTTTCCACTATACACAAACAGTGTCACTTTCAAAAAGAAAGCTGGGGGAAAACAGTTTATTTCTTCTAAAAGATTTTGCATGTGTTTGTGTGTATTTACCTTAAAGATATGCTGTTAACCTTAAATGGGATGCTTTTTTTCCCTACCTACCAGTCTATGACAGGATATGAAAGAGATACACTTCTGTAGACAAGTTACTGCTAGAGGACATTTTTTTTAGCTTAAGATTATGAGAGCAATAGCCCTTTTATTGAGCGTAAGGTGTATATTAAAAGCAGTGTAAACTTTCTTCTGCCACTAGCCGTAATGTAAGCTTCAGTTTGCCTCCTTACACCCTAAAACACTGCTGCCTAAGTTTTACCAGTTCTCTCTTCTGCCTTCACAGCTTTCCATGTGCCAGTGTCCTGTCTAGACCAAGGCATCCAGTTTGCAGTCCACATCACCATTCCTCCCCCTCTCAAAAAAACCCAAAACCCAATCCAAACTCTCCAGGTTCACCAGTGCTTGCTTTTCAGTATTTCCTCAGAGGGTTTCTCCATGGCAACATACATTTATAGTGGAATGCTTACTACTACAGATTTGGATATGAACATCAGTTAGAATAAGTGGGACTTGGATATCAGGATGGATAGTATACCCACATTATGAGATCGACTTACTAATACTTGGATCTAGCAATCGAATACAGTATATTTTGAAGAAGGGTGATGTGTGTATTTACACAAAATGGGACGGAAATGGAAAATTCAAAATACTATCACAAATTAGGGAAGCTGTTCTAACAAAGTAGAGTAAGTTTTTACTTGAAAAAAAACTTTAAGATTTAAAAGAATAAAGATCCTATTAGAAGTTGCAATTAAATTTATCTAAATTCAATTGAACAGATAAAATTAGAAGAAATAAGATGGAAACAACTGGCCATGGAAGGACATTTTTCAGTATTAGTAATTTTAATAATGTTAATTGAAAATACTTTTAACTGCTACTGATTATTAGGGGAGAGGTTTTACTTTGTACTACACAGTAATGAGAAGGGTATACCAAAGGAAAAGTCACTCTGTGCTTTCTTACTATTCTTTACTTACTGTTCTTTATCCATTCACTACTGTCATTTAAAGACAGGACCTCCAGGCTAGGCCACTAGAGCATCTCTTACATCAAAAGCCACTCAGTATTTTAAAGAAGTAGGAAGATGAAGATTAATACTTCATTGACAACAGGGTAAGGAAGCTTTATGGAGAAGCCCAGGTCACCAGCAGATCAGGTGTTTAAGCTTGAGTAGTAGCCCTTACGTTCCGTCTCATTCGGACCAGTAGAACTTTAGAGTCAGGGTTACAGAGGCAGGTTGGAAAGCACAGGCAACATAAATATAACTGCTTAATAAATTTAAATGTTGGCAGGATTTTTTTTAATATGAAATATTTTCTTATCAGTAAGGCAGTTTTCATTAAATTAATGTTTCCATGGGGAATTTCAATTCTCCTGAAAGCTTTACTTTCTCCAATCAACAAAATCATAAGACACTTTTTTATTCTTTGTCTGATCCAAGTTGGAACATCTCAATATGATACTTAAAACAACTCAATGCACCCTGCTTTAATGTAATTTAAAATCAAATTAATTCCTTTTCCCACAAAAATTTGACATGATTGTCTCTCCTCTGAGTTCCTGAAGTCCCCACTCTTTTCAGAGGATCACTAGCCCTTCCTCCAAAAATGATGCAATTCCTCACATTATGCAGGCATGCCTCCTACCTGCCTGTGCAGGAAGCACAAGAGAGACACAACTCTCCACACATTCTAGAAGAAATAACTTTGCCAAAGATCCCGGTTCATTTGGGTAAATACTGTAATTCAGAGTCCTAAATGACAACACACTGAAGTGTGAAATGTAGGTTGAAGTATTAAAAGTCAGCTCAACTTCAATATTCCAAAGAAAAAATAAGAATTTCTACTGCCAAAAAGTTAATTTCAGTTGATTTCCACCAAGAAAAAGCCCCACTGTCCTCTTCTCTTCCCCCCTAAACCAAATCAAATCCTGTTTGTCAGAATTTGTCTGTGTTGGAAATTAAGTTTCAGCTAGCTCTTCACAGAAATGCTTTCAGTGAGGACCCTGATGTTTGAAGTTAATTAGCTACCAAGAGGTCAAAGCAGAGGACACTTGAAAACATGTAACACTTTTAGAACAGAAAACCCAATACACAGCGAAAATCCAGATTACACCAGACACCAAAAGTCAGATGTTCTATAAATACACAGCCTGCTACAGTCTCCAGATTAACATTCTCAGTGAAATTCAACGATGTCCTACAGCAAGGCAATATTCAGACAATAACATAGCTGAGATACCAATGCCAGAGACCTGTGGTAATGCAGTGCCTTATAAAAGAAAACAAAACAAACCACACAAATCTTCCACATTTCCATAAGAATAGGTGACAAACACAAGCATAACTGAGACAGTGATGACTAGCACAATACCAGGTAGTTTTCTTTTGGTATGGACACTAGTGCAAATTTGAGCAGTCCCTGCATTTTGGACCCTTCCCTCTCCTCACCCCAATAGCAGTATGGATTAACAATGAATCATTCCGGGAAACAGATCCAGCTTTAAAATGTTCTAATAAACGAAAAAAGACTTTAAATTTAAATTGGTTTCCAGTATTACGTTGTGACAATATTGCTCAAAAGCTTTGTCATGCATAGGGGCAGGAAGAAGCAGCCAGGCACAGGAAAAGAACTTTTCTGGTTTTTATGGCAGCAGTGCTAACTTATGCCAACACACCACGAATTTTAGCTGTGGTCTGATTGAACAGAATGAAAGTCTACAGATTATTACAGGTAAGGTGTTATGTTGCAGGCAAATTATAAACTACAACTGAAACAGGCAGTCATAATTTCACTTGTACTCTTCCTCATCTCATATACCAATTATAGAGATGGCTGTTTCTCCTTTTTTTTTTTTTNTTTTTTTTTTTTAAATCAGCTAAAAGGCATCATGAAGGCTTTTTGAATTACTTTGAAATCAAGAACTTTGACAGTAACTAGATGATGAAACTGAAACAGAGAAAGGTTTTCTTCAAAAAGGAGAGCTGGGTCCAGCTCAGAGACCTTGTTGTTGGGTTTGATGGCCTTTGCCAGCATCAGATACAGTTTCTCCTAAAGACAGTTCTTCCAGGGTATTGCAAGCTCTCTCTTCTACTTGATGTGATTTGACAAACCCAACGGCTGTAAGAAGAAATGTAACTATTCAGTGATAAATCATCCACAACTGTTCTTGTGCAGATACCAAAATGTCCAAAGTCTTTTAGTAGTGATTCATGGAACATTTTGTCCCACCATCACAATATATTCTGTCTTACAGCTTGTTTTTATCTTCTCTTTTCCTCTCTTCCTCCCCACAATCAACTGTCTCCTAATGATCGAACCCACTGAAGACTAACTAAATGATTAAGTACTAACACGTTCCTACCCATTCAGTAAATAAAGCCAAAGCCTTAGAAAGTTAATTTTGTTACATCACCTAACCATCTCTTTGGGCTTCCTACGAAGGAAGTTTCATGAAAACAACTGAAGTACTTCTAACACAGTCCTACTTTTCACATCCCTAGGATGCCCCAGACCTTTCCCTTTGTGAATAACACTGGAGTTATCTGATCTCAGAGGGAGAGAATTCAGGAACCTTTTACCCCCTGTACCCTCACCCAGTATAAAACTCACCAGCTCTCCGAATTGCCTCCCCAGCAGACCAGCTCCTCAGCAGTGCTCATACAAAGCAGGAAACTATCGTTTGGGATAGGTCAAAAGGGAAACCAAAGAGTCCCCACCCAGCTCAGCTTGAAAGCTGCAATGGAAATGCACCTTGAAGCTGTTCATCTCCACCTGCTATTGTTTGGCTACACAAGTCGAGCCCCCGGTCAACGAGGACCTTTTCAAACCAGGAGTCTCCTGATGCATGAGTCATCCTACACTTTGTTGAGGAGTTAACTCCATAGTCCTCAATCAGCTGAATGAGTTTGGTGGGGTTCTTTTAATGTTGGTTATCAGAAAAAAAACCCAGCAAATGCATACAGAAAATAAGAAATAAATCAAATCACACCGAATAGAAAGCCATATTTAAAGGAGAAGATAAAAGAATCATTTTCACTACAAATGGGCAAGAACAAAGTTCAGCTAGCTCTTGCTCAACCTGCTTTTTAAAGTTACTTTTCCCACTCTATCCTTCTCTTCATCTAGCCACTAATCAAATTAACCTTAATTCAAATTTGCTCTCACCTTTTTTCCTGCTCTTTTTAACTCCCCTGGACACACACATAAAATGGAAATGAATCAGATCAATTCAGTGAGAGTCGCTTTCTCCAGCTTAGTTCAATGGTCTTTTCACTCCTTTTCAATTATATCTGTAGCTTCTGAAGATTCAGGGTCCAGTTTGAATTCTCTCTTCCATTACATTTTAGTAACAAGTCTTTTATGATTCAGTTTGTTGTGTGTGTATATATATATATACACACATATATATATATGTGTGTGTGTGTGTGTGTGTGTGGTTCGGTATATATAGAGTATACTTTTCCCTGTTGCACCAGATAGCTGCTTTAACAAGAATTAATAAACTTAGCAGAATGGATTCATTGGAAGGAAACAAAACCCCAACAAACAAACAAAACTAAGACTAGGACAGATTCTAATCCTGGTTTAAATCCAGGTTTCCTGCTTGCTTGAATCTTAAATTTTTACAGCAGCTGCATCCTACATTCTAAGGAAAGGTACATCTTCATCAGTCTTTTTTTCAAAGTCAGAATGATGAATACTGTCTTTTAACCAAAGTTGGTAAGTTTTGCTGAACAGGATGATACATCACTCACGTTTATTAGTATGATGATGGGGTGTGAAAAGATTTAACTGGCTTTTTTATTCAGCTGAGAAATGGACTATTATTAACGCTAAAAGAATTAAGGAAACTCTGAATATCCAGGGATTTATTTATAATTTACAGGAATTCTTACTTGTATGCAGATTTAAACACAGTGCATGAAGTTCACCTTTCTCATTGTTTGTTTTAGTATTATTTAACTAAAAAAATACTTTGGGTTGTGGTTTTTTTGTTTGGTTGGTTGGTTTTTTACTTAGTGTGATTTTATTATAAATTGTTTTGGGAAAATAATCAGTAGCAGAGAGTTAAACTTGTTTTTGTGTTATCCTTAAAGATTTTGGAATTAAAATATCTTAACTCATTCTTTTATTTAGACAGGGATATATAAGACATTCATTTCTCAAATCCAATTTTTTTTCTATCTTTAGAAGTTATTCAATTAATTGAGGTGGCTGAATAAGCTGAAATGAAGAAATTGTTCCTGTGCATCTGTAAAAATTTTACTACTACTGCTAAGAATGGATTAGTTACTTAAAATTCAGGTTTACTTAAGCTCAGCCCATGAATGATTCAGTGATATAATTCTCTGGCAGAAAAATACAGTGTTCTTTACTTTGCTGTGCCTTGGTAGGTTATGAAAAGTTATCTCTAGGTTATCTTTAGTTAGGTAGGTTATCTTTAACAGTTGTATTGTATTTTAAATAGGTTCTTCAATAAAGTTAAATACTTACGTGAAAATACACCTAACCATATCATCACAAATTCAGAATTCTCTATTAATTTGTATCTTATTTATCTAACATAATATTGTTACTTTCATGTTCTGTCAATAAGAAATATATTTTTTAGTTCCTCAGACTCAGCTACAGCTACCCGAGAGCTACTATATCTGTTATATGTTATTATTTCACTGCCTAAGCCTCTCTCTCCAGAGAAAGAGAAGTTATAGTAGTAAACATTGGCTAAATTAAACTCAGACCAAATTCTAAATTTAAAAAACAGTTTCAGCCAATTTTTTAGACTAGCAGTGGGGATCTGCTAATGCACAACAGCTGGGGACAGCTATTTAAGTCTAGGAAATGAACAGTTTAATTAGGGAAGTACGTTAAGGAACTTGAGGAGCCCCAACTACAGTATATGACGATTCATTCAAATAACCATTTTCAGATCTGGGAACCAACACATGCTCCTGTCACATATTATTATGAAGTGTATCTGATGCATGTACCCTTCCGGAATGGCTCCTGGCCTAAGAATCTACATACATACATGCATTAGGCATAAAAAAGAAACAAACAGTTTTTCCAATATATCTTAAAATTGTTTGGAAAAAAGTATTCTGTTTAAAAGAAAGTTTGCCTGAACACGCATTTTCCACTTAGGTAAAAGTTGCAGGATTGGCTTTGCTTTCTTTTAGAAAACAGAAGTGCATACGCTACTACTTAGCAAAGAACCAGCATTTGCTTTATTCTGAACTGTTTCCAACAAATGCTTCTTAATGGTGGATCCAGGCAAATTGGATCATAGACAACAGTATTTAAAGACTGGTGTGAGACCAAAGGGTCAAAATAAATATATTCAGTTTCAACCACAGAGATTTACATTTAGTGTCCTGGTTCAATCATGTCAACAGAGTTTGCAAGACATTTTGCTGACTACCAACAACACTCAAAATCAGCAAAAGAGAGCTTACTGTGACACCAGAGGAAATCTAAAAAAAAATGCTCAGCTTGGCACCTGCCAAACAACTTGAAATCCTGCTGGTAAGCACTTAGTTACATAGTTGATCCAAAAAGACTTAAAAAACAGTAAGAGAAAGAAAGAGTAGAGAGTACAAGAGGGTCAACAGAAAGGAACAATAAAGAGTACACTCTGCAAAAAAAGAGCATTATTTAAAAGACAACTCTGCACCCCTCACTGTGTTTGGTTCTGAAGGTGGAAGAATAGATGGCATTTTTTTCTAAAGTGCTTAAGGAAATAATGTTTGAGAATAAGGATTCGAGCAGAAGGGGAGAAGGAACACTGTCTGTGAAAGAAGCCAAGTAACAAGGAGGTGAGGATTAGGATAGAACAAAGGATACAAAGGTTGCACATAGAAAGTACTGTACAGCAGTGGTTCCATCAGAGAGACAAGCAGGTGGCTTTTTAGCTCTGTATGCAATAACAAATTTGAAAGTGACTTGAAGTAGAAGGTGGGAGTAAAATGGCCAAATGAAAAAGATAGAAAAACACTGTGGATGAAGCAGCAGGCCACAGCACTGCAAGCATAGCTGTTAAGACAGTTGCCTGTCTGACATTCAGCAGTAGTGTGATTTGAGAATCTAGATAGCAGCTCCTGGCTAAACTCAGTTTACTCACAAAACATCGAGAATGTGCTTAAGCCCTGGTGAAGACTGTGGTAGAGAAGTTGCGCTCAGACTACAATTCACGCTCAGACTTCACTGAAGTCTATGCAAAACTTAACTGCTCAAGATGTGTGTAAAAATAACTTAAGCAATTCTGAAAAAGTTACATGACGAAAACAGACATTTTATGAATTGATATGACACCATCACTTAGTTTTCCTCTCAGGCTAAACACAAATCATTCCTACAGTAGAACTCGACAGCACAGAAATTACCATCTCCTTTAAGTATTGCCTTTGAGAAAGGTGGTGTTTTCCCTTAAGAAAAGCGATTGGTATTTTTAGGTATCTTCACGGTGTTGCAATATATTCTTCTGAAGACATCCTCCCCTCAGTAATTGGTCTAAGGTCTGAACTTGAGTTCTCAATATAAAAGAATGTTTTTTACTACTGGCCTTGCAGTAAAAATCCTTGCTGTGATTCCCACCTTACAGATGCAGTGCAGGTGTAAACAGGCAGATGGACAACTATATTTCACCAAACTTTCCTATGATCTGTCACTGTCAGAGATTTGGGTACCTTCCAGTAATCTTTAGTTTCTTCTTAATTTTGATATGAAGATTATGAAGCCTTTCTGAGCAACATTCCTCTACAGCACTGAGTGTATTTTGAGAACACACTATTCTTGAGAAGGTTGCTCCGATTCCAAGATACTTTGGAACATTATAAGCAAACAAATTCTTAAAGACAAAACAATTACATGAAGAAAGGAAGTTTCCTTGGGAAGGAAATGAAGGAGTAAGATTCAGAAGCCTTACAAAACAGCTGACTGAGCCTCCAGAACAAAACAAATTTTATACCTCTGAAAAAAAATAAGAGAGCCTTGCAAGCAATCTTTTGCCACTTCTCTACATGCATCTGTTACCACTAGGACCTAGACTTTCTTTGAGAGAATGTCTTAACTCAAGGGCAAAATTTGAGGAGCTATTAAGTGCTAGCAGTGGAAAAGTAATCTAATATTCTGATTCGCTCCTAGAGGAGGTTGCTGACCTGCCTAGGACAGCACCACATTTACAAAGCATTTAGAGGCCAATTTACTCCTTTTGAAATCTGAATGGGAGAGTGTGAAAGAGCTTCTTCAACACTTTGTTTTGTTCTCTATGAAAAAATTAGAAAAATATGGGAAAAGAGTATACAACACAAAACTAGTTACAGCCAGATGTTCAAACTGAGAATTCATTCTACTGAGAGTGAACTGAAGCTCTTTAACAGCAACTTGCAACAGTGTTACCCACAGGGTGACCTACTACCTGCTCATTCTCGCTTCCTCCCCTTTAAGAATGTTTTAAAATTTTTATTTATTTATTTATTTATTATTAAAAGTACACCTTTTTCTTGAAGTTCCTTTCTGCTTCTTCCCCACCTCTGTGCTGGCACAGTTGTGAGATGCATATTGTACAGTACATTCAGTGAACTAACTCTACTGAGAAGCAGACCAGGGTAATATTTATGTTTTGGCTGAATTTCTGGACCTGGTTGACATTCAGCAGTAAAAGCAGATGAGCCAGCACAATGGAAGAGAGCACACGGGGGAAAAATCCCCCAAAATCAAATGTCACCTTCCCTCATACCATTCCTGCTTCTGTACTAACTTAACACATATGAGAACTACAGCCTAACAGTCAGATGGGGAAGCACTAGTTTTATATCAAGGGAGTAGGGAAATATAGGGAGATTAATGGCAAACGCCACTCCTGCCCCTATGTAAACCCCAAAATAATCTGATAATCACTCACAAAGTGAGTCAAAAGGCCTCCTGTCTTCTTTTCAAGGCTATCAGCTTGTCTGCTACACAGACAGCAATGGACATCACGAGAAGATGGGACTCTCCACAATGAACTCCTGTTCCACACAGTTCTCCCTTCCTCTGCTTTAGAACACAGTATCCTCAACCTCATGTGAGCAGGTTATTCTGCTGCACATTGTTCACAGAGCTACCCCCAGGGAAGCTTCAAATGCAGGATTAGACTGCTGCTCTGTAAGACTATATCAAATAGGTAAACTGACAGGGGGTTGTCTTCAGCTTAGCATTTCTAAGCATTGACCTGACCTTGCTCATGCTGGGGTAGTCCAAATCGGTCTTTTATGTTGCTTTGTTCCTCATACCAGGGAAATGTTTAGACATATGTTGGTTCACAACAAAGGATGAGAAAATCATGTGTCTGAAACATTAACTAGTATCCCTCTAGAACTGCATTTCAAAAGAATTGCTCTGGGCATTTTTAAAGCAGGCTTATTTCTGGAAATGCCGACGTGCAGGACTGAGTTGTGCACATCATTTGTGGTTGTTCAAGAACAGCTTATTGATATAAGGAGTTGTCAAGGTACTCTCAAAGTTAGCAAGGTACAACCAAAAGGTACCAAGTCCAAAATGCATGAAGTTCTTTCGATGTACAGCATAAATGGGGTATTTGTAAGAAACATTTGTGCTTGTCTGTTCTCGAGAAAGTGAACAGAAAAAATTACACACAGATAGCTCATGTAAAACGGGGTTCTCTGAAGGGGACAGAAGCCCTGAAGTAGAAAGTGATTTCAACTAAAAATTCCTCCCTGAGTGATCACATCAGCTTTTAGCCTTTTACTGGGGATGTGTGGTGGTGTGCTCCTATCAATGTTCTGATATCTAAACCTTTCCATCAGAGGGGCTTTAAATTAGTTCACGATCATCACCGCTTGAAATCCATCAAGGCAGAAAACCTATAGTTGTATAAGAAAGACTGATTTTTGTGTGGTCAAGTAATTTCCAAAACAAATGGCTGAAAGGGATCGGTAAGGAAGCAAAAAAGATTAGAAACCGACAGAAACCCTCTGATTTTATTTCCATATATCTACTAACAAATGTACATCCCAAACAGATTCTATTGTTAGAAGAGGTGCAGAGGATATGCACCGCTGCAGCTGACAGGGAACACACAGTTCTGAATTTATGTGTAGATTAGCACTATGTACCATGAGATAAAAAGTAGTCTACTGTCTAACGTTACTGTTAGCACTCTCAGAACTGCTATTACCAGCACAACAAAGAAACCTTTCTCTTTTCATACAGTTGGATTTCAATTGCTCAACCCAATTATAAAATCTTGTGCTTTTACAAAGTAGGCACCAGAGGGAGACCTGCACTTTAGTTCAACTATGAAATAGCGCTGGCAGGAGTCATTCAAAGGTGGACAATCAAAGCTTCTTGGCCAATATACCCTAGGTGGTTCCAGGTGAAATTGCCGCTAACAGGAGCGCTCAGGGACTGGTGCTGGCACAGTCTTGTCTTTTCTAATGGCCAAAAAGCCTTAAGAGTGCTCCATGAAGAAATGAAGGTTCTCAAATTTCAGGCAGTAGCCGAGCATACCTCAGCCAGTTTGGGTATAGCTGGGAAAGACCTGCTCTTTGCCACCCAAGCCTCCGGTTTATCATCACTGCCTGCTGATGGTTACCACTTCTCAAATCTTCTGGCTGAGCTGCATATATAAGAACTCCCTAAACATGTCAGTCAAAATAAGCTAGATCAGCTTAAGTAATTTAAATAACAAATCTTTCCTAACATGGCTCAATTTGACTGAATTGGATTAGGGAGAGCTCCCATGAGCAGCTCAGCTAGCACACCAGAGAGGGCAGTAACCCCAGGTAGAGGACAGCGATGAAAGCTCTGGGCTAGACTTGCTCTTCCATTGACAAAGCTACTGCTGAAAGGGGACTGTAAATACATCTTTCTTGTAGGCAGGTTGCTATTGCTTTCTAAGCCTGGCAAGAGATAAAGAAGCTATATGGACAGGAATTATATTATTCTCTTAAAAACAGGTACTCTTACATTCAAGTGGGGAAAGGCAAGGGGCAATGGCATCTAGGAAGCAGGCAAAAGCCCAGAAAATGGATCCTGTGCACATGGACATGGACTGACAGGAATCCACATAGACAAAACAAATTTTTTACTATGAATGATAGGTCTGTTGGTATGGAAAAATCTATCAATTCCTTACTTATACAGCTAGATGCAAGGTTTATACTTATGATAATCAAAAGAGTTATTGATAGGAATACAGAAATGCTCATTAGAAGTACTCCCCCAACCCCATAATTTTCTTACTAACCAAAGTGCAAAACACATCAACAAAATCATTAGCTTCTCATGCACATTCCAAGTTAGGAAAATTATTGAGGACCAAAGAATAAGGTTGCCCAGAGAAGTTGTGGATGTGCCATTCCTGGAAGTGTTCAAGGCCAGGCTGGATGGGGCTTTGAGCAACCTGCTCTGGTGGGAGGTGTCCCTGCCCATGGCAGGGGGGTTGGAACTCAATGATCTTTAAGGCCCTTCCAACTCTAACCGTTCTATGATTCTATGATAGAAGAAAATCAGAATTTGACTGTTCTCATGTGACAAAACAACAGGTAGTCTTAGTCAATACATTTCTGGAAAATTTGTGTTTTAACTTCCGGGTTAAAAATTTGGGCTTTAGATTTCTAAGTAGACACAACTGAATGAACAAATTCATTCTAGATGCTTCCATCTACAAGTACAAAACTGCTGGAATTTCAACTACAAAGTTTTTACACCTGTAACATAATTTTGCGTCCTGCTTTAAAGATATTTCATCATAGGGGAGTTGGTAGAGAAATAATGCAAAATTTAGTTTCCTTACAATGTCAGCCTCTTTTAGAAGTTATACCACCTCCAAAGTTGCCAGCAGCTTCTGAAACTCAGCAGACTGAATTGTCCAAGGATGTTTTTCCACAGCTGCTTGAAGCAATACTCACAGGGTTGCCAAAGTTTAAACTGAACTTGCTCTTGGAGAAAATCCAGCCTCAAACTAAATCTATTAAGCAAAAGGGAAGAAGTGGGGGGTTGTGAGGGAGAATAATTTTCAGATGGATAAACTTCCCAACCTGGCTCTGTGAAACCCTGAGTATCAGTGTTGGTAGAGTGAACACACAGCTAATGAGCCGTGGGGGGAGGCAGGATATTAACACACATTGCCTTGGAATTATGTGGGAATCTCTAGTCCTTGAGAAGAAGGACAAAGAAGAGTCCCTACATATGTCAGTAACATGGTGCTCATAGCTTAGACTTCTCCCCTGGGAGCACCAAAGGGGAAGTACACCTTCCCACTGAATTCATCGGAAAGGGTACATTAGCTGTGCATCTTCTAGTTCTCTTTTAATTATGACTGCAAATGATTTTCTTCCCTGACCACAGGACCCACGATCCAGTCTGTGTGCAAATTAGATAAAAAGAAAGAGAATTAAAAACTCACAGACAACCATAACTCTGGCATTTCCTCAATCTAGAGTGTTTGAATTTGTGACGTAAATAACAGTGGTTTTATGATATGGTATAAAATCTTTATAGACAAAAAAAAAAAAAGAAAAGATGCTCAGACACAGCCCTTGCCCTAGAGGCCTCACAATCCTCTTCCTTGCAAGGGTGCAAGAATTTTATCAGATTTTATCAAGCATATATGAACAAGGGGCTAACCTAAATGTGGTTTGTTTATAGGCATATGTCTTTATCAGGCAAGCAAATTTAATTATCTCATAATTTGGTGGGAGCTGAACTGGAAATAGCTTTGTGCGTGTGTGTGTGTGCGTGTGCGCGCTAGCATACAAGCATTGCCAGTTAACTATATCACAGAACAGACTAAGTATAGTTTCAATTATATTGCATCTCCTTTCTTGTTCTATCAGTCAAACAGTCTTCTAAAAAGTATCAAATTAATTATTTAAGAACTTACGGTGAACTACCAAAGTGTGCCCTAACAGAATAAATGTTTGTGTATGTGGCTACACATCCTAGTTCATTTGCATGAATAATATTTAAAAGTAGTCTGGTCTAATCATCAAGCAAGTTATCATAAAGTTTAGTACATCGTGCCTGCCTTCCTCAACACAAGAAGGACATGGACCTGTTGGAACAGGTCCAGTGGAGGACCACGAAGGTGATTAGAGGGCTGGAGCATCTCCCCTATAAAGATAGGCTGAGAAAGTTAAGGTTGCTCAGCCTGGAGAAGAGAAGGCTCCAGAAAGACCTTATTGCAGCCTTCCAGTATCTGAAGGGAGCTACAGGAGAGTTGGAGAAAGACTCTTGATCAGGGAGTGTAGCGATAGGGTGAGGGGTAATGGTTTTAAATTGGAAGAGGGGAGATTTAGAGTAGATATCAGAAAGAAATTCTTTCCTGTGAGGGTGGTGAGACACTGGAACAGGTTGCCCAGAGAAGCTGTGGCTGCCCCATCCCTGGAAGTGTTCAAGGCCAGGCTGGATGGGGCTTTGAGCAACGTGGTCTAGTGGGAGGTGTCCCTGCCCATGGCAGGGGGGTTGGAAATCAATGATCTTTAAGGTCGCTTTGAACTCTAACCATTCTATGATTCCATTTTCCTGCAAACCCATTAGCACAGGCATAGGAAAGTGGTGGAAAGAAGGAGGAAAAGAATAGGCCTGACCAAATTTCACAATTTAGATACAATGACTACACTCACTAATTGCAAGAGTGGAAAAGAAAATAAATTTGCAGAGTTTTCCATTCTGTGCAATTCATAGTTGTTTCTCCTATTTAAGTCATGCTTCTAAAAAGCATGAGAAGCTAAAGCCACATTACAAGGAATGGCATGGAAACTGAAGAGGCAAGATGCTTGTTTTCTTCCCGAAGGATGCAGTACACACTTAGAATCATAGAATCAGCCAGGCCAGACCTCCAAAAGTTATAAATGTACTTATGTACATACACAGAGTAAATATAAACTTTGTAGCTTGTCCCAAAGAAATCATATAGAATTTAGATAACACAGCAGAACATCTTAAGAGGCGTATCACAAAATAAGATTCAGAGACTGCCACAAAGAAAAAACTAGATATGTAAGCCTGACTACTAATACTCATTTTTAAAGTTAAAAGAGATTTTCCTTGATATATCATTTTCCATCATACTGTCTTTGAAAATTGAGATATTATAAATCTAAGAAAAGCATAGGTCTTAAAAACAACATTTTATTCTTTCAAATATTTTCCAGTAAGGTCTTAATTACGTTACTAATGTATTGTGAACTGAAGAATCTTAACTTGTAAGACGCAGTTTAGGCACAACAATACTCTTACAAAGCACTAAAGTAATTCAGAGACCTATATCATAGTAAGCAAAATCACCATTCAAACCAGAAAAACCTATAATTCAGGATTCAGAATCAAATTAAAATTTTTTTGACAAAGATTTTAGATGCTCAAATCAAACATTGGAAAAAATCCAGGCAAGCTGAAAAGCTACATACTGAACTCAACTTCTATGGCAAAAATGCCTTTAAATTGGAATAAATTTTTTAAAACCACAGAAGTGTTCAAAAACAAACTTTTTGAAAACTATTCCTGTACCATTCACAGAAAATAGGGTTTTATATAGAACCTTAACTTTTTTCCCCTTTGATCATAACAACCTTCATTCCACATGCAACTCCAGCTTTTGACCACAGTTACTCCAATCCAATAGTGCCTTTGATGTTTAACAAAACAGATCATGGCAGGTAGTGACAATAAGAGACAAAAATCTACATCTGAGCTGTTAAAATCAATACAAAAAGTGCACAGAATAAACAAAAACTGTAACAAAGGGATTCTGACATATTCACCTCTACATTCATCAAAGAGTAAGACCTACTTCTTCTTTTTTACACTGTTTATGAAGTAAGTTGAAGACTAAGCTCAATAGCTGTGACATGGTTAAAAATAGCTGTGAGACTTAAGTGCAGCAACTCATACTGCTCCACAAGAAGAAATATTCTCCTGGTCAAAATATTTGCCTTTTCAATGAGCTGAACTTTCAGGTCATCCCTAAACAATGTAGATTCTTTCCTGTCTAGAAGAACAATATTGTCTCTCCTTTAGAAAACAGCAAGGTATTGTTCCCAGCTGGATGCTAATTCACACAATTATTAAGTATAAATATTTCAGAATCCTATATAAAATGTATATGTATTGCTTGGATAATCACATATTTTGAATTACTAAATCTCATACTTAATTCCTCTGCATGTGTAAAATAAAATTTAACCTCATCTTTATTATATCCTATCCCCAACCTTCTCTTCCTTCTCTTTTCAGCCTTCCCTTCAAAAATACAGACATATTACAACTGAGAACAGGGTGCTTTGATGCTGAAAACACTTTTGTCAGATTTTGTAGATGACCTCTGTGAGAAATAGTCTTTCAGTTTGCCTTCCTGTGTAACAGATAACTTACTCCAGAATTCTTGCATCAGGCCATCATATTGCGCTTGAACTAAAGAAATCTTTTTGGAAAAATTCACAGATTTTTATTGCTGACATATCCAGAATATCCTTAAATAAACTGTTCTGATAGATAAC
Organism: Thinocorus orbignyianus; assembly: GCA_013400375.1. Classification (NCBI taxonomy): domain Eukaryota; kingdom Metazoa; phylum Chordata; class Aves; order Ciconiiformes; family Thinocoridae; genus Thinocorus; species Thinocorus orbignyianus. The sequence continues at coordinate 290,458 of VXBW01000387.1, forward strand.
TGCCTTCAGTTTTAGACTTACTCTATTTCTAGAAGAAATACACCTGAGTTCAGCTTTCACTTCCTGTATTTCGTTATATCATTGCCTACCATACCCAAAGAACTGCTCTTTCTGAAATCTTTGCCCCATGCAAGTACTTACAGGCCACCACTTGCTTCCTGAACTTCCTTTGCTAAACTAAATAGACTGAGTTTCTTCTCCAGGCTCTTACTGTACACCAAAGTCTTTTCACTTTTTTTTTTTAAAGGCTTTTCGTTGTCTTTGACATGTTTTTCTGAATCTTTTCTGGGTTTTGGTTTGGGTTATTTTCCTTCTTAAGCTCAAACAGGATGTCATTTTCCAACGTTATCTCACCAGAGCTATACAACAAAATGAAAGCACACTTAATTCCACATGAGATCCCCTTCCATCCATACAAGGGACTGTATTGTGTATTTTAGCTACTGTCTTGTAACACTGAATTACTCCTTTCCAAAGTACTACCCTCTATCCCACATGTATGATCACCTTACTGTCTAGACAGATATATTTAGCTATATTAACATATGTTGAAATGATCCCCATTAACTAAGCACAGACCATCCTTCACACTTACTAATCCATCCATTTTTTTGCATGTATGCATTTTACCAGAGATTATATTCTATTTTCCTCCAGATCATTATCCAAACCCTCAAAGCAATGGACTGTGAAAAACTTCCATAAAATCCAACGTGAATGTCCTTTATCTATTACTGCTTTATGATCTGTCAATTAACCGGTTGGAAATGTATTTAGTATGGGCCATGTTGACTTAGCAAGGAGCTAGGTTTTAAAAATCAGAATACCGTGCAGTACTGCAACGGGTGCCTTATGAAAGCTTACTATAGCTACAGGAGTCTCTTTGTCAACCAAAACCTTTTAGCCTCAGAATAAAGAAATAATTACAGACAATTTCTAATCATCATGACCAATTGGGCAAGAAGTGACTCTGCTTTCTTCAATTTTCTGCTAAGCATTTCTCATTTCAGCCTTTCCACAATTCTTTGCATTCATTAGCAGTACGTCCAGTCCAGCGTTTATGCCATATTCTGGTCTATCCCACGTCATTTACACCTCTACAACAATTAAAATTAAAACAAAACAAAACACAAACCCCAATATCTTCAGTTGGTTGGATTCGCTTGTTTGTTTTAAATCCTGACTCCTGTATAACAAATAAAAAAAAATAAATTTTTTCGTTCCTACCAGAATAAAGAAATATTTTTGTAAGTCACTACAAATTATGAACACAACATCCAGATTTTGGCCAGAGAACGGTATTTTCATTCACAGCACGGTTCTTAAAGGATCATAGAATAATATTTTTTACAGTATTTCTGTCTCTTTTCAACTACTGTTTTCCCTATCTAATAGACTCACGTCTTTACTAGCATTTCTTTTTCTCTCAATAAACAAGAGAATTTTCAAGTTGTTCTTAACCCCGTTTATAAAAGACTTATGATTAGTGTCTACAGCTAATAGCCACTACCGGTCATGGTATTTTTTCTGAATCTTCATTGATTTGAATCTTTGCCTCTGCCTTACCCTATGACAGTTTCATACCTATCCCTAATGAATTCTCATTTCAAGAATTACAGATGTCCTGGGCAACTTCTGTTTTTAAGTAATATAACTTTGAGACAAAATTATTTTCTTTACACTTTCAGTAAAATGTGTATTATGTTATTTTCAGGAAATTGTCCTTTTAGAAAAAGTGATTATATATTCTTGGCAAAGGCCTGCATGGGATAGAACAGACTCCAATAAGCAATGACAACTACCAGTCCTGATTATTTTCATGGAAGTGATCTTATATTTAATTTCATTTTTGTTGGAGGAGTGAAACTGAACAGAACAGAATTTCTTACACTCAGAAAACTATGAATGACCTTCACGCAACAGAAATTCCAGGTAAATTTTATTAATGTTCACCTAATATAATGACTCTGAAATAACAACATATAGTTTCTTTGCATCTAGACATTTAAAGGAAGATTCCTCTATCACATAAATCCCAGGAACACGTACCTTTATCTCTACAAAAATAAGTTCTGACCTCATAGAACTTTGAGGCAATTTTCTATCCTTAAATATACACTTTGTTTCATTGCTTTTACCTTGTGAATAATGAAAAATAGAATGCAGTGTGTTAATCCTTGTTTTCTGGGTGTAACACAGTGCCTAGGCCAGGCTTGCTGTAAATACAATGTCAGAATTGAACCACAGAGGAAAAATGGAAGATGCAATAATAATGGCCTGATTTTATAATTTGATCCTGCTCTTAATAAAGTATGATACTCAAAAACTGGCACAGTGGAAATCCCTTTGACTTAGTAATTTTCACATACGTAGCCTAAAGTGTTTGCTGTTTGTCTTTGCTTTTGTTTCAAATACTTTGTTGGCAAATAAATAAATAATTTTGAATATATTGGCTTGAGTTTCCAGGAAATGATCAACAGAATTTTTTGAAAACTAACTGTAATCTTATTAAATAAATAATTTAAAAGTACAAAACAATTTGCATTTAAAAAAACAACCCAACAACCTTAAATGAAGGATCAATGCCAACGGCTGACAGAGCCATTACATTGTACAAGTTTAGAAGCAGTAGAGCTGTTAAACTTACAGCTAGATGTACCTGTTAAACAGTGAATCAGCTAAATAGACATTTCCACAATCTTAATTTTTGTGCTACACCCCTGAAAGATTAAAATATTGGTTATGTTTTCAAACTGTATATAAATGCAGACCGCATTTGCAATAAGTATATTAAATCTTTTTAATAAAAGAAAATTGTCTTTAAAATGCTTAATAAATAATCCAGTCTTTTAATAATCATTTAACATTCAGTAATTATATATTTCTTAATTAAGCATTAGCTACACCTAAATAACTGACAGAATATTTTTGTTAAATATAAAAAAAAAATAAGGGGCCTACACAGAGAGAACTGAGAATATTGGACTTGAGGCACTTAAACTACTTGGCTGCTTTCTAAATTCTCACTCAATTACTGCCTGTGTTCCCAAATCCTTCTGTAATACAGCACCAGACTTGTAGTATTTCGTATTAGTAGATATTATTCTTTCCCAACCAGTTTTTATTTACATATTGGAAGAAGTTAAAGAGCAACACAGTTTACTTTCCTTATCAGTTTTCCCACCTTCACATAAACACATTCAAAGTGAAAATAATTTGTTCCCACCCGTGAAACTGAAACCGAAAGTAATTAAAGCGTAAGTTTTTCCACCCAAAAGATAGTGACAACACTTATACTTTGAACTTTATATTCATTGAAGGGCTTAAAAGTAATCTTTATGACTATCAGCATTTTAAATTATATGCAGCTTAAAGTTAGCTCAACTACAAGGAGACATCCCATACCACGCCACTCCTGCCCACTGCCCACTCAGAGAACAAGAAGACTCCTCAGAATTAAAGGATACTTTTAACTATGCTTGTATGTCACCCCCATCTTCAGGCCGGGTTTGCACAACAGCAATATATTTATAATGCAATCAAGGTGGGCTGGGAAAAGACCACCTTCCAGGTTGCCGAGTTTTCATTACTGGTGTGGCACACTAAGAGTAACAAACAGTTTAACTATGGCAGCTACAAAGCTCCCTGAAAGTAAAATTCAAGGAACTGTTAATAAGTAGCAGTTATGCACTGAGAAGTGTATCCCAAATTGTTGCAAACACGAGTTTCCCATTTTCACATTAAAAAAGAAGCGTAACCAGCCAGTAAAACTACACAGCACAGCCTCCTCTACTCCCACTGCGATCACCCCACCACCCGGCGCAACCCCGCTTCTCAGGGCTGCCTGTCCTCACCCTGCCCCGCACGGTGCACAATGACCTCAGGATGCAGTTCAGGGACACAGGCTCTCTGAGTCAGCACAAGCCAAGGGCAAGAAGCAGTGCAGCCACAATGCAAGTGAGTCCAGCGAGTTGATCCAGCTGAAAATTAAACATGCAGCTTGACTGATTCTCTCTCTCTTTTTTTTTTTTTTTACTTCCCCTAAACAGACCGAAGTCATTGCTGCAACCACCACCCCCATCTACCTAATTTTTTCTCCTGTCTTCCTTCAACCATGCCACATATGCTCCTTTACTTGAAGTGGCACCTCTTGGATTTCAACCTGAGTCAGCCAGAAAACTGCCAGAAAACTATTTCAATAAAAGCAGTGGATAGCCTTCAGCTAGACAGGCTTCCTTAAATGGTGTTCACCTCACTCAGTGACACAAATCACTGTCGGAGGGGAGAATGAGTGGCTTGCTGGAGGAGGCAGAGGTGGCAAGCGAGGCCAGCACTTAAATTTGCTTAAGCTGTAAGGAATAGAGCCCCCAGACACTCCTTGAAAGCAGACAATGAACAGTCTCCTTCCTTAATATTCAGTATGTTTCAAAACTAACTTGAACATCACACCACTCAATGAAACACGAAGGGAAAGAGAGGAAAACCGATGCAAATGCTGTCAGGATACACAAGCTTCATCCCTTAGTCTCAGGGGTTGCTCACTGAGGCTGTTCTGCGGACATCACTCCATGGCTCAGCAGCTTCATCATCTGCTTCATCATCCTGGCAAATACGTCTATGGGCATACATTGAACCAGACCAAGGAAATGATTCAACCAAATAAATGTTTTTGGAACCAGTGTTTTTTTATTTAGTTGTTTTTAATTACACTAGATCAATTTTCCAATCCTCTTAACAAGTGGTCAAGCTGCCATTGTAGCTCAATGGCAGGCACAGCTGACTGGTCCAAAGAAGGACCTCCTGAAGTCAATTGTAAAGTACTTCCACCCAAAAGCCTTCTGAGATTTAATGTAAAATGAAGTTAAATAAACAATTATTGTTTAAAACCATAACTTGATCAGTTACTGTCACTTAGATAACAAACCTTAACTCTGTGCTGTGCCTAAGCACTTCATACTTCAACAGCACAATCCCTTAAGAACGTTCACCTACTAACACAGTTTATAGTCCCGAGGAATGGCCTGTAATGAATGAAAAGTTGGGTATTACCCTGCATTATGTTTAGAAGACAGCAGAAAAACGGAAAAAAAAAATCTCAGTGCTTAGGAGGTCACATTTAAGTATACGTAACTTAACTGATGAAATTAACCTGACTAGCTTTTCTATACCACTTTGTAGAGAAGGGGGATGAAGCCTGATGACCTTGTAGAGGAATTTCACTTAGATGGTCCGAATGGCCTTCTGGATGACTCTCATCACTGATTAGAGAGGATATCAAAGATAACACTGCATGCTAGTTAAATACCTCTCTGCAGTTAGCCCCACCAAAGCCAAACCAAACCAAAAACCAAGATAAAAGGGAGACAGGCTTGTCTGTGGCTTGTACTCATAGCATAGCTTCTCTCTATAAGACCCAATCAGCCTGTTCTATTTTATTCTATGGTGTTCTGACAATATTTACTTGGGGGTGGGTGGGGTCAGGTGGTGGTGGTGAAGAAAATAGGTTTTATTCTGCTTGTCCTTTGACTCAGAGATTCAAACTTTGTCTGAGAGATGAGAAAATGATTAGCAATCATCTCTGAAATATTCAGTCTGAGTGATATGCTCAGTGCTAGTCTATGACAGAGAAAAGAGAGAAATATATTTTTCAAGACAGCATTCAGGTGTCCTAATGATGAGAACCTCCACTTTTCCCCAACTGCCCCTGCCTACCCATCTTTCACAAAAGATAGGGCAGTTCTTGCAGGATATGCCTTTCTTCCACTACATAACAAAGTTCCAGTTTCTTGCTCAGAAAAATAAAAATCATCTTTACTTTACAATCAATAGACAACTAATTCCACACTGAAAGCACCCTTTTCTGAACGAGTCAGATGGAAAAAGATTTTTCTGGTGGTTTGGCTGAAAACATAAGAGACAGGTATTGGGGAGAAACCGGGCAGGTAGAGCTCAAACATTTGACAAAATGGACAAATTAATAAAATTCATTAATTCCCATTATTTATGAAAATGTCCATCATGGGCAAGCAGAAAAGGCAAAGGAGATTATTTTCACTTGGCAATAACAATGTCATAATAAAGCAAAGTATTTTGTGTGCATGCAAGGAATCAGTTTTGTTACATTTAATAGCTTTGATTAGAGACCTATATGTTCAAGCGCAGAAGATTAACTTCTTTAGAATAAACTAGGCTGTAATTACTCAAGTACTTTACCAATGAATAAATCGATCAATATTGAATTTATTCAAATAACACATAACAATAAAGACAGGAACTTTCCATTTTACACACTAACACCAGTAAAGAATTATTAACTGAGATCTTCATTTGCACTGAAAAAAAAATTATCTCACACTATTTTAACTGTAACATAACTGATAGTTGTCCATCATTCATTGCTTTTCGTGAGTATCCAAAGGTATGAAGCCCAGCCAGCCAACCGTACCCTGGGCTGCATCAAAAGAAGAGTGACCAGCAGGTCGTGGGAGGTGATTCTCTCCCTCTACTCCTCACTCGTGAGACCCCACCCAGGGCACTGTGTCCAGCTCTGGAGTCCTCAACATAGAAAGGACATGGAACTGTTGGAACGGGTCCAGCAGAGGGTCACGAAGATGGTTAGAGGGATGGAGCACCTCTCCTATGAGGACCAGCTGAGGGAGCTGGGGCTGTTACACCTGGAGAAGAGAAGGCTCCGGGGAGACCTCAGAACAGCCTTCCAGTATCTGAAGAGAGCTACAGGAGAGCTGGAGAGGGACTCTTTGTCCTATCACTACACTTCCTGACAAGGGGTAACAGTTTTAAACTGGAAGAGGGGAGATTTAGATTGGATATTAGGAAGAAATTCTTTCTTGGGAGGGTGGGGAGGCACTGGAACAGGTTGCCCAGAGAAGTTGTGGATGCCCCATCCCTGGAAGTGTTCAAGGCTAGGCTGGATGGGGCTTTGAGCAACCTGCTCTGGTGGGAGGTGTCCCTGCCCATGGCAGGGGGGTTGGAACTCGATGGTTTTTAAGGTCATCTCTAACCATTCTATAATTCTACGAAAAACTAGACTGTAAGAAACAACTTTATCTGGATAAATGGAGGCAACTAACACAGAAATGGGTATAAATGAATAACAGTTAAGTTTCATCTGTCAGTATGGGTGGATCAAAACCTAATGTTCACGGGGACAGAAGCCATATGACATCTTAGTGCTCATTCTGTCTCCTCACTCAATCCATGTTTAGCCACTAACGGCAGCAGACATAACATCCAGAACACCATCTTATTCAATGTGCTTGCTCTGCATTGCACTAGTTCCTGGGCAAAACTGAACTTAAAATTGAAATTGATCATTGTAAATAGTTGGTTTTAAAGATAAGGTGGTTTAATGATTTATTTCAATAAGCATTTTTTTTTAAATCCAATAAAAGACAAGTAACCCTGCTATTAAATCTTTACTGATAAGAAAATAGAGAAGCATTGGCACAGTTTATATACAGCTGTGATACATATATCCTCCTGATGAGAAAATGAGCAAGAACTCATCTTTGTGTGGTTTTAAAGATCTGTGAAGTATTAATTCCTCACATCCATTGGGTTTCTGGAGTCATGGACATTAGCTACCAAATCAACAACTGCTTCTTGAGCTGGCTTCCATGTTTTAACACCCCTACAAAGTTCTATCTCAAAGAAACATTCCTAAATACAATACTTTCCATCTTCTCATTCAGAACCTAATATTTTATTCTTGGGCAGTTTAAATAAAGAAGCACAGATCTCAGGAGATCCGATGAGTACAATGTGGGAAAGAGGAAAAACAAATCAATTAAGGACCTGCCCTGATAGAAGAAAGATGTCTCTATCACGAGTGAAATAGAATCTGTAACACTGATGGATCTCTTGAAAAAGAACACTACCTTATTTGCCATCAGCAAATTCTTTGTTGTTATTGATCATCATTCCTTGATGACCTGCGTAAAAATACAGCTTTTTCCAGTATTAATTCTCTGGAAGTCATGCCTCTCAGAAGTCACATGAAATACAGAAGTGTAGAAAGAGTGTATTACATTGTCTTATGGATGTTTTTTTCTAAATTAAAATGAAATAGAGATCAAGTGTCCTTTACTCTCCCACTCAACACATACCCTTTTGTACAATCAAATCAAAACACAAAGTACAGAACACTAAGCATATGAACCACAAAAAAAAATAAATTTGAAAATAGTTTGTAAACTGTGCTTTAACCTTCTCTAGCCATAGACGTACCCTATAAACAACCTGGTGTGCACCAACAGCTTATATTTTAACTTTGAAACTTCTGGCCTTACTATATCATAAGTGAAAACTGACTCCTCTAAAAGCACACTAATTTAAAACTTCCATTACTGTCAGGAACGTCTGAACATCTAGTTATTCCTTCAGCTGCAACGGACACCTCAATCTTCCAGGGGAAGAAGCTCTACAGTGTCACTTGCAGGAAGCATTAGAAATTGTTTAGCTGGAAACACTCACTCAACTGACTGTCAAGTTGCTTTGAATATATTTATTTAAAGTAACCGTATTTATCATTTAATTTCACAGAAAAGTACAGTAAGAACAACAGCTCAAGATTCTCATTCTGATGTAAACATCATTGTTTGTACTTTCTTTCTGTTTCTTTGGTCTTAGAAAGCAGTGTTAATCTAAGACCAAGTCTGGTCCTTATTTGTGACCCAAACAAATGAGAAAAAATGTGCCAGCCTTGAAAACTTGAGGAGCCATCTAAGAGTTACAGTACAGAGCTACTGTATGGCAAAAAACCTACAGAGAAAAAAAAAAAAAACCAACCAAAACCAAAGCCTCTGATTTTTCCTCTTTAAGAAAAATTTTGTTGTCAGTCTTCCTAATCCTAGAAAAATTAAATGCCAGTATAATCTACTATGGTTTATACTTATGCACACAAAATAGTATTAATTTCAAATAATGATATTAATTCCTACAATTATCACAAGTGATACTACAATTTGTTTTATTCTGTGCCCATACTCCTCTAAATTTTCTAGACTAGGAGTCTACTTACACAAAGCAGCTGGCATGCCAAGCCTCTACTGAAGACTTTGCAGGTATTTAATGTGTACCCTGCTGACGACTTCAGATGTCACTCAGAGCTGGTGCTTCTGTTTTGTTTCATCACATAAACTAACAACCTCTTCTTGAAAATTAAAGTTCAAGTTAATACAGTGTTCAGTAACAGCAACGCATTCAGTGGTTATGACTCAGAAAAGACTTGTACAAATGCCTTAAGCTCTACCATTAGAACAAGACCCCAGTGAGTGTTTAGAAACATCATCAGAAGATAAATGATTAAAGTTTAGTCCAACGAACAATTATATTAGAACAAGTGAGTGACCTGGCAATCACATCATACTACCACCTACACCATGCCCCACCAGGATTAACAGAAACACGCATGGTATCGCTCTTCCCACAGATGTGCCTGCCTTTGCCCAAGCCTGAAGCTACAACCCTCCAGCAGGTGGGCACAGGGAACAAAGGTGGGCTCTGAACATCTGGGGAGCTTAACTCATGCTGCTGGCATTTTAAAAGCAAGGCTGAAATCTGTCTTGGTCCCAACAAACCCAGCCATGAAAGCTCCCAATGATTATCGCTGTGCCACGTTTCCCATTTTTCCCCTCTACATAATGTCTTCCCAGTAAGACATTATGGACCTGTGATAGGAATCGGGATGCTGAACTGGATGGATCTTTTGTGTCAGTACATATAGTCTTACATTCTTGTCAGTACATATAGTCTTACATTCTCATTATTTCTTAGAGACACAATCACAGGCCTGTTAGTTTTAACCTTGTAAGTGACCTAGTCACTAAAATATGATGGAAGAGTCACACCGTGCTAGCACAAGGTATATTTTATACATATAACAGGGGAAAATCAGGTGCTGAAATCAAAACACAACAGATGACGCCGGTTCAGCAGCTAGTCAAACTATAATCCAGCTAACTTTCCCAAAGTTACTTTGAATTGTCTTGCACCCTTCATAGTTATACATAGTTACTGGTAACAAAAATGTTATCAATATAGAGATGATGCTTCACTGAAGAGCTGCATTTTATGGAAAGAATTTTAAAAAACAACAGACTACTGAATATCCACTGAATACAACATTCAACATATCAGTGTCAGGGAAGTATTTTGGAGTTAAGATTCATTCATTTCAACACTCTTAAGAATGTCCCTCAATGGTTCACCTACATACATATTTACAAAACATACACCCAACATTTTTCTATGATAACTACATCACAACATACTTCCCAGAACTTGTTTTAAACTGCGGCGTCTCCAAACTGATGTTAAATTATTCCCTAAACCAAGCAAATTTCCATAAAACAGTCTTTTACAGGAAATGCTTAGAGAGGTATTTAAATTTCTTTGCAAAATGAAAATCACAGTCACCTANTCGGTTATGTTTTCTGTAACAACTGAGGGGAAAAAAAAAAGAAAAGAAAAGGAAAAAAGTATATCTCCTTCCTTCCTTGTTCAGCCAGGATACTCAAAAACCCCCTGGGAGTTGGTTTTTCAGATGCTACTATGACAATCAGTAAAGACTAAACATGAAGATTTAATTTACTTAAAAGGTGTGAAACTTTCAGAAACTGTGGGGGCACAACAGTTGGAAAGGCACAACTACAAATGCGGTTAGGCCACTTAAAACACACACCTTATCTTTCCCTACACACACCAGGAAAAAAAAAAAAAATAAAAAAATAAAAAGAAGGAAAGAAACAAAGAAACAAACTACCAGATATAACATGGCCAAGAAGGAAGATTTGATCAGAGCTGTACTAATTTATTTTATGAGGTGTGATTATAAAATGTGAAGCTTCACTGAAGAATCACAACAAAACTGATAGCTAGAGTAGTTACTTTATTTCACTATTCAATTAAAAAAAATAAATAAATATATAGTTAAAAGATATTTAGAAAGATGTTGCTTTATTTTGTGTTTTACACTAGCGAAGTGTCTTCAAAATAATCTCTGGTTAAAAATATGGGTTTTATCCATATCCATTCTGTGTATTCATACATATTAATAGATTCCTTGAAAAAGATCTACAGCAGGTCACCATTAAGGGACACATGTAAATCTTCTGAGGATGTTTATGAAAACAGTAAATATTCTTGCCATTATAGTGTACTGAACTGGTAACATGCCAATTTTATTTTCCACTAAGTAATATAGAAAGAAGTTCAAAGAAATTATTTCAAAGAACACAAAATTCTGGTGTGTAAATATTAAAAGCCCATCAAAACCTGAAAAATAAAAGCTTCTTAGAGAGATACTACACCCTTGGAGAATACACTTGATAATGAAAAACACAGAACTTTCATTTTCAACGTATCTTCTGGAATAACAATATACTGTTAGAGAAAGCATGTGGTATGTTTAATATGAAAATCATTAATGTTTTACTCAAAGAGAAACAAAAAACCCCTACAACCCTGACAAGTAAGGTTATCACATGCCATCCAAACATCCAAAACCGCAAAGGCACAGAAGTAGTTAACTTGCACATCCCTTGCAAATAGAGTCTATGGAGTTCATGCTTCCAACCCCAAAATAATGCATTGCCCAGTAACACCAGATTTGGAGTTTCTTACAGAAGAGTAAGAGTGGCATTACAGACCTTTGTATCCATTATATCCAACAGATCTGCACGCCCAGTTATCATGTATTTAAGAAGTCATTCTGGTTGTCAAAATTTTTTAGCTAATAGTCTTCACAAGTGTGGAGTTTATCAGAGGGAGATGAAACTGTAACTGTTATTAATTTATTTTTTCCACCACTTCAGGACAGGTCAGAGACACTGCAAAAGTCAGGGAGAAATGAAGCTGCACCTATTGAGAAGTCAGAGGGACACAGCATTGCTGACACTGTTCCAGCAATAGCGACCTTCCTGAGGCACAAGAGGCTTGTTGTGTATCTCATTAAGTCCTTTGTGTCCAATAATTTATCCTCACTCAAGAGGTACTGAACATTGGCATACTGGAAGCAACCTTCTGCGACAGTAGAGTTGTAAGGTGGAAGTAATTATTCCAAAAATCTCAATGTGACTGGCAATACATCAGCCAATTTTCAATTGACCAAAAACCTCAAGAAATAAAATCACAGTTTGCTATGAAAAAATTATCAGAGCCTCACATGCTTTGTGGATGGGGTATCTTTCCCCCTCTCTTGCTTCCCCTTCCTCCCATCCTGGACACGGACAATTCAAAGTGAGTTACACAGAAAAAAAATAATATCTATTTTCCTAACGTATCTACTACATATATGTATATGTACAAAACAGTTTTATGCATAAAAACTGCTAAAATATCTCCATATCTGTGAATTATTTGTGATCCTACACAGGATACAGCCAGAAAGTCACTCCTTTGGCCACCAGTGTTGGAACTCTGGGAGCAGCCACAAGACCCCTGCCTGGCCAGTGGCACCACAGAGGGCCAGAGCCTGGTGGGCTCAGGCGCTTCCCCAGTGGCAACAGCAGAAAACATGCACCAGGCCTCCTTAGTCCTGTCTAGAGCTCTGGGACAGGAGATGAGAGATAACTCAGACTGGTGAAAAGCAGTGTGGCGAGGGACACAGAAAAGAGTGGAGTTTCTTACACTAAATGAGGTGGCTCCATTCCTCCAATGCTCTTGCATTAGCGTTCTGGTTTAAAGAAGTGAAAGTCACCATACGGGGATGAATAGCTAATCTCCAACTCTATTTTAAGTCAGATGTGCAGTTCTTAAGGGGTGGAAGCACACAAACAGGTCTGATGTAAATGCCTAGTCTTGTTTAGTTGGCTAGGGTTAGTCAAGCAAGTCTTGTCTCTTCTGAAACAAGCAATAACATTTGCACCACTTGTCAAAATGAAATCCAAAAGATTCAGGCAGTAGAGCTCAATGACTGTAAGACCCCCTTTATGAACAAGTATCCCTGATGTTTAATCAAGATCTTTGGAATCAGCATGTCAGAAACAAGCAACAGAAGACAGGTGCCAAGATAGTTGAGACTTCCTGCAAAACAGGGTGAACACAACCAATCCATTTCAATGAGGAAAAATGGCTATTGCCCAAACAGACAATTCCAATTTGTTGTTAATAGCAATTTTTCATCAAGTAGCCATAAAAAATTATAATAAACTCCAAGCTGCGCTTAAGCAAAACAAATGTTTAAACTTTCCAGCAAACACACATGAAATGCGATGAAGATCTGATCACTGCAGTGTTTCTAGGGCTGAGACCAACTTTAGTTTTAAGGGGGTAATTCTATGCAGTATCAAATTTTCAACTAAATGACAGCATTTCTCCCTCAGTTTTCTGTACTCTAACACTTAAAAAATCAGCACAACAGCTGAAGAACAGCCCACAGGATCACTGGGTTTTGACTGATGGCCACTACTGTACACACAAAGTTCAAATCTTCATGGAATACATGTCTTGGGATCTTACTTATTAGGTGATCAAACTTGCCATATAGCCTAATGCAAGGCCATAGAACTTCAGCCTGTTGCTCTGAAATTAGTTTCAGTTTGTAATTTCATGGTATCTGTATAATTTAATGTCAAAGGCTTTAATTCTAAAAATAAAACCAGAAATACAGAATCATCATTGGAAGTGAAGTATCACCTTGAGAATAACAGACATTGGGATAAAAAAAAAATATGCATACACATTTTGTAAGACACCTGAAAATTAAGAGGGAAAAAAAAAAAAAAAAAGATGACATTCACCATTCTTTAAAACATACAAAAATGTATAATTTTGGAGTACAGAATTTTAAATATGCTAACCTGCAGTATTTTAATGGAAATCGATTAAGGCACCTTAAAACACCAGGTTTATGACTAATGTCAAGGTGAAACATGGACTGACACAAAGTCACTGATGCACAGGTGCATTTGCGAAGTTTGCACACACTGTTCTATTTGCTTCTTGGTAAAACCCAGCAAAAACACTTTGATATGAACAGCATTCACTGCCCAAACCTAACTACAGTTACACAAATGGATTCAGTAGGTCATGTGTACCATCAACTGCTCCAGTAATTCTCAGGGGAAAGATGGAAACAGAATGGTAAGAGTTGGAAGGGACCTTAACGATCATCTAGTTACAACCCCTCTGGGTTCCAACCCAACCAGCAGTTGGTTGTGTGATTAGGTACAATCCCCAAGACGCAGAGAACTTCCATGTATTTCTACTGCACTTAAGAAAAAAAAAAAAAAAAGAAGAAGATACTAAGTTTTACAACTTATGAGACTCTTCCAAACTCAGCACAGTTTTAGTCATTGTCTACCAACCACTATTTGGTACTTCTGATCTGCTGGCTAACACACAACTGTCCTGGAAAGTACTTTAATGGGATCACTTCCACATTTCATCAAATAAATTTGTCAGGCCAACCACAATTCAGGATGACTTCAATTCCAGACATCACTGCAAGGGTCTGCCAGAAGAGGTCAAGTGATTTGACCATAGAGAGCGCAAAGATAGTTTGCTTCCAAATGAACCTTTCAAAGGAGGTGCGTATCCTACTTCTAATTACTCCAGGAAAGATGATGAGAATAAGCAACAATCTTTCAATGGGTAGGAACCAGCCAGGAAAAGCAAAGCAAACTTGTCACAGTGTAAAAGAAAGTAGCCCTACTATTTGTCCAAGCAGGCAAAGAGGACTTTCCGAAAGCCACAGTAACACTGACAGCCCCAGGCACACAGGAAGAAAGATGACATAAGATGTCAATGCCTATTGAAAGGAATTTTGGGGGCGAAAAATGACAGCACCATTTATCACATTTCCCTTTATTTCTTTTGTTCATCAGTTTCTCCATGTCTGTCCACCTTACTAACATGTTGGCACTTGAAGAATGAAACTTACAAACACAAAATTAAAAACAGAAAATTCACCTCACCCTTGCAGGTTGGCAACACTACTTCATTTTCCATCTAGAAAAAGAATCTCTTCAACCTTTTTCAATAAAAGCTTCATACTATCTTCAGATATGCCTTCCCTTTCTCCCCCTCCCCCAAAAAGAAAAATAATAAAATAAATCAGGTAGTCATTACCACAATCTCTAAAATCCTTAGGAACGAATGACATACAGGATATACAGCCAGTCCAACAAAGTCACCCTTCCAGCCTGTTAGTGTATTTCAAGGTTTCAATCTTTGAATTTCAATTCACTGGCCTACAGTTCGGCTCCCTCTCTCCAGAGATGATATCCAGAGTAAAATTAAAAGCCATTCCACATACAACAAGTGAACCCACAATTTTTATTTTTTTTTCTGGGAAAAAAAAGAACGAAGAAGAAAAAAAAAAAAAGAGAGAGAGAGAGAACTTACCTTAATTTCTTCATTGTTATTGTTTATAAGAGGATTTCTCATTTGTATTTTGGAAGAACCATGACACATATCAGCAGTAGCTGGCATTCATACTTAGTCTAACAATCACAAGTAGATTATATACTTTTTTTTTTTCAACCACGATGCAAGATTCAGAAAGAAAAATGGAGGTATAACAAGTGACACTGGATTTCAATCACCAGATTCCAAGAATATTGTATAGCATGAATTACAAAGAAAATACCCATGAAACAGAAGTAAACCCCGGTCACATCCAAGTCCAAAAGCATCAACGATTTCGGCATCTCAAATAAACTTTGCACTTAAACAATTAAAGAATGCGCCCAACTTAAAATAAAAAAGTAGTTTATCATTTCAGGTGTTTTCCAAAAGAAGCTTTTGCCTGACAGACATCACATGTCACCTGCCCAGTGAGGACAGCCACGTTCAACAGACTACTGAGCCTTTCACACAAGGCATTTCAAACACAACTTAAGACAACCAAGAAGAGTAATAAGCGGTGGTCACTCTTAACATCAGTCCAATGTCCAGAAAATAGAATTTTACTGGTAATTTTTTATGCCTATCAAAACCAATAACCCACTGTCCATCTCTGATCAAACACAGCAACACACAAAGAGCAAGTATTGTCCACAGCACAGTCCATGGGCACAACTCCACAAACCCAACACAACTTTTTCCAAAGTCAAAGCAAGTTTTTTGGCAATCCTTTCACACACAGAGTGGTCCCTAAATTTCTCTCCTACTTCCAGGGACGATCCCTTCAAGATTGGCTTAAGCCACACTATAAGGATGGGGAAACTTGACAAAGCAATTAACCATGATTTATCTGTCTTGAGAATACAGGCCTGTGGCATTCTAGTCTATCAGTTCAACATCTCCACTCAGCAATCAACTTGCTTAAAATATATGCCCAACTGGGGCACCTTTCACTGCCTTCTATGGCTCTGTTCATCCATGGCAGCCCAGATGTAACTCCATTAATGCGAGATACTGTGCTGTTGGTGCACATGTAAGACATCTTCTGTCAAGTGTCCTGAAGGCTGTCTGTCTCTCTTTGACCTTAGCCTTCCAGCCTCTGGATATAGGTATTTTTGTATAGAACACTGCCTGGATGCATGTTAACTATGAGATAAAAGCATTTTTTGGTTTTGGGTGGCCACTTCTTTACCCAAAAGACAAGAATGGCTCCAAAACAACAACAGCTCTTCACTCCCGGGGATGACTTATTGTAAAAATACAAACAAGGAAGTTAAATCCAAGGGAATCATAACGCTTTTCTATTAAGGGCAAGGATGTGAAATTGCCACAACATAAGACAGGAAATTCAAAGTTAGGCTGTCACCTCATTCCCTTCTTCACCCCAAAATCCTTCCTCTCCCATCAGCACACCCTTTTGGCCACCTCCCAAGTGACGAGTGAAGGATGGCGTGTCGGAGCCTTAACTTTCAATCTTTTTTGGCTTCCCTCGCAACCTTAACCGTATCGTTCGAGCACGAAGAGCCGAGGAGTTTAATTTTTAATATTTTGCATCACCGCAGCAAGCTGGCTGCATGGCCAAGGCACAGGATGGTAGCACAGGACTTTGGTACGGACACCAATCCCGGAGGAAAGCCCCTTCTTCTTCTCTCCTCGCCCTCCCAACCCCCCACCTTCCCCTCCCAACTCCCCGGACACATGCAATAACTCGGTTTTGCGCACGTTTTGGGTTTTTTTTTGCGGGGGGGAGGGCACACATTTTTGCACACCAGCGGGCTGGCACTCCGGCGTGCTGGCTGCCGGAGCGAGCAGCGGCTGTCAGCGCTGCTCCCCACCCCCCAGCAC